>JAODKC010000021.1:6474279-6488923 GCA_026777985.1 Mormyrops attenuatus
TGCATGATGAAAACAGTGCTTTCTTTGCCATCTGCACAAGTTCGTAGGAATACAGTTAGTTTGCACATATACCATCACGGTCTACTTTTTAAGACACAGGCATATATAGGGGTAAGAGTGAGGCTTGGGGTCTGAACACTGGGTCTGCCGTCCATCCAGCACCCCTGGAACATTTTTCAGGGGGTTAAAGGTCTTGCTCAAGGGCCTAATAGAGATGTGACTGTTCTGGGATTTGAACCAGCAACCTTCTGATTACAGGCACTGAGGCCCACACACCACACCACACTGCATCACACGGGCTGCTCTCAGTGCATATGCTTAATAGCAAATTTGTAAAGTCTGCTGAGCTGATCTGTTAATAAGTGATAGGGTTGCAAAATTTTGGGAATTTTCAAAGTTGGAAACTTTCCATGAGAATTAATGGGAATATTTGGGAAGTGACGGGAATAAACTCAAAATTCGCAAAATTGCAGGTTAGCCTATAACAGGGAACTTAAATGTAGTTGAAAAAAACATCCTGCAGCATAATCTTGGTTAAAACAAACAGATTTAATGCAAATTCAGCTGAATATTTATGAATATTTACCCTGCACTATGCATTCCTCCATCACATGCACAGCTAGAATCCTGCACACTAGAGCAGGACTATTGAAGCCACACTACTGCATTTGAGCCGAGGACTACATCGAGTCAAATTAGTTTTGATGATATTGCTGGGTTAAATATATTTGACCTACGGTATTAAAGTTTAACAAGCAAATGCTAAATCAAAATGTTTTTACACAGTAGCTAGCTATCCAATAAATCAGATATGCTAAATGTAAGCCAGGTAACACCATTTGATTGACAATTTAACCTCTGGAACCTGATCGATGCACAATGTGTTGTTTGAGTGTAAAAACAATTAATGAACCCTTTGACGCACAGAAATCACATACGTACTCTCAGAATCGCGAGAAGCCGGACTTGACAGTGCTAATAGTGATATCATTGTGTAACCAGATGCTTGCAACTGTGTGTGCAAAAACGTCCCTAAATAAGCATCTGCATCAAAAACACATTGCTTATAAGTCATAATCTATGCTGCATTATTCATACAGTTTGCTTTCTTTGCCGTATCTGACAGCTCGTGCGGAGGCCCACAGCTCGTTGAAATGGTCCGACTCGGCTCATTTTTTTGGAACCAACTTGGAATTTTCTCAAAATTCGCCAGCTTAACTTCCCATGGAAAGTTTCTGGGAATTTACCAGAAATGTTCAACCCCTTGGCAACCTTGAAAGCGAAAGTGATGTAATACTAACACAGCTTGCATATTTTCCCCACATGGCAACCTGCAGAGAAGGCAGTTAGATTGCTTATCTTTGGGTGACTATGTGTCTGTGGAGCTCCCTCAGTGCTTTGCAGTCTCTTGGTGTCTCCTCAGCACAGCAGGCTCACCATGGAGTAGGAGCTCCAGGTCAGGATGGTGAACCGCTGCCTGCCGTCATGCAGCAGCCGCAGTGTGTCTGGGCCCATATGCTGCTTCTGAGTCTCCCAGGTGATGAGGATGGGCTTCTGAGAGAGTTCCAGCAGCCGCCACAGGCCCTCCCTGTGCACAAGAGAACACTATGCTTGTCAGCGAGCCCCAAGTGTGATCCGCGAGACCCACAAGAAAATACACAGGAGGCTTTATGTTGTTTCTTTGTTTTTAAATGTGCTATTGCATGAATGTTTGTGCATATCAATCTATCTTTGGCTTTGAGACCCTGGACCCTGCTAATTCTCTCCATTTAAGATAATAAAAAAAAAAAAATGATGTTATGCAGAGGTAGAAAGATGCAGTGTACCGCTAAAGCAATATTTAGCGCATGTGTGTTATTTACATGCTTGGATATGGCATTCAGTAATCCCCAATCTGACTTCTCCAGATTTCTCTTAGTATCACTGGCTGAAAGTCCTTCAATCTTTTGCAAAAAAAAAATAAACCACAGTGACACTTATAATGCACATATAATGCATTATAGATACCTTCATAATGCATTATAATGGTTGGTATAAGAATTAATAAAGAAAAAGAGCTTCCTAAAGCAGTCATAATGCATAATACACGTGGCTCTAATGAGTTATGTCTTTATATATACATACATATTCATAACCATGTGTATAATGCTTTATGAATGCTGCATAATGTGTTATGAATATGTTCATAGATTCTTATGGACATGGCATTCATAGGAAGTGATACCACATACACTGTATTAGAATACCTCCATTTTATAAGTACAGCTAGAATTGATAAAAAGCAATAAATATAACCCTGATAAAAACTTTAGCATCAGACACTCATGCACTGTGCCAGTACATAGGAGGGTGGTTTTCTGTGCTTTCAGCTGCTTACCGGAGGTTGCTGGTGCACCAGTCCTGCTCCAGGTATGCCAGGGACAGCACAACGATGAGGCGCCGGCAGCGGCTAACGTTCATCAGCAGCTCTGCGGACGGCTCTGTGGGCACGAAGTGATCAGCATCGGCTGGTGACCAATCATCCAGGAGGGGGCGTGACGCCTAATGTGGGGTACTTAAATTAGGACTCGGTGACCAATTCTCTGTGATCAGTCACCCGGAAGGGAAGGTGAAGCCTAACCTGAGGTTCTCGAAATTGGAATTTGGTCAACCAAAGCAAGCAAACCTCCGAAGTTCTTGACTACTGGGCAAAATTAAAATTTAGTTAAGCAGTAATGATGTTAAAAGAGAGAGGATGGGCAATAAGAGAAAGCTGTGCATTCTGATTGACTAGGAAATCTCTTAAGCAGGTGCACAGCAGGAATATTCCAGGAGGTCTTCAAATATCTTCACAGTGTTGGGTCTGCACTGCTGAAGATGTGATTTAAAAATATTCCTTTTTTTTTTGTTTCGTTTACTTTTTTTTACTTTTAAAAATGTAAAAATATTCCTGGCTTCACCTTCAATCTCATTCACATTACCTGAACCAGGTAAGATGTTCCCGTGATCCAGGTGCAACTTGTATCCCTGCCTGTTCTCCAAGTGTGGCTTTAGGATAAAGTTGACAAACTTCCGGTCATTTTCATTGTTGGCGTAGGACACGTAGGCGTCATATAACTTGCCGTCTGACAAATGTGGACAGAGAAGTGATCAGTACCCTGGACGATCCTCATCACAGATGCCACAGGCATACCCACGAGATGAGTGAAACAATCATGAAGTAAATGAGATTAACCATAATGTAAAGTGAAAGATTGGGATTGTCTGGGATGGGGGGTGATGACTCAGTAGGCTGGGGGAGGTCTTTCTCCTGCCAGAATAGCAATGCTCACCATTCATCTCAAAGTCTCCATAGGTGTTCCTATACCAGAGCTTGATATCAAGGTGGCACTTTGAGAAGATCAGGATGGCCAAGGCCAGGGTGACAAGGAGCACCATCACTGCAATGACCACTGCCAAATGACTGGCAGCTCCTAAACGCACAGAGGTTACCTATGTTTAATAGTCATGTTAAACTGCATACAGCATCCAACAAAAGAGTATTTAAGTTTTAAAAGCTACTAAATGTAACATGAACCCTTCAGATTGGCTGGTCAGTTAAACACACAAACAGGAAATACAGTGCTCACAGAAAGTCTTGGACAGTTGCTTAATTCAGTAAAAATACTGATAATTTATTGGTTTAACAACAAAAATCATTACTTTATTCATTTGTTTAAAAATATGTATAGAACAGTGATATCGAAAGAAAACATTCGTTATAATGAACTGAAGCATTTTAGAAATCAAAAAGGTAATTTCTTTTAAATAATTTTTTTAAATGATGTGTCGATTTAAAATATTTCAGTCTCTATGTCATCGACTACATCGACTAATCACAGCAGCCCTAAAGAAGATGTCTGTGTAGAAGATATGTGCAGATATGTTAAACTTTGCTTTTGTTAGAAAACCAGTAAATTTACAACATTTTTACAGAAATAAGCAAGACTTTCTGTGGGCCCTGTATAATCCACTGCCAAGTCAAGTCAGTGGATATTGTTATGAATGAAGCTGCAGCCCAAAGCCAGGTCACTCCTAGCAGAACTTCCTGGAAGGCAGAGCCTTGTCTAGATCTCATTGTGAACAGTGGAAACCAAATGACTGTGAACTTTGTGTCACCCCCCTGTAATATGTCTGGAGGGTAGCTCTTGGAGGTCCCATCCTCCACACGGCGCTGATCTTTCAAGTCAAGTCAATTTATTCAATTCCTAAAGACAATTTGATTGCAGCAATCCCAAAAACAATACAAGACATTCAATATGCCTACATACAACTATATGAATTAAAAAAATACTAAAATTCCTAATCTTCCTAGGTACAGAACATAAAAGCTTAATGCTCAACACCTGCCTTTTTACCAGCCATATTAACAATCCTGGTCAATACATGTTTGTCTTTCATTCTCAAAGCAAAGAACGAGCAAAGTAGAGTAGAAGATAAAACAGACTCAATAAAGGTCTTGTCCAACATATACATTAGTGATCTGTCCACATTAAAGGCCCTAAGTTTCCTATACTTCTGTAGCATTTTCCTGCCATGCCACCATGTCTTCTTACTCATTTCCTGGAGCTGGAATTGAGCTGAGATGTTCCTCACAGTGCAGATGTACAAGCCAAAGTCAGATGGCTCACGGAGCATGATCTCCAGCAGGCTGCTCACCACCTTCTGCGATGTGTTGTGGAGGAACCTGAGGATGGGTCATCACTTTTAAGACAGTGGTCAGTACTCAGACCCGTTTGTGCAGCGCTCCCAAACCATGCCCCAAGTTTGTTTGCCGAATCGAGCTTGCAAACGTTGTTTAAAAATACTTGCTAAAGCACACAGCAGCAGGATCTATGTCAACATATGCTAAAATAGATTCCTTTAATCAGTAAACTTGTACTGATGTTTTATCCAGGTTAGGATTCTCTCCTCTTCCAGGTGACTCTCATCCCTGACACAGAACTTACAACTTTGGCTATCAACCATCAACGCTTCTCTCTCATATGTCTACTTTAAAGACCTTCAGTATGTTCAAGATGCCAACATGCATGAAGTTAGTTCTGTATAATTGTGCCCATGATATTTCATACATGAGAAAATGGACAGCATAATTAGTACAGTTGACCCTTCTGCACTGCGACTTTCCACAACGCGGTTTCAATATATCCCAGGATCGGCATAAGAAATTAAATGGGAATGTTTTGGGAATTTTGCAAAAGCCATAGACCACAAGCGAAGGCCAGCAGACAAGACACAAGAAGTTTAGTAACTGAAATGCATAAAATATATGTACAGTGCTGGTTTGGAGGACGCCAAGCGTGTTTCCGGCATCCGTTCATGTGATATTAGTATCTCACATTTTTTGTATCTTTTTGCATCGCTTCCCTCTGCACGCCAAGGGGTCCAAAAAGTTTCATAACATTTTTCCAGATTGCAGTAGGCCTGCTTCCTTAAACCCCATGAAGTGGGGGTTGACTATATAATGAAAGTGACTTACTCTGAGAGGTTCTGTTGCTTGGTGAGGTTGGACAGAAGACTCCCATCTCTGCGCCAGTGCAGAGTGGAGTCACATTGTGGCTCCTGGGGGTCCCAAGGTAGCACAGCAGTGCAGTTCAGGGTCACGGTGGAGCCCAAGGTCGACTGTTCATCCGTAAGGGTGTCGGTGGGCACAAACACAGGGGGCTGGGAGCATGCGGACTCTGTGATGGCAGATGATGAGTTCTGTTAGTGCAGAAAGACAACATTTGGGGGGCAGAAGGTGGCTCAGAGGTTTAGAACTCTGTGCCCCTAAACAGAAGGTTGCCGGTTTGAATCCCGTGCTCAGCTCAGTGAACACATCTCAAATCTCAAGACCCTCAAGCCTGCCCAACCTCCAAAAGAGTACTCCAGGTGACTGGATAGATGGACGGCCCTGCACTCAGACCCCAAGATTCACTATCAACTCTATATATGTGTGTGTGTGTGTGTGTGTGTGTGTCTTAAAAAGAAGAGCATGATGGGATACGTGAAAATCAACACATTCCTGTACTGTACTCCATCTTGTTCAAATTGATATAAACCTTCATTTCAATGCTGAGGTTTCAGCAAATCTACTGTACTAAGACACAAAAGGCCGCTCCCCAGTACCAAGCTCCTTAAACAATGTATTATTGCATCGCTTCCATTCAGGTAAGGAATGTTTGTGGTTAGCTCACTTGCTAGCATGACTCACTCCTTTAGCTGGTCTAATCTGAGCTATCAAAACCAGTCTAGTCTGCACTGCTACACGAAAGCACAAAGCGGAAGTGAAGTCATGTTACCTCTGCCATGATATTTTGGGTTCCTGCTCAAATGCAAAAAACAAATGACTCTGAAATAGTGAGAAGATAAGAATAAAGACCGCTTTGCACATTGTCGCTGTCTGATGAGAACTGCGTATGTCCACTTTTTGACGATTGTGACTTGTTACTATTGATGGAATACGCCCTGTTTGACATATAATTGTCCAAAGAAAAGATGTTTTATGTTTTAAGTCATCTACTTAGCAAGTGTTTATGTTTGTAATAGGTAACATTTGATGCTCGTTGGTATGGATTACTTTATATCATTCATTTTAACACCTTAATATTGATAGCTATATATAGCTAATTAGTCAGGTAACTAACATCATTGTTAATTGTGAATACAAAGCGCGATTAGTATCTTATCTTAACTTGTTATTAGTACGCATCTTATTGACATATTTGCCTCGTGGACAACAATCCATGTAATTCCATAAATTCGAAACATGAAACCGTTCACTGGCTGTGTAAAGACAGTTTTATATTTGTGGTGCTAAGCTTGTTTGAAGTTTATTCTATAAAAAGTTTTTCTGAAAATGTGTTTTTTCATGTCCTTATGTAATTTTTAGAGATACATGTTTATCATTGGACAGTGATGATATGCTAGTATGTCAAAAGCACTGTCTAGTATGAATGAATGTTACATTTATATAGCACTTTCCAAGACACCCAAAGTGCTTTACAGAGCCAATGGAGTCACTTCAACCACCACCCCTGTGTAGCCCCCACCTGGATGATGCGACGGTAGCCATTCTGCACCAGTACACTCACCACATAGTAGCTAAGGTGGTGAAGGGGCAGGAGAGAATTCACCAGTTAGATACAGGGGATGATTAGGAGGTCAGATCTGATAGGACCACAGTAGGTACAATAGTTTCTGAGCTTAATTCCCCTTTAAAAACTGTTTGACAGGTTTATTCCAGGTTAACCAAACGCCGCCACTGGTTTCACAGCTCAATCATTAACCAACAAGCCAAATGCTATGACCTTTTCCTGCTACAAGAAGACTAGAGCAGCTCAGAAACGCTCCACTGAACCTCTGCAGTCAGGAACCACACGGCACGCTAATGGTGTGTCATCAGAAAGGCCCAGGGGCTCTAGTTCACGTTGAGATCCTATGGGATTTCACACAGATCGCAGCTGTAAACCTTCGCAGGACATTCATGGGAAGAAATAGAACCAACACCATGGTGTCCTCTGTACCCTGGTTTTAACATGAAGGTGGGATCCCCAATCGTGCTCCAAGAACAGAGCATGTAAAAGGTCCAGCGATCAGACCTGGGCAAAAGTCTGACAGCAGAAAAGCGAATAGGTTCAAAATGAGTAAACGGAGAGGAAGGAAAAAAAACAAAACTGTGGAACACAGGATACATGGGCTATACCTCCCACAGCGCCATTTACAAACCCAGAGAAGGCTGCCAGCCCGAGTCATCTGCCCTTGCAATACGAGAAGGTCACCTGAGAGTGCAGCCAGGTGCCTGGGCAGGTAACCCTACCTTTCAATTGACAAAGGCATCCACTGCTTCTCAACTAATGTGCAGGAGAAGCCATTAAGCCGATTTCTGACAATTACTCTCCTGATGAAGTGATTTAAAGTAACTAGACACCTGAGCAAAGACTTGTGATGTCATTGGTTACAATTTGTTAAAACGCTGCTCTTGTATGATAAAGACAGTATCAGTTCAGTTAAAAAAAAACAAACACTAGTTCCTGGGCTGGAGATGTTTAGTGCACATTGCAATAAAGCAAATCATTTATTCCACAGCCTTTCTGAACAGGATGGACCTCAGGCAATGTCACGAAGGCCCTGATGAACCGCCACTGCCTCTGGGAAACAGAGCTTGTCCACACGGCTTGGTCCAATAATACAAAGAGGACATTGACCACACGCTCACAAAGAGGAGGAGCACAGGGCCGCTTGTGAGCAGCCAAAACCTTGCAAATGCCAGGACGAACCTGTCACTGCACACTTAAGAAAGAACTTCTGTGGAGCTTTAAATGGACAGAAATGTAATTATGTAAGCTATGCATGATGTAAATGCATGACTATTTGTGCTGGGAATGGGTCAGTGATGACGTGCTGCCAAAAGAGAGGCTTGCGGCTTACTGGCTAACTTACTGATCTTACCAACCTAGGGGATGGCGACACCTCATACAGACAAACCACTCTGTATCACGGCATGCAGCTTTGCATTTCCTCCCTCTAAACATCTAAGATCTGCTGCACGTGACATAAAAATATACAGGAAAGCTGAGAAAACTACAGTACAGCCAATCACTTGCATAGTGATGTGCAGCCTTTAGACCTGCGGTTTGTATGCAAACCACGCAGAGAAAGAAACCAGCAGCGGGCTGGTGCTGCGACACTGCAAGCAGAGGGAGACTTAATGGCGTATGAACGTGACTGGCTGTAATCATCTACTGCAACCTACCAGTGCTCATTAAGGTGGACCTGCAGTCAGTTCTGTTTCATGTACTCATCTAACAGCTGGTAGTACTGGGCATTCACTGGAAGCTCAGCCTAGCTGACTCCTTGACAACATGTGTGTTTGTGATGTGCTATATTTCTCACTTATACATTGTTTTGGACGAAGGCATATGCCAAATAAAATAAATGTAACTGGACGGTGTAGAATTCTGAAGCTTTCAGGCAGAGTAAAAGACGTGCAGAGTGCGTACGGGGACACAGGGAAACAAAAACAATTAATGGGAGGAGAAAAATGGAAGGAGGGGAATTAAGGGAATTAAATTGTGAGATCTCGTGATACTTTTGCATCACTATAACACTGAGTCTGTTCAAAGTACAAAGGATAGAATGAATGGACTAATAACTATGAAAGTAAATGGCATATAAGCATTTCAAGTAAGGTGTGGTTTAAGCAATAGACTAGGGGAGACAATGCACACCATTAGACTTTCAGATTATGTATTTTTGTAAGTTCATTATCATTATCTCTCCATTCATTATGGCCACCTTTACAGTGAGCGTAGGCAAAACAGTTATTCAGCGTAAGGCGTCATTGTCACCACTGAAATATTTATGTCACATGTATTATAAAGAATTTGGCCTTAAAGAAATCTGAAAAACTAAAGGGTGTTGCTGGCTTTTGTTTAAAGGTATTACAGCCAGAGAACTTTTATTAATAACGTTTATTAATAACTGCACCGTGTTCATTCAAAGCACAAAGGGTAGAATTAATGTTTTGCCAGATAATGATCAAGTAAGATCTCGTAAAAGGATGTTTTTTTCTTTCATTGATTTTTTTCTCCTTCCAATGGCCCTTAGAGGCTTCGTAAAGACCTTAGAAGTGAATCTTCTTTTCTCACATTCCAGCATAAATAGCTCCTCTCCTGCCCAGTAGAAAAATAAGTCAGTTTATCCCAACCTGTGTGCCCATCACCACAAACTTACTGTATGTCCAGCTTAACCCTGCATTTTTACGTGTGGGCTGGAGAAGGAAAGGACTGGGCTTAAGTGCACAGCCTACAGCTAATGTTTGCTGTGCAAACACAGTGAGGTCACGCACACACGCTGCTCAGCCCGCTCAGCTGTAGATGCTGCTGAAAATGTCAGGAGCTCAACATGAATCTAACACCAGTGTTTCAGCCCATTTAAATGTATGTCACTCTTGCGGAAAATGACTGACAGACCATAAGGGTGGGCTGGTACAACAGGACTGCACCCAGACCAGCATGTAAGTGGGGTATAAAGTCGTTTGAGCTGGATTGTTTTGCTTTTCCCCATCTTTATGGGGCTTTAGGTTCACCTGAGATCTGAGTATTCCCTGAAAAGGGGAGCAGTTACCAAGGATCCTTAACATAAGGCTGACATAAAATGTTCACAACCTCAGAGAGGACAGTGGGAAAGCACATCCCAGCATCTCTGAGGCTCCCTACTGTTGGAGGGCACCATACAGGCTCTCCGACACTAGCTCCAATTAGAGGACAGTGGAGCATTACCACCCTGCCTCCCTGACATGTTGTTTATGGAGAAAGCCTGCAAAGAGGGATAAACAGGGGGCCCATATCCTGGATTTACTCTTGGTTACCCTGTTTGTTTAAAAAGAGTGATTTATTAACTGAAGCTTTGCCAGGTTCGAAGGTCATATGAGAACCACAGTCACCCCAGTGTCTATATTATAGTAAACCACACGAATGCTGGACAGTGGGGACACTTTTACAAACAGGAAAAAGAAACGTTTTTATTTGTTTGTTTAGAGACCTTAGATACTGTAGGCACCTCTCCGACTGACTTCATAAGGTAGTTTAAATATTAATAATATTTAATAATAGGTACCTGCGTATCAGTTGTCATTGGAAGATATTTATTCTGCGACACGTATTAATTACGACCTTAGATCCTCCACAACTATGAAAATAACACGTCAAATCAAATCACCACGATTTAACTAAAGCTTTCCAGTCCGTGGGGGGGGGGGTAGTTATTTCATCGTATCCAGCACCATAAAGTGGGGCATTTAAGTTCGATCTTACCTGCAGGGTTTCCAGAAACCTTTCCCCACAATATATGCGTCAGGAGCAGAAGCGGCGCCAAAGTCCTTCTCATCGTCACCTTTATAATCCGGACCTTATAAAGTATTAGGGCCAGTTTTAAAAGGATCAGACCTCCAGCTCTCGTGTTTTCCGCAAGCCAGTACCGATCACTATCATCCGTGTAGACCCAAAGCTCAAGGGGAAAGTGAAACGAGTCACATGACGGGGACACCTGCCCGGGTCACGTGATAGGGACGCGCACCTGCCCAGGTGTGTAGTGCGCGCGGTAAAGGCTCACGTGCTGCACGAGCATGTTCAAAAATAAATATGGATCCATATATGCTCCTGAATACCCGTGTTGTAATATTAAATGCAGACCCATGACTCCTGAATATCTAAGTGTGTTTGTGCTGATGTTATGTAAAAACAAAGTCTCAGGTCGGTTTTTCAGTAGCTGCAATGAACTTAACTTCTGGGCAGGACCAGGAGCATATGTGAATAAAGTAAAGAAATATAAAAATAAGCTCATCATAAGGGAGTTTGATATGTTGAGTTTTCTAACAGTAAAATTAACTCAACCCCCTAATGTAAATGTATATATTTGAATTTGCATTTCATTTAATAATTATGTACAACCGTAGTCATAAAAAAACACAAAAGGGACTTGTTCATTACAACCATAAACTGTGGTTACCTCGTCTGTCTATGCGTACTCGAGTACACACCCCGTGCCCTTAAGATGACGTATTTAATCTGTAGGCAACATGTACTACATGTGATAGAACCAACATCACAAGCTAATTATGTCGTTACCATTCAGTTATGGCTACTGTACAGTGAATGTAAAGAAGTCCAAGTCAGTGTAGATGTGAATAAATGAGAACAGAGTGTCCAGAGCTATTTTTGTTTTTGAACTAAATAAAACTTCATTACACCAGCTGTAACCTGACTCCTTTTAACCACGCCTTTGGAGACTTGAAGTAGTATTTTTATTAACAAAATTAATGGATTACACTTATTTGTTACCCTGAAAGATAAGCTTTCTCCAAGCCCAGATATCCCCTTACATGGCTAGCGTATTATATGTTGTAACTGTTACATAATTGGCAAGAACACATTAGAAACAGTACTCCAGTAACACAGCAGCAGGCGTCGTCGAACTCCAACTCCCAGCTATAATGTTTGAGGTACCAGGCCTGCGCACTGAGTCATAATGTCATAAATCAGCTAAGGGTCACAAGTAACTAAATTCAGCACTAGTACCACCAAAGTCTACTTAAAGACATTATTATTACAGAAAAATTCCAATATGGTTTAATTAAAAAAAAAAAACACTTTTTACACATGTGGACTTGATGTGACGATGGAAGCTGGTTTTCAGCATCTGCAGGTTAAATGTTTGTTGTTTTTGGTGCCTGGTTCACCCTTTTTAGAAACCTGTACATTTTTTAATTAATTTGTGTTGCTGCATAGGGGCACACAGTACAATTGATGAGTCACTCTGAGTGACGCACATCATTTTTTAAAAATAAAAGCATATCCTGGATGTATTTACAGTTCCCTAAAATGTACCAAGAGGAATGAAGAAAGAAGTGGTTTCATTTTTTGTGGAATGGGCAGATGGCAATTCGCAGAAAGTCCACCCTGATACCAGAACAGTGAGATGCTCATCACTCAGCCACCGGGCAACACAATTTCTGTGTCCTAAATGATGGGAGATACCTGGCTGAAATACCCCGCCCACCTCCCATTCTGTGGGCAATGTGAAACATAAATTAAAAAAGAGGGTCTATACCACAATTTTCATGATGGCATAGTATCAAAATAAAACTGTTTTTAAGGACAAAAATACATACAAATCAATGACCCATTCTGACCATTCACGATTCAAGTGTAACGTTTTTATACAACATTATACAACAAACAAAATACATGATAATTATAATGAATCGTGATTCCATTGTTAGCAGGCGGACACATCAGCAGCCTGATGTGTTCAACAGAACATGAAGATAGAATATCAGCACAAACGGTGTCCATTCCTAGGAAGCTGCCTTTTGCTCTCTGTAGCATGACACCCTTCCCACCTTCCAGCAGCCTTTGCCACTTTATGTATTTGTTCATATAGGTAACATGTAACTATGTAAGAAGTCCATCCATTGGAGGTTCATGGCAACCTAGAAGTATTCTATAAATTTGTCAAAATGAAGCCCAGGAAAAAATGGGGGCCTCAGTTATAAAACATTTATAAGATGGTAGTGGGGTGAGAGGAAATGGGTAGCTCTTCAGACCTGGGCTTTGCAGGGGGACACATGCGTTCCAAAGTCCATCACCCCTTTTCTACAGGAGCCTCCTCCTGAGGTTTTAGGGAGACCATAGATCCACTTTCATGATTCCATCCGCATGGCCCCATCCTGAGGTGTTCCATAGTCCAGCCCATGATCCTGGGCTCAGGAAATAAGCTGTAGGTAGAACCCTTGAGGTTCTTAAGCCATTGCAGCACCTGGTTATTCATTCAGCCTTACGACATGGATGGGAATTACAGTACATAGACTTAGGGGTTCTGCTAGAGATTTTGGGCCCCAAAAAAGCTTATCATCTTGGGTCCCCAACCCAGATCAATCCACTTATGTTCCAAATTTTCTATGGCCCTCAGGGGCTCTTGGAATCTCCATACCTAACCTTTCCTCTCTTTACAGCACCCCAGGACAGGCTGAACACAACCAGTAAGACCCAGGGTGAATACAAATGGTCAAGTCTTTGGACTGTGTATTTGTTTTCTTTTATCAATGTTCACCTCCTCTTACATAGGAGGTACCTAAGAACCTCTTCCTTGACCTTCATCTTGAGCTAGGCTTCATTTTCACAGTCTAGATAAGGAAGTGTTCTGGTGTTGACGTGATGGAGCATGATGGGAAATCACACTGCGCTCGCTGAGCTTCGTCTCCTTGTTTCCCAGTCGCTCCCCCTTGTTGTCCTGTGTCCTGCAAGGCTGCCCCTCCCATCACACGTCGGAGCTCTGCTGCCACTGCTCTCTTCTCTCTTTGAACAAGCTGCATTCAAGAAAATTCAAGGGTTACCCTGGGGCCAAGCATGTCACACTTAAGCCGATAATCATTGTGATATTGATTGATAATTGAGGAATGAAACACTATGCACTGAATGGACCAGCAGAGCTCAGGAAAGAACATGCAGGGACCTCCCAGATTAAGCTGATTGTGATCAACACCAGTCAATATGTAAATGTCTTTCTACTGTCTAGATATATGACAATAAGGCTCTGTTTTGCCACTTGCAAATGGTAGTAACTCATTAATAAAAAGAAAACTGTGTTATAACTTGTTTAAAATTGTCTATTAATAATTTACAAAGTGTTATAACCTAGTGTAATAACCAGATTATAAACCATTCATAAACTCTTTATATGGGGAGCCTTATTGTAAAGTGGCACCAACATGTATGTTGTGCTACTACATACCTGAAATTTCCTTCAGGGTTAATCAAACCAACCAACCAACCACCCTACCTACTTATCGCCATACCTACCTATCTACATACCTACCTATTGCCATACCTACCTATCGCCATACCTACCTATCGCCATACCTACCTATCTACCTATCGCCATACCTACCTATCTACATACCTACCTATCGCCATACCTACTTATCACCATACCTACCTATCTACATACCTACCTATCGCCATACCTACCTATCTACATACCTACCTATCGCCATACCTACCTATCTACATACCTACCTATCTACATACCTACCTATCGCCATACCTACCTATCTACATACCTACCTATCGCCATACCTACCTAT
>JAODKC010000021.1:6489023-6513319 GCA_026777985.1 Mormyrops attenuatus
ATACCTACCTATCTACATACCTACCTATCGCCATACCTACCTATCTACATACCTACCTATCGCCATACCTACCTATCGCCATACCTACCTATCTACATACCTACCTATCTACATACCTACCTATCTACCTATCGCCATACCTACTTATCACCATACCTACCTATCGCCAGACCTACCTATCTACATACCTACCTATCGCCATACCTACCTATCTACATACCTACCTATCTACCTATCGCCATACCTACCTATCGCCATACCTACCTATCTACCTAACAACCTACTTATCTGCTCTTCAATCTCTCGGCCCTTGTGCTCCACCTGTTCACACTCACCTGAGCTCCTCTTTCAGTCTATTCAACTTGTCCTCCAGTCTGTCATTTTTAACTTTGTGTGGGCTGTCCGGGACAAACCAAGCCACGATAAATTTGCAGATGACAACCACATGCTGTGGAAACAGGGATCGTACATTAATGAGCCATGTGTGGGGGAGGGGGCAGTTCAATCCCACACATTTTCTTCTGTCACATTAATTTCTGTGTCCTGTCTAGAACCTTCCCCAAGCGTTCACACAGACATAGCTGAAGAAACCCAGCATGACTGATATTATGTGCCTACAATAACTGCATAATGCTATGTTACATCAGAATGTGCCAACTCCAGCCTCACCTCAAAAAGGATGACAAAGGCAAAGCGCACGGCCAGGATAAGCCAAAACTGTGAAGTGAAGCTGTAGTCCTCACTGTTCCTGTAGTCTTTATAACTGGAAACACAAAGCGCATGCATTGTCCAGGACTACAATACCCAGCAGCCCTGGTGTTCACTCACATTTACGACAAGCAGGCGATCTGTGATTTAGGAGTAAATGAAAAAACTGTAAAGCATCATTTAAAAGCTCATGCGAAGCAAACATGTAATATAATGACACTGTTTTCCCCTGTAATTATGTTATGAAATGCCCATTCCTCACTATCTGAGTTTCTGAGGTTTGAATATAGTAAAATATTTTACGTAGCTTGAGTTTAGTTGTGATGGAACTAATTATTGTTCATTGAAAATAATACATATATTACCATAAATGCTTAAACACGTCTCTGAAAATAATTGTAATTCCCATAGTTTCCCTTAGAGGATGCTAAACTTAGTGCAAAAGTGTAGAGATAGAGGAGTGTGAGGCTGCAGATTCACGTATTGTTCCTACCTGCATTGGGTGACGGTGTGGTTATTATGTGTCAGCTGTGTCTGCAGGAAGTCTTTGAGTATGGTCTCGTCATTAACGCGCACTGTGGACAGGGAGTTGTTGATGTATCCACTCATGCAGCTGGAAAGGAGAGACAATCAAAGGTGAGGCCTTACACACACCCATCATATCTCCATGGTTCTTAACCCCAGCTGCTCCAGGAGCACTGGATGTTGGCTGACCCCAAAACTTGCTGTCACTTGCTTATATAGAAGTGTCTGTATCTCTAATGGAGAGCAAGATGGGATGTGTGAAAGCTACATAATTTTCCTATGACAATAAAGTACAGCTATTCTGTTCCAGTGCAGTCTTACCTGACGTTTGTTACACTCCCAGTGGCACACGGACCATATCGGTAGAGGTACACAAGTCGGGGGATGAAGTCAGAAGTTACTCCGATGACAAGTCCATTTGCGATGACTGCCAGAACACCGATGGCCTCCAGAATAATGGACCAAATGCCTGGAGGCACATTCACATGCAGTTTGCTGGACCAAGTGCTCAGCAGATTCTCTCCCACACTCAAGCCTCCCTCCTTTGACAAACTCACCGATATTGTTGGTCTTCTTCGGCACCAGCCGGCGTTCCAGGCTGACCATCTTAATGGCATCCAGGCGGATCTCGAAGACATTGTTGACGAGGGCCAGGAAGGGCGCCAGTGGAAAGGCCGCAACAAAGATGGTAGTGAAGCTGAACTGGAGAACTGCAGAGGGCCGAGAGGTGAAGCTGAATTGGTGAAAGTCAAGATGGAACAAAAGCAGAGAGCAGAGGAGTGACGGTAACCTGAACCAGAGGCAGAGAGCAGGGAGGTGAAAGTGGACATGCAGAGAACTGAAGCAGCACATGGAGCCCCATAGCAAGCAGGAGAAGCTGAATGTGGAAAACTGCCTCCAGACAATGTCGAGAAAACTGAAAGATTACAGTCACCAGCTGGTTTAGCTACTGTAGCACCCCCCCCCACCTCAGTCCCTGTCATTCTAACCAAAGCATGAAAAAATTCCACCAAAAGTAGCGGTCACTGTTCCGAAGCTGAAGCGGCCACAGGACTTACTCATCTCCAGGAACTCCTCGAAGAGGCTGAAGGCGTTGACGTCAGTCAGCCGGTAGTTGCGCAGCCAGCTCTGTAGCTTGCAGTTCTCGCAGATCTCCGAGCCCTCCTCCATCTCCTTGCACTCCTTTTTATAGCAATGGCCGCACTTCCTCTGCAGCTTCTTGGTCGTCCTCCTCTTCACATACCGTCTCAGCCAGCTGCCGGGAGAGACACCATCAGGGCCCCTGTTTCGGCTGAAAGGCTGGTCCTGGAACCTGCTCTTTGATTTCACCTGATAACTTCATGCTATCCTGCATTCATGTATGATAACAAGTGATCCTGCAACTTCAGCTGGTGCTGGTTTTGGTTACAGTTGAAATATTTATGAAACATTTTTATTTTCACTGAGATGTAGACTCAGTGAATCTCATAATTTAAATAATTCTAAACTGTCTGTTTTAATTTTTGTGGTTGTATTAATTTTAATGGGGCCAGTGTGCGGTTTGGTGAGCTAAGCCACTGTGCCTGTCATCAGATGGTCACTGGTTCAATCCCAGCCTCAGCACATCTGCAGGTCCTTGAGCAAGGCCCTTAACCCCCAGCTCCCTGGGTGCTGCTGTGGGTGGCTGCCCTTCACAGCCAAGCTTGCTATCACCACAGAGAGCAAGTTGGGGGAGGAATAAAGAGAATTTCCCCACAGAGATCAATAAATAGTATTCATTGATTTTTACTTGGTCTTAGGTGTGGTTCTCTGTGAACCAGAAACTTGTATAACAAAATCTCATTGCTATTTATTTAATGTGTAATTGGCTGATTTCAGTTAAATGATTAAGAAAAATTTAGCAGTAATCAACACTTCTTCATAAAGTAATCCTCAGTGATAAATTAAATGCGGATCCTTCGAGGGGTGAAATAATGTTTTGAATATCTTTACAATTTGAACAATTAACAAGAGCTCATTCAAAGCAAAAATTAATGGATGAAGTTATCAAACAACATTTGGTCTTGTTGTCTATGAGGTGTTAACTATGAGCTGTATTGGGGCTTGTATTATTTATGGAGTTTTATACCATGGCTTTGGCAAACACTATTTTCTTATCGGTCCAGAGATGTCATGTGGGTGTTGATTATTCTCATTTAACCACACAAGTAGTTCCAGCAGCCTAATAACAGTTCTATATCCCTGTGTTTCAATATTTTATTCAACATGTGTAACTTATTACTCATAAATAAGCAGCTATTCTTATCAGAATAATTTTCCTTGGTTTTTGAAACGCATTCGCCTGTCTGATGGTTTCTATGGTAACCTAACGAACTTGCTGCTTCCAGTGAGGAGCCTGACCAGGCGTTCTGTCCTTATAGGGACTATATTTTTAAGAGCACATTGGAACATTATCAAATGCTAATTATCTATGGTATAAGCAGGATAAACCACTTCGAGATGTGCATTTATACCAAAATAGTAAATTCTGCTTTGCCTCTGGCCGTGTACCTCCAAGTTGTGGTTGATTATTTTCATATAACTGCATACCTTGTTCTGGTTTCTCCCTTACTTTTTGGGTTCTTCCACCCAGCTGTTATACCATGTTACGCTTCTGTATTATACAATTTTTTGCCATAAATATCTTGTATTTATTCTTTGAAGCACCTTCATTTGTGATTTGTGTTTAATTTGTGTTTACTGGTACAGACATGGAGTAGGATTTTCACTGCATAGTGTAACTGACTGCTTACTCTGCATATGATAATAAACTCATGAATCTTGAATACTGAATTTGAAAAAAAATGAAGAAATTTATCTACGTGACGTCTTTTTGATATCACCGTGACTTAAGGAGCATGGAGAGCAGACTCACGGCCCAGTGAACTCGAAGATGTTGTTCAGCGTCTGCTTCAGTACCATGATGATAGCCATCTGGATGAAGAGGTCCGTCAGGCAGCCGCTGGGATGGCACTGAGGTACACAGGGGACACAGCTGTCACCCCAACATGAGGGGGCAGCCGCCTTACCGCACACGCCCACCGCGAGGAACACGTCGAAGTAACAGGGTTAGCCAGTGTCTCAGCTAAGGGCCTTGCTCAAGGGCCCAATGGTGAAATCGCTTCACCAACCCCGAACCACACGTCATTCCAACACTAACTGCTTACCAACGTCTGCACCTCTTGAACTTTAACATTCCATACATATTTCTAACCCCCAAAACAGGAAGTGTTCTTTTACAATTGCAGGCTGACAGCTGAGGTTGATTACTTACACAGTATACGGGCCTACTACATATTACACAAGACATACTCCTTCCTTGAGTCCACAGACTCGGTTTGTGTTCTCTGAGCCTGCTCACCTCCTCGAGCCTCCACTTCCCTGCGATACGCACGTAGCTCCCAGGACGTCCATTTATCCTACAGCCATGAAAAAGCACATCTCACTGCATGAAGAGGTTGGTTTAGACATGTCACCAATGAGCCTTTAAGGTGGCGGAAGAGCTTTACCGGCCGAGAAAAAAGGCCACATAGATGAGTGAGGAGAAGAGGGTGAAGAACTGGAAGGTGAACATTTTGACAGTGAAGCTCCTCTCAGTGGCAGCGTATGAGCGTGTCTCCTCTGCAGGGGAGAAGATTTGCAGGTTGGAACAGAAAGACTGTGACAGATCATGACTTATGAATTACAGTAACCCAAAAGCAAAAATCTTGTGCACCAATAACATAACATATATTCAGAGCCTAGAGGACAATTACTCATCGATCTGATATAATTATGTACATTTTGCTCTACACTGGAATCTAGGTGAATCTCAATACCAAGAACACAAAGACTGTACTTGTGGTCTTGGCAAGACCAGTCTTGCTAACTTGCCTTCCAAGAACAAGCTTGGGGTGCAAGGAATCATGGGATTGGTCTCATTTGGAGAGGATGCAACCAAGGTATCCTTGAAATTTGGGGCGGAACAAGAGTAACATCTGGGGATTTTTACCATCCTCGGTACTTGTGATCTTTGTTTTGGAATTGGTCTTCAGCAATGGAAGATGATATAAAACGGGTACACGAGAACACAAGTACAGTCAAGTATGCATGTTGAGATTCACCCTCTGAAAGCTCCTGAAAGGAAATCAGCAAAACTGACACCTAAGGGTGAAAGTACCATAGTAGTGAAAGGTGCTGAATGTGAGACGCACGCTGACAGCCCTCCTCCTGAACTTACCGATCTCACAGAGCTTGAGAGCCACTTTCCTGTTGACCTGTGTAATATTGGGGAGAGGGAAAGAGACTTAGAGCAAATCCTACAGCGCACGCTGGACCGGCCACTGGGACGGCGATGGTGAGCTCACCCGGGTCATGATGGTGATGGTTAAGTAGTGCAGCACGGCCCCCATCATGACGGCGACAGTGTTGGCGTTGTCGCTCAGGAACTCCCAGCTGCTCTCCGAAACCTGGACTTGGGCCACCACGCGGAAGACCACCAAGGCTTGGGCCAAGCCGATAATGAGCACCAGCTATGTAGACACAGATAGACTGCATGTACCCCAAAGGTGTGTGACGGATTATGACATTGTCTCTGACACTGGAAGGTCACCCAAGGTCAGCAGAGTGACTGCTGGACACATAAGCAAGGCCCTTAACCCCCAATCGTTCCGGGAACTGTCTAATTCTAGATCTTTCTTAAAAAACGTATGCTGCTTTGGATAAGACCACCTGGTAAATAAATTAGTGTGAACGTAAATTAAGGAGGAACGGTGAAGAAAACACCATGTACAGTACATCATACAGCCTTCAAGGTGACAGTGCATGTCTAGTTTATATAATGTATTTATACACACACACAGTTTGCAGCATGAATGGTTTTAATATTTTAATAATGTCTCGTACTTTATAATGAAACTGCTTCAGTAAAATATATCCAGTTAAATCAAGGTAAGACATACAGAAATATCAAAGATAAGGTTGATACTGAGCAGTACAGGGTAAGTTGGTGATTACGCTGGGCCCATGCAGAAAGCAAGGTCACAGCATCTCGGTCGGAAGACCAGGAACCCACCATGAGCGTGACAAGGATCAGAACCATGGTGCTGTGCAGGTAGGAGTGCCGGTACTTCTTGGTTTCACAGTTCGGATCATTTATAATCTCCAGAATCAGCTCCTCCTGACAGAGGGACGGGACGGATTAAGAAATCGAGAAAATGTAATGCTTCTCCTTCTTTGTGGGTTTGGGTTACAGAAAATACAGCTCTCTTTCTCAAAGTTTCGAATGGGTAAGAATAACTGGGTAACATCAGAAGTCACCAGTACTTGGTTCCCCTCCACAGTTCCGTGGTTTGTCTCTTTCTTCATGTTTTGAAGTTTCAAGTTTACTTTCATAAGTCCTTAGTACGATAGGAAGCTTACTCATGTGTCCCCTGCGGACTGCCAGTTACTCCATTATTTCAACAGTACTTTAATAATGCTCCAGATATACTCAGCATAGACAAAAGGCTGCTTTCCTGACAACTCAAAACTTGCACCTCGTCCTCAGACCAGTCGTACACCTTCCACTTGCTGACATATGCTGCTCGATGCCTCTTCCAAAACTCCAGGAAGACGGTGGCTGGGGAAGGTCATAGATCATTATCAGAGATGCGGGAACATGCTCACTCGCACATCAGCTATGCCAGCATGATCTACTCATCTTCTCATCACCTGCCCTTGATAAAGCTGCCCGATGATGAACTAGCTATCAAAAAAGTAAATGCAAAGTATAGATAACTGATTTGATTAACATGTTGTGCACAAGGAAATGCCAAGTTTGAGATGAAAAGACAAATGAATGGTATTGCTGGACTAAAAACTGATAGACTACTCACCCCAGATAGCCATGAACATGGCAAAGGCTACCGTCCCCTCATTGTCGAACAGGATGCTCACCTGAGAAGACCACCACAGCATTTCCAGGTGTCATTTCTGACTTGGTGTAATCTGCATATCTCTGCCCCCTCGGCCACGCCCTCCCTGTCTCTGCCTCCCATGTTTGGGAAGGTGCGGCAGTACCTTGGCAAAGGTGCAGGTGTCCGACAGATTCCATACTTTGCACTGACGGTCACACAGCGGGCACATGATGACATCTGCCTCACATACCTCTTTTCTGCATGGAAGCAAATGACTGACAATAAATACGGGAAACTTATGGACTTATGAGAAATACAGTAAGCACTAGTTTGTTTTAATGGCAAAAAACTCCTTAACTCATGTCTAACTCCTCACTAAGTGGATTTGGTAACAGTTGACCTCTATATTAATTAACTATCACTAACTTGATTGACCAGGTATTACGCAATTCAAATCCTTAATGAGTTACACATTGTTTAGATAAACAGTCCAGGCCAGTCTTGATAAGCTCAAGATGGGAACCACGACAAACATACCGCTTCATATCTTGTCTTCATGCAACTACTAAACTGCCAATTCAGTGCAGTTCATGTAATGTTATGTGACAGGAGTGTGAGAGGTGTAGAAGGGAAAGATGGCGATTAACTCACAAGAAGATAACATTTCAATTAATTAAAATATACAAATTTTACTGGTGTCTGTAGCAACGAAGTATTTGTTTTGTGTTTATACTTAAAAACCAGGCAGTGTTCTTATCCTACGTCCACTATGACAGCTACACTATATGTAAAGGAATAAAGATTATTTTGTTCTTCATCCAAACATTTTAAAATATATTTTACACAGTTGAGTTAGAGGTGAAGCGTACATGTGGTATCAAGAACAGGAAAAGGAGGTTTGAGTTTCCTTTGACATGCCCTCAGCCATACGGGATACAAGCAAAACACTCACATGAGCGGGCTGGTGTTGAAGAATGCCAAACCGTAGAGAAAGACAACAATCCCCAAGATGGCTGCAGGAATCAGCAGGCAGGTGTACCAGCCCAGCCACAGGTAGTACAGGGCAATCTTCTCCCCAAAGTAGCTCCTGACAGACACACACACACACACA
This sequence comes from Mormyrops attenuatus, assembly GCA_026777985.1. Lineage (NCBI taxonomy): Eukaryota > Metazoa > Chordata > Actinopteri > Osteoglossiformes > Mormyridae > Mormyrops > Mormyrops attenuatus. Next base: position 6,497,262 of record JAODKC010000021.1, read on the forward strand.
CACACACACACACATACCAAACAGGTGGCAAAGGATTGATGTGACAGTGATCCATCATGTCCTATACATAGACTTGATTTATGATCAGGACCTTTCTGACACATAAACATTACAAAATGAAAACAGTCATTTCAAGTCATGACATACAAGGCTTTCAAATCAACAGTACAGAAGCTCATGTATGATCCTTCTGTTATTTGTGAATTTGGGTTTCTATTGAGGTCGAAAGGCTCCAGCCTACAACATGTGATACCGTGACTCGCTACAAGAACTTGTCTAGGAACCCAACTTGATGGTCATAAGGGTCTAAGTGACTTTGATTGGGGTCTTACCTCACTTCAGTAATGGGTTGTCCCTGGAAACAGGCTGACCACCGTGCCCAACTTTGGGTCAGCTCTTTCTGCTTCTTTTTCTGCAGGACAATGCAGTGACCATGAGGTGAGGTTCAGGCATTTAAGCACATGTCTGTAAGGCACCAAAGATTATAGGCTCCAAATGATTACATGGACTGGGACGGGCTCTAGCAGGTATGCTAGCGCCTTGAAATACCCTACATCAAAAGCTGCTGCTACCAAAGCACTGGAATGTTCTGCTTCTCCAGGGCGTGTCCGTGTGACGGCAGAGGAGGGCTTTTCTTAGAAACAGCACAAAGCGAGCGCAAAGTGTGAGAGCAGGGGAATACCAGAGGAACGAATGCATGGAATCCATTTCCAGGCTAGCTTTAACCTTTTGAACTTCAAGCCTTTTCCAAGAATCTTCTCTGAGGATGCATTAAATTGACTTTTACATCTTCCAAACAGTACGTCCAAAGAACTGTTCAACCAGATTTTTAATCTCAAATCCACTTTTAGATATTTACATTGGAAATAGCATTTTATGTGGCTAACATAACTTGGGCATATGTTTTAGGTGTTTATTAAAATAAACTTTGCTGTTAACATAGTTCCTGTCAGTTATAGTGATGTGTCCTTCTTGCTGTTAATTTAGTGCTGGCCACCAGAACAAAACGAGCCTGATAACGATTGACAATGAGAAGTCTACAAAGCCAAGGCTTCCTCGATGTGTCGACGGCTATGTTTTGCGTGTACGTCTCTTAGAACACTCCTCTTAAGAGTCCATAAGAGTCCCATCTTTAAATATTTATAGTATATCTATTTCTTCTATTGTTTTTCCTCTAGAACCCATCAGCGAATGGAGCAGGGCTTTTCACTCTGGTTGGTATGACGTGGTTTTCAAAGGTGCTCTGCCCGGGCATGCAAAACAAGGATTAACCAAGGATTTGTATCACTGACACCCTTACTGGGCTAGTCTTTGCAGCCAGTCATTGTCTGCTGTCTGAATTTGAATTAGCGTTATCGTCATGGCTCAATCCCACGGCCTGCCTGAAGCAGATGCATGTTACTCAAGCCATGGAGGTTGGAGCAGTGCTGCCATGGCGACGCCGCTGCCATGACGATGCCCACAGTATGTAACCACCGAGAGCAAAGAGGAACAGAAAAGCAGCCAGATGACAAGAAGAGAGTAGCACGTGGGATTTACTCAGTGAATGTACCTCGTGCAGACAGAATTTGGTCTCAAACACATTTTTCTTGATGAGTTGGTCAAGATTCTCCTCTGCAGAAAAAAATACAAAAGACACACATATTTGCAGGGTGGGTGGAATACTAGGGCTAGGGATGTTTCGCACAAAGCTAACACACAGAAAGCCCTCACCTTCAGAGTTTACTTTTATGTATGTGTGATCCAGGATGAAGTGAACAATCCTTATCCTGGAAGGCAAAGACAGATGGGGGGATGCCTTCTGTTGTAAGACATGCCTGTCTGAGGGTGGCGCCACTGAGGCGTACGAGCAGGGATGGCCATGCTCAAAATACCTGGTGGACAGGATGACCTCTCTTTGCTGCTCACAGCTCCAGTTGCAGGCGTCAGACACCTTCAGCAGGTACCTGTACTTCTCGAACATCTCGTTCGGGGCGCGGATCCCGTAAAACACCTTTTGCTCGTCCACGATTTCCTGACAAACAATGGCAGTTATTTATAGTCTAAAGGAAGCCTCACTGTCCTGTTCCTACTACCTTTTACATTATGAAATAGAATTCCTTATTTATGACATGACTGTAAGCAAATAAATCCCAGATTAAAACGATGTGAGCTGGACTGAAAAGGGCTCAAATTTGAATGCATTTTAAAACCAAACAGCAACATCCCCCACCCACTTAATCTGCCTACTGTGTAATAAGAATGCTTCTTCTGCGGTGTGACTCTGGGTGCATTCAGAGTGTAGCTTTACTTTGCCACAGCATCTGATACTTGGGTGCACTTTGCATGACAATCGGAACCGTTGCAACTCACCATCACCTTAATGTCCTTCTGCTTCAAAGCAGTTATGAAATCCTTCTGCATTCTGCGTATCTCACTGTTCGGGTCCTCAATATTCTTGCCAACCAGAACATAGTCGTACGACGGTGGGTTGCGCTGTGGAGGGAGTGAGAAGGGGCAGTAAGGCAAGTGGGATTCAGATACCTTTGAGCTATGCAAAGCCAGGAGAACCTGTACAGATTATGCCGTTTTATAATGTGTGACATTGGCTGGAGGGGGCGAGGTGGTGTGTAGCTCAGTGGGTTAGGACACTGGGTCTGTGATCAGAAAGTAACTGGTCCAAATCCATCGGTCAGCAGAAGGAGAATATACAGCGTAATATGTAGAAAGTCTGTATACTGTGTAAAATAATAGGCCTCAGCTGTCAACCTGCAATAGTTAATGAACACTTCCTGTTTTAGGGTTAGAGACATGCATGGAATGTTAAAGTTGAACAGGTGCAGACATTTGTAAGCAAACTAACAATGTTAAGGGTGGTGTGGGGCTCAGAGGATTAGGATGTTGGGTCTGCAATCAGAAGGTTGTCGATTCAAAACCTTGTTCAGATTTCACTATTGGGTCCCTGTGGAAGGCCTTTAACCCCAAATTGTTCCAGGGACTGTCTGACCCTGTTTCCTCAGTAAATGTATGCTGCTTCGGATAAAAATTCATCTGCTCAATAAATGTATATATGCTATCTTAGCTTGGGCAGAGGTGTTGATTTGTATGCAGATGTTGTGTGTGTCATTACCACTGGGGGCAGCAGCGGGGTCTCGCTGCCATTCTCAGCAGGCAAGCCGCTCAGCTCAATGCAAGCCTGCTGTGGCTGGGACCAGTGGTCATCTTCCTGCTGTGGACGGAGAAGGGGATCAGCAGCAATGGTGCCCCCTTGGGGTAGACCACATCCACACACCTCATGGCTAGTTTCCTGAACCTGAAACCAGATCATAGGCAGTTTCTCTAAGGCAGTGTTTCCCAGCCCAGTCCTTGGAAGCTAGAAGGGGCACCGAGGAGCACAGACTGTCCAAGATTTTGCTCCCTCCCAGCTTCCTGCCAGACAGCCCACATTTTTGCTGGGGAGCTAGGAGGGAGCAAAAACGTGGACTGTCTACAAGTCCCCAAGAACTGGATTGGGAAACACTGTTCTAAGGGCTCTGTATCCATGGAGGACAGAGGCCTCACCCTCAGCATCTTTCATCCATTTTTTTCAAAACATTCAAGATATCTGTTTGTTTGGAAATTCTTCAACACACATTCACAAGGGCTCACTGCATTCGTGCCTAGTGCCTGAACACTGCTGCATTAACCTTATACTGGAAGATGGTAGACATGTTGGTGTGAGGGAGGACAGAAACATTCAGGTGGAGGAAGTTCAACAACAAAGTGAATACACTAAAGGTTCAACAAAGTACACTAATGGCTCAATGAAGTTCTAAGCCATTTATCAGGATGTTCTTATGATTCATAAATATGGTTCATTTGTAATATCATATTGTTGTCACATTTAAAAATAAGACCGACTGGTTATATATAAAAAACTTAACAGACAGGAATTTTTGGTAACCTGATCACTGGCGGAAGCTTCCGGATTCCGGAGCTTTTCCTGGAATTCAAAGGAATTCTATAACTGAGTCTCGGCGAAGAGAAAGCTACCGGTCCAGTAACCCCTATAAACCTGAGCGAGCCGTAGTGCTCAGGCCTGACATTCTTGTTGATGGGATGGGTCCTTTTCATGCCAACATGGTGCACACGGGCACACAAAGTCGCCTTTGTCGCTGTGTTTATCTTGGTGCTTAATTTGATAATCAGATGCCTTTCTCTAAGGTCACATGCCTGCCATTTACATGTATCTCACACACCCACAAAGGGAGCTGGATGGTAACAGAAGCAGCCTGCCCGCCTCTCATTTATAGGTTTCTGTCGTTTAACACGTCTGGGAGCACTATCAAGCAAGCCCATGAATCAAAAAACCAAGGGCTGCTGTTTACTTTGTCTCAAAATATTCTCATGTCTCCATTAAACACCACTATGTCCTACTGCACGTTTAAGGACAAACTTTGTTGAACTACAGTGTTGAATAGATCCAATCCTAATTCACCAGGTTCTGTGGTGGTTCTTCCCCAAAAAGCCCTAGTTTAGAGGTTTCAGATACATACCCTAGGTCTGGGCAATTAGTTGAATTTTAACTTAAATTATGATTTTGAATTCCGACGATTATCAAAATAAAATCGAGATAAAATGATCATCGTGCCGCATTTTGTTTCGCAATGATGCCCCCGTTTTGTCTTGTGTTATAAATCCAGCGCCCATCGTTCCAGTCGCTTTTTATGTTGGAAATCCATTGTTAAAAAGACAAGCTTTTTTAAAGTTCAATAAAGGCATATTTCCTTTATTATTTCCTTTATTTATAGTAATTGTGTTAAATAATTGTTACATCAGTATTGACCAAAGGTAGGGATGGGCCGATTTACATTTTTTCAGTTCCACTCCAATTCTGATACACAATACCAATACAGATTGCAATAGCACTAAATAATCGTAAAATAAGGCAACCAGAAACATACATAATGTTCTTCCACCTTGTTTTAAGCATTTTTGAAGCATTTGCAGTTCAATTTGAAAATCTTGCAAGCGAGTATATGCATATGGCGAATGCTTAAAATGCCCCACAATTTTTCTCCCGCTAGCAACAGCGTCACTTACACTTCACTGCGATCGCAGCCCCTCGTGTATCACGAGCTGTAGCGAGTGCGCGAATCAGCCCAAGCTAGCGCCCCCAAATCATCCATTGCTTTTTTCATGTCACTCGCGTTGTCTCGCAGAATTGCGTCCGCTTTGTTTAGTGGGATTTTCCCCTGACGCTAAACGAACCAGAGTACCCAGAGGAAACCCCATGATGACGACATGCAAACTCCATGGATCCTCCATGGGTCCTATAGGTGCGAGGCAATAGTGCTAACCACTGCACCACTGTGCCATCGCCCTTTTAGCTGACGTTCTTGCACTCCTAGTACTGCAAAGGGTATGCACGTGACATCACAGCAGGCGAAACTCACTGCGCTCACACCCGCCGAGTGGCAAAAAAACTGAGTGGCAGTGTTAGCGTTCAGCTTGAATGCCGCAAAAACACATCTAAAATGGGAAAGAGCTGTGGTGCGACTAATTGTACAAGTAGATTTAACACGAAATTCGAGATATCTTTTATAGAGACTGCCAAAACCTAAATAGGTAAGTATCTGACATGGATTGGTCATGTATGGCCGATAGCCGATCCATCTAATAGGTCTGGATCGGTGCTGATACCGATCCGAATATCAGATCGATGCATCTCTAACCAAAAGAATAGTGATTATGATTTTTACTATAATTGAGCAGCCCTAACATACACCTCTCTCCATGCCACTAATCCCTGGTGGTGGTGGGTTAGGGTTAGGGTTAGGGTTAGGGGCGCGCATTTGTAATTAAAAGATTGCAAGTTTGAATCCCCAACCAGTGAGTTACCCTGAGCAAGGTACTTCCCCCAAGCACTGCTCCCCGGGTGCAGAATTAGCTGCCCCCTGCTATGTCACATATGGGTCAAATGCAGAGAACACATTTCGTTGTTGCGAGGTGGTGTGTCGACAATTAATCACTACATTCAAAAAGTTAGAAAAATTTTACTTCATCTCTTAGGCATAGACGTCAACTTAGCGGCAGTGAAAACAGTGTGATGGATGGTTAAAGAATTCTGTACGGGGCGTGGAAGGGCATTGGCGAGGTGTGATGGTGACCAGGCTCATAGGCAGTAATAAATTTCATGGTTGATTTGGTCTTCTGTATTGGTTGGTATCATTTCACTATCTGAGGGGGCGCAACCAATAAGGAGGGATTCAAATTTGTAATTTTTGTAACTGGTTGTATGTCTGATCGGGAGCAAACAATTAATTTTTTATTTTTTTTGGGTTGGGGGGGGGGTTCAAACCCTTAACTTTACTATGTAGCTACATGCTATGTGTCTGGTGGCAATGATACAAGTTGTCAACCAGGGAGGGTGGTCACAATAATAAAAGCTGTTGACTGGAGGGCACCCCCGCAGAATATGTCCGTCTTGCCCCTGTCAAGATCCACAGGGGGGCCCATCTGGGATGTGTGTTTAATGGTGGAAGCAGTGCACTGACATCTGGCGCCTGAAGGATCAGGAAGGTGAGGTTCTGATCACGCCGCCCTGCTACTCTGGTCCCTTCAACCCATCGCTGATTATCACCAGCTGGAGCTGGTGCCGCCATTCCCCAACAGCGAAGTCCTGAGCAGATCACAGGCAAGGTTAAGTCATTTAGCTCAAGCTGTAGGTCAGTGTTCCTTGTGTTAGCAATCTTCTGACTTCCCTTTTGTTTCTTATGTAATAAACCCACCACAGACCTCATCCTAACTTCTCTTTGCTCCCTAAACCCGCTCCCAGGAACCGTGTAATATAAGAAGTTCAAAGACAGAATGCCCATAGATACATTTTCTGTCTCTGCACTACTTTACATGCTAAGGGTGGTTATGGCGATACTTTGAATATCAGGATGCAGTGCTGGAGATGGCTAAACCCCCTATTGGGGTTAGCGGTTTAATGCAGGCTATACGCCCATCAGTCCTTTGTGACAGCCGGGGAGAAAAGACACAGTGTCACTACCCGTGAGGGGCATGGAGGGGTGGTCACATGCTGTGGCACGATGTTCTCACTGAAAATTGTCACTATATTGTAATGCCTTGTGTGGCATTTAATTAATTTATGCCAACCTGTGATTGTGGCCAAACGGCTTATTCTGCTTTCTTTATGTGGTATTTTCATTCGTTCTGAATTGCCCATCACTGTATGAGGTCTTGTGTCATGTGCACTCTGTGACAGGTCGGGTCTCAGTCCAGTATGTCCTCCGAAACAGACTCTGGGCTCACTGCTGTCCTGTGCATACTGTCATGCCGTTGTCACCGAGGGAAGCACTAAAGAACTGTTAGACAGCTAATCCCACCTGTTACTTTTACCAAAGTTAGCAGCCCTGAGTCCCTGCTTGCTTGTCAAGTCAGAGTGCAAGCCAGATTGTTCCAGAACGCAACAGCAAACTTCCCGCATGGTTGAATGGGGACCTGCAGTCGGGGCATCTTAGAGAGGGACCCAGAAGCATGAGATTATCCGCATTGTTCTGTTTCCTGATCCTATTGTTCCTACCTGTTCTTTATTCAGTACGTAGATCAGACAAAGCCAGATGAGCAGCATGCAGTGTATGATTTGTTTACTTTTGTCTTCCTTTCATGACATCCTCCCTGAAATAAACCTCAGATCTGATGGTAACCCCTGTCATCTGGTTCTCCTGAGCCTTTGAGACTTTTACCCAGGACATAAATCACAAGGAAATGATCATACATAGAGGACCAAAGGTCATACCATTACTACATGATGGTAAGATACAGTACAATCTCATTAGTCCACCTTATTCACACCTATCAGTAAAGGAAGGTAAACAAATATAAATGTTGTCAGGTACCTGGAGAGGCTGTCAGATTTACTGCTCAGATCAAAGGTAAGGCAACAAATGTGCTTGTGACACACTAAACCATTAGCATTGCAGATTTCAATGACATGATCATTTTTAATATTCAGTGATGTGTTTTGTTGAAGACTGTAGGATTTCACACATGCTGTTCCAAGCCCAACCAGAAGAAGCAGTCTGAAGATGGATGGAGAAATGATGTTCAAACTGTAGAATACCCCCCAGCAAACAAGTCCCTACCAAGCTGAACCTGAGACAGACAAAGAGACAGGCTGTAGCCTATCCCAGTGAGGACAGTGCTGGGTATACCCTGGATGGGATGCCAGTACATCACTGGGCACGAGACCAGGTACACCCTAGATGGGATGCCAGTCCATCACAGGGCATGGAGCTGGGTACACCCTGGATGGGATGTCAGTCTAGCAGAGGGCACGCGATCAGGTACACCCTGGACAGGATGCCAGTCCATCAGAGGGCACGAGGCTAGGTACACCCTGGACGGGATGCCAGTCTATCACTGGCCAAACACTCATACTACGGTCAATCTAGAATTACCAATGCATCTTACTACTCAAGTTTGGGCTGCTTCCACTGCGAGCAACAAGCCAGCTTGTAATTAATTATTATTTTATGAATTCTGAGTCACCCCTGATTTATGAGCAGCCATTGTACATTTGATATTATGCGGGTCTTCTAGTATGGTCATCTGTGGTGTCATCTTTCACATTACATTTAATTAAAATAATTATTATATTAATTGTCAAAAATATAAGGTGGGGCACGCGGGAATACTTACATAAGCGATTAATTTTAAAATCCAAATGAAATGTGGAGATTAGTATTTTAGTGTTTGAAAGCAATAGTGTTGTTTCTGGGATAATGTCCCAGTGTCTATTTGTGTAGCAGAAACCACAAATAAGTGAAATAAAATACAAAAGAAAAAAATATATAGATATAATATATATAATGAATAATATATTAATGATATATAATGAATATAATATATAATGAATATAGGAATATAATATAAACAGCCAAGCATCGCCCATACAGCGCCCTCGGGCTCCTGTAAGCCGGCAGCGTTTTAATGCCAACACTTTTTTCCCAACCGTGATTCAGCCTCCAATAAAAGTTCTTAGTCAACAGCCTGCGCTTAAAATCTAATCGCACAAATAACTATCTTCACCCTCTGAAACAGACACGCAGATAAAAAAGAGATTTAAACTCTTTTTCTTCCCTTACCTGCTTCTTGAAAAACATGCCGATGAAGAAATGATAATCATTCCACTTCAGATGAGAAATGAAAGTAGGCTGTCCTCTTTAATCTGCCTTATTCCTTCATTGCCATTTGCAGCGAATTTCCAAGAACACCACTTTCATGCGCTTTTTCTCCTAGTTGCGAGTGGGCTTGAGCAGTGAGCCACTTCCGCGTCCTGCGTCGCACAGGTAGGTATGTGCGCGGAGGTGCAGCGCAAATATGCGGCAGCGGCGAACGACCGCTAAGAACCACCGGCTGCTTGGCTGCCAGAGCCGATCGAGTCAATGAAACGCTGATAGTATAAATCGTCTGACCGAAACCGAAAGCCCAGCGTGACACCGACGCATCGGCTTACGAAAAGCGGTTTGCGTGTTTGGGGTTGTGAAACGTTTGGTTGCACCATGAAATAGAAGAACTATCACATGCGCTACTGTGCGTGAGCTTCTTACACTGTCCACGTTATTAACCTGGGACGTCTTTGCTCTTCATTTGAACAAAGTATTATGTTGAAAATCAGCTACCCCGTTGCTTTAAACACTCAAATAATTCTGCTTTCAATTACGCCTCACCCGGCCATTTTCAAAAAATGATACAAAACGTTTATATTTTGCTATATGTGAGTTATGCTATATGTACTGATTTGTACGTGGAAGGCATTTTGTAAAAAACAATTCCTTTCCTAATTTTTTCAGAACTTCAACTTGTCAGTGTTACACATTAATGTCGTTTTCTTCTCACAATATTACACTGTACAGTAGAGGTGAAGATGCAGTGCGAGTGATTTGTCTGACGTTCGTGCAGCTACTTGTTTGCCCGTTCATGAGCCAATAACCTCGGGAAAGGGACCAGTAATGTTGTGGTTGTTATGAGCAACAGATAGAGGCTCAATTCCGGCAAGCGACTCCAACATTAACAGCGACACACGAGTACTTTGTGACTTACCAGAACTGGATGAACCCAACCACATACTGTAATTATTAGTCACTCAATTATAGGAAACATAGTATGCACAAAAAACATTAAGGTGTGTTGTTATCCAGGTGCTAGAGTAAAAGTGCAATTTGAAATCTTTCACAGGTGTCAGTGTATTAGCAGTGCTTTTACAGTTTATATTGATTGCGTTGGAGCATTTCTCAAATAACAATTAACATTTGCAAAACAGCATGTGTAATCCACACACCATAATGTCACTTCTGCACCGCAGAACATAATTTAAAACAAGCTGTTCACTGAAGGCTGTGTAAAGAGTTTTTGTTTGTGGTGATAAGAGTGTGTTAGGTTTATTTTGCAAAGTAAACAGTTTTTTTTCTTCCTCCTGAAATGTTTTTTTGGAGATATATGTCACTCATTTGACAGTGGCAATATTAAGGTTGATAAAATCAAATTGTATATGAATTATTTATGAATGTGTAATCATTTATTGTTATTGTTTTTACAAATTTGTCTGGATCAGGCACTTGTGGTGGGGGGGGCAGGGTATGGGGCTGAACACCTGCCCAGACGACTGAAAGTGCCCCGCTTTTGTGGTGCTGAGTGCCTCAAAAATTCTCACCTTGCACCCCCTGGCTGAGAAGCCTACAGCCACCTATGCAAGCCAGTGTCAAAAAGTCATTGTGTGGTGATTCATTTACCATGATTTAAGACAGTGAGCAGGATCGACAAGTGATTCTCTCACAGGATGACTGGAAAGGGGCTAGACTAGACTCTAGACCAGGGGTGTCAAATTGCATTCCTGGAGGGCCGGAGCCCTGTGTAGCTTAGTTCGTTCCCTGTTCCACCACAAATGATTCAGCTCAACAGCTATGTGGTAATTAGCACAAGAAGTTGAATCAGGTGTGTTAAACGAGAAGAAACCCAAAAATGTGCAGGGCTTTGGCCCCCCAGGACTGGAGTCTGACACCTGTGCTCTAGAATAAGCAACCGTATGGACACATGGCAAAATCAGGGCTAAAGAAACACCAAGACCAGGAGAGCATAAGTGATAGAATACAGGAAGCTCCAAGGTACTGAATGTTGGATATGAGCCGGGACATTCATCACAGAGGAGGGCCAGGAGGGTGAGTGTCAATGCCGGGACTGGAATACGTACTGCAGTGAGGAGCTGGCAAACTTGTGACCTGCAACAGCAGAAAGCTGCACGCATCCATGACCAGATCACCTCTACATAATGCTTAATTTACCAACCAGAAAGAACATTTTCAACTCGCATTTTCTGAACCCTACATATGTACCATACTTAAATCCACTAACATCCACCAATGCATGAGTTGCTGGTTGGTATTGCACAACTCATTTTATTCGCTGCCAGGGGGTGGTCAGTTTCTTAGTCACTGTCTAGTTGCTCCAGTGGCAGTGCTGCCATCATTCGCCTCGAGCTTGAGAAGGTGGCTAAAATTGGCAGCTGACAAAACTTAGGTAAAGCATAGCAGTGCTCTGATTGCTGGAGGTGGGTAGTTCAGGTCCAGAGAGTATAAGTCCAGACCAAGATTCTGTTTCTACTAACCCATTGAATACTCTGCCACTGTGGACTTTTACTCTCTGGACCTGAATTACCCATCTCTGCCGATTGCCTTGAAACTTCTTGTCAGTCCACAGTCCAGCAAATGCAGGCTTAGCATGCAGGAGGCAGCAGAAAGGTACGCACAGATAATAGCCAGTAACATCTAGAAATCCTGCCAAATCCTGTGTTATCTGTGATTTCAGGGATGCCTTGATAGCTAGAACTTTAGGATCTACTGGTCTAACTTGCTCTTGCCCTACCACATTGCTAAAGCAAGTAACTCACACAACCAAATTCACACTTTTCTAAATACAATCTTATTGAAGTCCCTGAAACTGTGAAAAGAATGTTTCCAGTGATGAGAGGTGTCTGCCTAAATAGAGAAATAAAATATAGCATCATGACCTATAAGCTGCACAGTTGTCAATACTCTCTTTTGTTTGCAGTAGTGAGAACGAATTTGGGGGAGTAATGGGGATCACTCTTTGGTTCACACCATCACCAGCCTGATCTGCTGACACAAGACATGTTGGATACACAGATTCATGCTGTTTGGGCCAAATTATGACCCTCTCGTCTGGGTTTCACAGTAGAAATTGAGATTTGCCAAACCAGGTGACACTTCCCTGTCTTCAGCTGGCCGGTTTGCTGAACCTGCGCTCACTGCAGACTCAGTTTCCTGCTCTTTACCTTCCTTTCCTGACAGCAGTGAAACTGAAGCGACCTTCTGCTACTGAGCACTACGTAATTCCTTTAAGCAGCCTGGACTGTTCACTGTTTAGTTGTTTTAAACCCATATCATATTCCTCATTGTTTCGTTAGACTGTAGAGATGCCAGTTTTGAGCCACTGGGATTTTGTTGCTAAGCACTGTATTATTGGAAAAACTCTGGATTTCTGTTTATGATATTCCATAACCCATTTTAAGAAGGTTGTGTAGGAATATTTAGCTCAGGTAAATTTTAATATCTCCACCAATATCTTTTGAAATGAATTCAATTTTAATTAATTATTATTTAATGATGATTATTAACTAATTGCTATGCTGAATGGTTGGTTCAACAAATTCAGTTGTGGAATCCCCTTGAGTCTGTTAATGTGAGACTTAAATGGGATTCACTAATTACCAGTATCGCTTAGTAACTTGGGTTAGAAGGCTTGCTCCAGCGAGCTGCATCACCAGATAATGTAAACGATTGGTAGCGAAGCTCCCCTCGCGGTCGTGGAGAGAGACTCTCGCGATATTTCAGGCGAGTTTGAGGTTTCAGAGCTTAGTAGCCAGAATCGCACAGAGGCAGGGACCTATTGTGAGCACTCAACGAATGGAGGCTGAAGTTGTGTAAAAGACATTCATTTATTCCTAACTAACACTACAACTAACATAAAACAGACATCACACTTAACATAAACTACAACGTCTTGGCTGATGAGCTGACGGGATGATGGCACTCAAGAAGGCGCGGGATCACTAACCCCCTTTTGTGCCTAAGCCGAGTACCTCTCGTACCAGGATAGGCCTTGTCTCAGGCAACCTGGAATCTCAGCCCTGTTGTATGTGTGTGTGTGATCCTACTGTTGTAAGACATTAACTAAGCCATTAACTATGCAATAAAGGATTAAACTTATATTTTACATACTCGGCGCACAGCTGTTGATACTTTTGACTGTACAATACTTATATTCAATTCAAATTTTATATAGCGCATTATCACATTATCACTCTCAAGACAGAGGTGACAGAGGCAAAGAAAAACTCGATAATAGGAAGAAACCTTGGGAGGGACCAGACTCAAAGGGGGAGCCCTACCTCCCGGGGACGGCAAAGGAAGTGCAAAATAGCAAATTCCCGATTTATAAAGTAAATTTGTGTGTAGTTCAGGTATAAATGCGGAAGGTCCAGCTGATGTCAGGACAGGCAGGTGAGGAAGCTGCTTCCTTTGGCAGGATGGAGGGGTGGTGCGGTCCAGCAGTAAGGAGGTGAGGACGGCAGATGTGTATTCAGGCTGGGTGGGCAGGCAGGGAACAGCCCACCATCAGGAGCTCCAACACAGGGAATTTAACACTGCATTAATACAAATCTGTGATAAATATTTGAAATTACATGAGGTATTTTGTAGTGTGGTATGGAGATAAATTGCCTGTAGCCTGAGTAGGTCTATCTGTTTACCATTCTTCTTCCTCTTCTTCTTCTTCTTATTATTATTATTTTTATCATTATTATTATTATTATTATTGTTATTATTATTATTATTGTTATTATGTCTTGGTGTTTGTGTCACCCCATGAAAATCATTGGCCACCCCTTGACCACCCCATTGAAAAATTTCTGCTAGCTCCCCTGGGTGAATCTATATCAGAAAATATAACTATAGAATAGTTGAATACCACATGGATCCATTAATGGCCTGTTGCTTTTGTTTTGATTTATTATTATTGTCTATTATGAAGGAGTTAACTTTTTAATGATGCAAGATGTGTCAGAATACAGACACAAAAAGACCTCAAACCAGACATTTCCACCAAAACTGCATGGTTTTCCTTTCAATGAGTCTGTTGGACAAACAGGTAACTGACAGGATTTGGAGCCAATGACTGGATGGGTGTATCTGGAATGAGGTGAATAATTGGTGGAACCAGGAGATTATAATTAGGATGCAGGAACTACAAGAACTGAACCAGAAGACAAAGCTAAATATAAACCAGAGCCTGGCACCTGTCTAGATTAAGGCCAGAAATAGTCCCTGGAGTAAATAAAAAGGTCACGTGGATGTCACGCGCATTGGTAGAACCAACCAATATGGAGATAATATCCAGTGTTATGCAGATAGTACTGGGCTACCCGGTGTAATGTGTTGAAGATAATTAAGTTTCCAAACAATGCAATGAACACTATTCTTTCATACATAGTGAATAAAGGTAAAATGAGTAAATATGTGTCGTAAAGTATGATCTTATAAACCACAGGATACCTCAATCTGATCTATATGTGGTAAAGAAGCGCAGCGCCGATCTCAATAAGACCGATGATGCTTAATTTAACCAGCAGAGGGAGACGTTTACTAATAATAGAACCGGATAGTTTTGCTTCCCAGCGATGAGTCACGGTTTAAACGGTTTATAGCCGTTTTAACTGTTCATGGTCCCCCCCCCCAATATACTTCTGATTCACATAAAATTGACTGAAAATCCTTTATACTGGGCTAAGGAGAATTTCCTTCTGAAATAGGATGAAATAAGGGAACAAATGTAAGTCTCCAAAAACTGAACAGACATAAGAGGTTACTCGATTAAATATTTCATTGACCCCCAGCCCTCGCCCCCACCCCCTATGAATAATGCGGTCGCTGCGTCGCGATGCGCCCTTCACACTAAGGTTAAATTGTCCCTCTTCCCAGGGATACACAGGCAGCGCGGCTAGAGCGGTCATTTCATCAGCCGCCCTGTCATCCCTCGCAAATGCTTGCGATCTATTATGTATTATAGAAGAACTCTGAGCGTGCATTGGTGTAATCTTAATACTTTCCAGTGATATCCTAAAACTTGCTTTCAGAACTGCACACTTCTTTTCTGCAGCACTTCTGGCTTTCCCCTAATAGCTCGTTAATCTCCGTGGTGTTGCACGCCGCGTCTCGGGCTTTTCTGCAGGATGCCCGCTGCCGCAGTAAGGCTGGCGCATCTGGCCGCACTGATCCCGGCTCTCCTGCCGACTCGCGGCTTGTCTGCGCCATCCATAAACGGCGTGTTTCGGGAGGTGCAGAGGCTGACGGAGGACCCTCAATATAGACTGGAAGAGCCAGCGAAACAGGTAATTCAGGACTCGTATTGCATAAGTGAGTCATACTCATTCAAACAATACATGTTTTAGATACTTCCCATTAGGCTTTCAATGCAACAATAGCGTTTTAATGTTTCGTTTAAATAATTACACATAATTAAAAAAAATAGTATCTTAAAATGTTCTATAATGCTTTTAATCCAGGCAAAAAATTCAAGCTTCTTTGTTCGTTTAACTGACTGACGCTGTCTGTAAATTTGTGAGCTGCATACTGTAAGGGTGTCTGCCTGAATTTTTGCCGCACAGATTGACAATGTGAGCGCCCGATCGATAGGATACTCGCAGGACCTACCGCCTAGTTACCGCAATGAAAGCGTTTTTGACAACAAAGTTGGAAATCTTTCGAGTCACACTATGGAGAAGTTTGACAAGGTACAGAGAAGAGCTGCTGGCTTGGATGAGGCCATAAACTCACTGAAGCCATCATTCTCAGAGTGTATTAAGCACGTTCCTGTGTGTATGGCATAGATAGATGCCTGCATAGATGCAGTATGATGGTTTCAGTGAGTTTAAGTGTTGTGTATTATGTATGATGTGTGTATGCATGTTTTTAACATTTGACAGTATACAGGCATGTGAGGTATATGCGTGTGTT
>JAODKC010000021.1:6513399-6530011 GCA_026777985.1 Mormyrops attenuatus
TATATATATGTGTGTGTGTGTGTGTGGGGGGGTTCAGATATACATTACATTGTGGGGACCAAATATCCCCATAATGTGATACAAACCTGTTAATTTGATGCTGTGGGGCCCATTTTTTTTTGGTCCCCACAAGACGAAACTCATATATAGAAATGAATGGACAGCCCCCCCACAAAGATATGAGTACAGCTCTGTGTGTGTGTGAGTGTGTGTGTGTGTGTGTGTGTGTGTGTGGTGTCTATGTTTAAATAAATCTATACATGTCTTCAGAAAAGGCACGGATCCTTTGTGACCACAGCTCTTGTTTGTCTCCAGGTGATGGACAATAGGACAGACACTGCAAATGGACCCAGAAACGACACCCAGGCCACCCTGCACAGAAATGTCATCCACCATGTGAGTATGACTGGGCACATGATGCTCTGAAGCTGAGATCATTTGAAGTTGAGAGCATGTGGTGCAGCCTGAAAGGACAAAATTATTAGATCAGAGATGCTTTAAGCATGCAGTTATTCTGGCTTCATTTTAATGTACATGGCAGGCCTATGAATCCATCCTCCAACCTCTTATCCTGCTCAGCATCATGGGAGCCCTCAGCCTTTCCCAGGCAGCACAGGGCTTAAGGTGCAGGTACACTAGACAGGGTGCAGTTCCTCACAGGGTACATAAACACACAGTCACACACTACAGAAGCACCACTTAACCTAACTGCAGGTCTTTGGATTTCGGGAAGAAATTACAGCTCTAAAAGGAAATCCACAAGATGGGGGGGGGGGGGGTGTGCAGACCCCACATAGACACGAGAGAACATGCAGACCCCACATGGACACAGAGAGAACATGCAGACTCCACACAGACACGAGAGAACATGTAGACTCCACATAGACATGAGAGAACATGCAGACTCCACATAGACACGAGAGAACATGCAGACTCCACATAGACATGACAGAACATGCAGACTCCACATAGACACGAGAGAACATGAAGACTCCACATAGACACAGGGAGAACATGCAGACTCCACATAGACACAAGAGAACATGCAGACTCCACATAGACACCGGGGAGAACATGCAGGCTCCACAAAGACACCGGGGAGAACATGCAGACTCCACATAGACACCGGGGAGAACATGTACACTTCACACTGATTGAGCTGAGTCACCCACAGCCTGACAAGAAGGCATTTACTCTATTTACAGTTAACATACCTACAAATTCAACCTCCTTGATCATCCATCCATCCATCTGTCCATCCATCCATCTTCATCCCTAATGTCTTGCTGGGGGTCACTGTGTCATGTTAAGCTAATCAGTCTTACTCTTGGAGATTTTGGTGTACCCTGAAAGGGTAGGTGTGTCTCCTGTGATTGGCCTGCTGAAGGAGCCATGACTCAGTTGGGGGTGGGCAAGGAGGCTGATTCTGTGGCTGGGTTCCACAATGAAGACCAGTATTTAATCTCCAGTTCTATCCCAGAGGACTGTACAGGCTATGACGGACAGCGTAACAGTGTGGGCATTCTGTTGTCCAGATCTGGTGATGACCTGAAGATCTTTCTGTGTGTACAGCTCTGATAGACCTACCTCTTAACTTCAGAGGATTGGTGCTAAGTCAATCTCCTTTTAGCTCCCCAGTATCTTCAGAAATACCTTCACTTCTTTATCATTTCAGTCTGGATCGTCTCCATGGTGCTTAATTGTTTATCAGATTCTTACTCTATTTTTTCTCCTCATCAAAAGCTAAGTAGTTTTTGTCTTGTCTTATTATGCAGCACATATATTTTCAGTGGCCGTGGTGCAATGCAGGCTGTGCAAGCAGGAATTAGGTTTTTGGCTTGAGCTCACACTCTGACTTGAGATCCTTACAACCAAAATCTGCTCACACTGCCACATAGTTGTCATGGAAACGCCAAGGTCATTCTCAAAAACCTGAGAATTTATATTTAAAAATTACTATGAAACGCAGTGTTTGTTTTAACATCACATTAGGTATATTATAGTTAAGTAATTTGTTGCTCTGATGTAATGTTTTATTAAACCATTTTCCCCAAAAAGTAGCCAAAAAATATCATTACTGTAACAGTTTAAAGATTGAATAACAGAGAACTAGCTGAAATATTTTTCGTTGCATGTAACCCACATTAAATAATAAAGCTGTATGATTTGTATTTTTTTTTGCTTCATTTTTTTGTTAGTTTTGTCATTTTTTCTAATCTTCATAGCTCTTGCCCTGGATTGGGTGACATACTTTTATTACAGAAATAAACGGTAATATAATAAAACTGATTAACTACCCCTGAGGCAAAATTGACAATTTAGACAGTGAAGTTGTATAATTTCAACTTAAACTAATAAACTAATTTTAATAACGAGAGAAAATTAATATGTTATAGTAATTACTTTTTGAGACTGACCCTTCTGTGTCTTTAGGTAAATTGATAGCAAATAAGCAGGTGCAGAAGCACTGACTTAGGAATCTGGGGCGTGTCGAAATTTTGGGTCGAAATCAGGAAGTGTGCAGGACGGATCGCCGAGTCCTAAATCTGGTACAGGGCTGGAGGAAAAAATACCCAAGAAAGAGAGAAGCACAGAACCCAGAAAATCACTTCAGCAAATGTCTAGCCCTATAAAACTCGCAATGGTGGAGGTGAAGTTACAAACGTGATGTTCTGCATGAAAAGAACTTCATATAGACAATGAATTATCAACAGAGTGAGAAGCCTAGATGTCATGATGCTACAGACCTCAGCTTCACCCACGCAGACTGGCCTGCAGTCCCCCTAGATACAGTACTAAAATGGTCTCTGCTGGTTCCTGAGTGTGCGCACCTGTACCACATTACCGGTTAGGATACTTAAACCCTTGGGACTGTCACCTTGTTAATAAGTCCAGTCTCTCTTATGTTGTGGGCTGAGTGTTAGATTCTGTTCTGGGGTCTCTTGTGTATGACCCTTTACTTGTTTCCTTGCTGTATGACCTGGATTTTCTCCAACACCTTGTTAATACCTGAACTTCCTATGCCTGGCTGATGTCAGATTAGCAATTTAACTTTTGGAAACAAACTCGGGAGTGGTACAGTGGTTAGCGCAGATGCCTGACATCTCTGGAAGCAGAGTTCAAGTTGCCTCATGACTCCACGTGTGTTAGCATGTGTGTTAGCATGTTTTCCCCGTGTCGTCGTGGGGTTTCCTCAGGTACTCCAGTTTCCCCCCACAGTCCAAAACATGCAGAGGCTGATTGAAGTTACCAAATTGCTGGCAGGTGTGCATGTATGAGTAAATAGTGGGTATGTCTGCCCTGCAGTGGTTTGGCACCCTGTCCTGGGTTGTTCCCTGCCTTGTGGCTGTAGCTTTTGGGATTGGCTCTGGACCCCCGTGACCCTACATAAGATAAGTAGGCACACACAGTGGATGGATGGAAATAAACTCTGCAATGGGTTCTTGTGGGTTTCTCTTCTGCATGACACTGAAATGGTAGTAAATACTCAAAGGGCAGGTTCCCTCAGAATGCAGAGGACTTTGAGAGATGACAAGACTGCAGGTCCTGTGGTTGAGTGTGAGAGATCATGTGAGGTCTGACTGTTGGGCAGCTGCTTTACCTCTCGCCAGGATTCAGAGTTCTGATCTAAAGCCAGTTCCAGCACTTCATATGCCAGAGAATCCAAGCTGTGTTTGTAATGTAACCTAGTCATACGTGTCAATGGGGCAGACAAACACATTCACCCTCACTCATTCCGTGCTGGAAATATACCAACTTACAGCCATTTCATACTGGAAATACTCCACCTCAGATCCTTTCATGTTGCATAATACTGCCTCACTGTCATTCATTCATTGAAATACAGCTGAAACACTTTACTTGATGGGGCACAAACGCTTAGTAATAACTCAGTTACTATTGAAGTACAAATCATGAACAAATATAGTTGGTACTTGAGATGCATCATGATTCATTAATGATGAACAAACATGAGTACAGTACTTGTGTTATCCATTACTTGTTCAGCCTGGTATATGGTTGAGATGTTCGTGCTGCATAGCCTGGCAGAACCTTCCGTAAGAGCTGACTCTCCACAGGAGTGCCGGGTTGATGGAGACTGTGGAACTGACTGCTACTGTCTCTACGAGATGCTGCGATCCCAATGCCTGCCCTGCAAGACTGCGCAGGCGGTGAGTGCTGCATCATGCAATGCATATATATGTGTGTGAAAAGCTGTCCCAGATTAATTATGAGTGCTGCAGACTGCATGGGACACGCAGAGAATGCAGCACTAGCAATAGTGCTCAGTGTGTTCCGTACCATGGTATAAAATGTCAGCTTTCTGACGTGTGCCCTTGTGCCCTTTGTCATCCTCTATCTCTGTGTTTCTCTGTTTCTCTCTGTATCTCTGCGTTTGTGTATCTTTGAGTTTCTGTCTTTGTGTTTCAGACCTGCACCAAAGATGAAGAGTGTTGTGGTGCCCAGCTGTGTGTGTGGGGTCAATGCACCGAACATGCCACCAAGGGCACAGCAGGCAGCATCTGTCAATACCAGACTGACTGTAGTGCTGAGCTCTGCTGTGCATATCATGAAGGTAGAGGTCATCTCCTCTTAACATACAACATTATATTAACATTATACTAACAAAGCTACAGAAGTTACAAAATAATAATAGACATTCATCATGAAACATTTTTGTCTCATAGAAATAAAACCAACTTTTTTTATTTAACCAAAATACATAAAGATGTTGCAATTTCAGTACAGCAATTTAACCAATAGGGGGTGCTATTTATCAATCTGATTGCATCTACCAAAAGTAAGAGACATAAGATGTAAGTCATGGAATGTGATCCCAGACTGGAGCACAAGGATGTAGTAGTTAGAGTCTCCAGAATGTTCCCCAATAATGGCTCTTAACACCCCTCACAGCCCTCCTGTTCCCCGTGTGCATGAGCCGGCTTCTGGAGCACCAGCACTGTCGTACTCACTCCAACCACTTGATGGCGCAGTTGAACCGGATCTCAGTGGGAGAAGGCCCCCTGGATCAGTGCCCCTGTGCAGCTGGCCTGTGGTGTCAGTCCCTTGGGTGAGATGCTCACTCTCTGTAGCATTTGTAGAGTAAATTCGGAAACATTGTCAAACTGGGATTCAGAGGTTCCTTCTTCATTGAAAATGAAGCTGATAAATATGACTTTTGGGGATTCTTGAAAAGCTGCATAAATCTCCTACAAATCTTCTGATACAACAGTTATCATGTACATAAATCTCAAAAACACTGCTTCGCAGCTGTTTGAATCTTGTTAATTACGACAGAAACCAGGTGGCTGTAGCATTCGTGACAGTGTGAGCAGTGAGTGACATTAACAAATTGTGACTCTGCCCCAGTGGATCTGTAACCTTCTCTCTAGGGTCCACAGCAGTTCATCACAAAGAGCAGCCTGTGGTAGTGAGAGAATATAGCATTATATGGAGCTTCCAGTTGTTTCTGTAGAGAATAACAGACTCATAGGTTTCTGTTCATGCAGACGTTACATGTAAAGTGAAGCCTTTAGAGGTTTGGCAGATTGAATTCTCCAGACAGATGTTCACGTGGAGACGTCTTTTTCTTTCCTGGTGCTGACAGACAAGGCTCCGTGTGCATCCAGCACCAAAACTCCTCCAGTGAAGAAGACCTGACCGAATCCCTCTACGCCGAGATAGATTACATCATCTGATGCCAATTCTGCCGATGGGATGCACATCTCCGTGATTCCCGTACAAATGCTTTCATCCTCCATGCCAAGCAGGTCCACACGGCTGTAATTTCTGCACACCTTTAAGTGGTTGATGACCTCAATTAACTGGTTTAAGTAGACATTCATCCAACAGCAAAGCAGGGGAATTCCTGTCTCTCTCCAGGAAAATATCGTGCTGTATAAATAGGTAAAACAGCGTGTTGCTTTGGATAAAAGCTTAAGACTAGGCACAATGTACACAGAATGATGTGGCATCCCTGTGCGCAACACAGGTATATATGTGCTGAAACACCAGCTTCTGCTCTGCACATCCTGTGAGTTCCTGAGTTTTAATTGCAGCTTCTGCCCCAAAACAGAACCCAACCCCCAGAGCCGCATGGCTGGTTAGCACGATAGGTAATGCACGCTGGTAGTTCAGATAAATAACATTTGCTACTTAGCTCTATATAATCTGTCAAACAAAAGAGTCTCAGGTTCAAATGGCCTTTGAAAGTAAAAAAAATGTGTTAAAAGCATGAGGTAAAGTGAACTTTTAAAAATTGTTTTCTGTTCCCACATTCTTGGTAGACACAGGTATTACAGAATATGTTTAATTCAATGTTCTTCTGCATGTGAGTGAAGAGGCCACAGTTTTTAGTGCTTGCATA
This sequence comes from Mormyrops attenuatus, assembly GCA_026777985.1. Taxonomy (NCBI): domain Eukaryota; kingdom Metazoa; phylum Chordata; class Actinopteri; order Osteoglossiformes; family Mormyridae; genus Mormyrops; species Mormyrops attenuatus. The sequence continues at coordinate 6,519,767 of JAODKC010000021.1, forward strand.
ACATTTCACTGGCTGATGCTAAGATTGTAGCGCCTGTTTTGGCAGGAGGCTGTACAGCAGGACTGCCATGTTCCTGTCGCGTGTCCCCGCAGAAGTGTATGGGGACTGGCCCCTGCTCCCTCACCTCCATGCGGGTGTGTGACCCATGTTACAGTGGCTGCAGTGCTCTGTACCTGTCTGGATGTTCCCTTTGATGAAGATAACGCAAAATATCGATGACTGGGAAAAACATCCAGGTTAGAAAAGGCTCTGTAGGTTCCGACACTTTGCTTGTGTTTAAGGTGAAGGGTTCAAAGCCCTGGGTTGGCAGACTGGGGCATAGTAAAATGGGGAGCTGTACTCAAGGCACTTGATCAGGCCAGATAGTAGATAATCTGTCAGCTCTTGACCAGATGGCATGGATGGGAGGCAGTGGAATGGGGCCGAATGTTCCCCTGGTAGTCGGGCTCAACCATAATTAACCAGCTGTATGTGGAACAGGCCAGGTGAACATAACTTAAGTTAAAGTACAACAAAACATGTAAATGAAAAGAGGTCAGTTTTTATTCCAAACTGAACACTTTTGAGTCTAACTTCTGAACACTCTTAGAGCCATTTTTATACCACAGTATAGACCCTATCAGAGGCACAAAACAAAGCAAAGACTGGTAATTTATTAAGGAATAATACTCTGCCTGGTCAAAAAAAAAGTCACTGTTTGAATTTAAATCAAGTACATAAGAGCCAATGACTGGATCATTATTACAGCTCAGCATCGTTATACAGCAATAAAGCAAGTACCTGAATCTACTGCACAAACACTTGAGGTACCTGTGAAACAGGATGGGCAGTTGTGAGCACACAAAAGTGCGAATTACTCAGAAAAAGATTGTGGTCCAAATATATTATGGCACAATAAAGACTTTTGTGTGTGTGTGTATGTTTCCGTATCACATTCAAGCAGTTATATTTCTAATAATAAATATAGATACAGTTGATGTCTGCAACAATCTGTGTAACCTTATTCAGTTGTAAAAGTTAGAGCTAAAAGATACATTGATTTACGTATATCGGTAAAAGGAACCTGGCATGACATTAGCGCAGTATATGCATTATAAATGTGTCACAAAGTAAAAAGGAAATATTGTGTATGTGTGTACAGTATGAAAGAGAGATAGTCTGTGTCATTCTGTGGAAGAAGCACATTTATTGTATGAAATAAGCACGTACACAAAACCATTTCTAACCCCTAACAGTCATCACACACCCAAGGACCCACCTTCCTACACTTGCGACAGGTGTACCTGTCACACTGTACACATCTCTCCGTACTGTGGTTCCTGTTACAGTGGCGGAGTACTTGACACTGAGTCTTCTTCCCAGGGGCAAGCTGAGGAACAGAAGCTTGTCTAAGCCGCATCTTCATTTCTTTTTCGATCCCTTTTTGTTGCATGAAACAACGCCGAAGTTCCTCTGCAAGGTGGGCCATGAACACTCGTCTTTTTTCTGTGGATCCTGTGCATGCCTTGTAGAGAATGTGAGCATTCATCGCTGCCAGGTCAAGGATGTTGTAGAATACGGCAACTGGCCATCTGCGTGTTGCTGCGCGTACTGAATACATGCGCGCCATTTGGTTCACAACACATTTACACCACACTGTAAAAGCAGAGAGAGAGAGACATGAGTATATGTGCTTTTTTTCTACCCGATACAGGCCTGTATAGTACATATCAGGAAACATTGTAGCACTGGTGCAAAATTATATACAAATTCACATACCTTCATGTGGTTGTAGTCTGTTATTGTGTTGGGTTTCCTCTTTCTGCCGTCCCCAATCGCCACGTCCCGGTGCAAGGAACTCAGAAGACACACAGTTTTTTTCTGTGCATAGATCGTCAAGACATTTCTCCCGTCGTCCAGAAATGGCTCAACAAGACTCATAACCACGTTCTCTGGCAGCCCCTCCCCCTCCTGATGACTAGGGTCCTTTCCCAAGTAAGGGGACGCGTTGCAAACGTATTTGGTCTCCAAATCCGTCGCTATCCAGAACTTCATCCCAAATTTGCCCGGCTTGGATGAGATATACTGCGTGAATGGACAACGAACTTTGGTCGGGAACAGCTGTTCGTTTATGGTCATGTGGTCTCCTGGGGTGAAACTCTCAGCGCAGTTCTTAGTGAAGCATGTCCAGATGTCAGAGATCGCAGCAAATCTGTCTGTTTTCACCCGTTCTGCCCGTGTGTCCTTGTCATCAAATCGAAGGTGTTGCATGATTGAAACGAATCTATCTCAGGACATTGTCTCCTTGATTACTGGCACCAGAAACATTTCTGACCAGCAATCCACAATGGCACCAACGGGACACATGATTGCTCTCACAAACAGAATAGAAATGAATGCCATCAGTTCATGAATTGGCAGCTTCCAGTCCGGCTCTGTTCTGCGGGCTTGACGGGCCGTACACTCTGTGATGGTCTGCAGCATTCCCACGTCTAACAGGCAGAGGAAGCTTTGGAGCACGCCTGTAATTTTACGCTGTTGGAAGATAAACAATAAAGAACGGTAAATTTACATCAACCTCATTCTAAATGGGTTTATATAAATACAGTCAGACCTCGGACATTTGCAAGGTTAGGTTCCAGAACCCGTCGTGAATGAGGAGTATTCGCAGATGTTTGGTAGAGTCACTAAAAATTGTAATATGTAGGGGTGTAACGATATACTCAGCCCACGAGACGAGACACGATATGAAATGTTATAAATAATCACCATCGTCATATGCAGTTGAACAGAACAGAACAAATATCTAGCACCATAAAATATTTCACCACCAAATCAAATGACAGGCTTCTCTCCTATTTGACTTATAAATATAATATAAATTAATAACAAACATACAACTTTTTTATGTTTTCTTCAGCGGTGCAGTGGATAAAAGTAAAGAGCGATGACGTTTCTGCAAATGGATATACAGTAGTAGCGTTTGCCGATGTGTACGGCATTATTCTCCTAAAAGCTTAGAGATAGTTTGTGTTTTGTCTGTCACCCTTTCGCCGTTTATATTTTCCGCCGGGTAAATAAAATGCTGCCACACAAAAGTGTCTGCGGCATCTACTACGGTAATCTCGTCAGACGCCGACATGCTTACAGCAACTGATTTGCAGCGCCTTCGCGAGACCGCTTAACACTCCGACAAGAAAATCTCATCTTGCAATATCGCGAGATCTCGCTGCACCCCTAGTAATGTGCTTATTTCTACAGTTTAAACCCTAAATATGACCCCAGTCATACTCCCGATTTTCTTACTCTTAATTTCATTAAGTTATCTTTAAATGTTTGATGTAAAAATGTAGTGTCGCCTAACGGATATTTCTCACACTAGCACATTTACAGTACACTATACTAATGTTACCCCTAATGTTACCCCTACTAACTCATAGAACACAACATTGGCTGCCGTATTCTTTTGCATTCATAGTAATATAAAATGATAAAATAGTAAATTAACTATTTTCTAATATTTATGTAACCATTAGCGTTCCAAAGGGAATAAACTTTGCGAATGGGATTCGCATCTTGTAAAGGCACAGTACAGTATGTACATAAAAAGGAACGTTTCCATAAGAAACATGTTGATTAAACATAAAAACTTCTGTAGGATTTCGCAGATGTGCGAAAAAATTGCGGATACAGAGAAGTTCGGTTGCAATTAAATTTTCGCGGATCTGTGAATGCACGAGGGCTGACTGTAATACATGGGTTTATATAGATATCATATGTACTACGGCAATGACAAACCTTAGCGGACTCTGTGGGTCCAGCGCGCGCAGTGACGCTCCCAGTGTCCTCCTCCGCCCACACAGTGCGATCTTTTGCCGTCTGGCTCGGACTGGGCTTCCCGGTACCGCGGCGCATCTTCCGTGGAGGCATGTTGGGCTCTTCTTCCGTCTCCATTTCGGACTCTTCCGATCAGGCATCAGTGAGCTGCTGGGCAAACGAAACCTCGCCTCCGTCAGAGTCTGCTGCGACCATTTCCTGAAGCCGGGCCAAAGCCTGTTGCTCGGAGAGGCTCTTCCTGCGTGGCAGTGATGCGGAGGCCATCCTGATGTGCGTTTTCAGAAATGCGAAGAAGAAATGATTCTCTCGCCTAGGTCAATCTGCTTTTAAGCACAGCACTGGGCTGTAGTTATGCAAACAACAATGCAACTCCCTTACACACAGTCATAATGGACAGCTTCACACCTTAACTGCTACAACTCCTACAGCATTTATATGTCGTTAAAAGCCGGCCTAATTGCATTACAGTATCTGCCATCATCGCCATGGCAATAGAACGCCGCCTTAAGTGCCAATTGCCCTCCCATTGAAATAGACCATGTCTTCACTCAGCTTATAACATTTGTGTACAAACATACATTGGAGACTGATGTGTTACCATGTTTTCATTCTATTCATTTCATTCTATTAGCAACTTTTCATTTCCACTCTATTTTTTAATAAATAAAACAGACTCGTGTTTCGATATATTTTGTGAATGTGTGTCTTTCATATTTGCAGGTCAGTCAGTGTGTGCTGTAAATAGCTACACTAATGGGCTTCCATATTACTCAATTTCCTTAAAATGTTTTAATAAGCTGTCTGTTATGAAGAGGAAGGTGGGGATAGTGTAAGATAAAACTTGTCTGGCTTCTCTGGTTACTGTAATTACTTTTAAACGACAAACTGGAAACAGGAAAATCATCTGTTAACTGTTTATCTATATCCTAGGCAGCTCGGGGAACAAGACATGGAACCCATGTTCACTCTAACTGGCAGTGTTTTAACCAATAAATTATATGCCATATGACACCCTTGTGTAGTATATGTATTTTTGTTACTCAGCTGGTATTCGTGGCTATGGTACACCCGCAATGTTTTGGGTATTTTAAAATAATAAAAACATAATCTTTTATGTCAAACTACTTAACACATGTTGACTTCATCTCACTTACAAACAATATAGTCAGTAAATACATTTAACATGTGCTATTAAGCTCTGCTAGATCACATTTCTCAATCACAGTGCTGTTCGCCTCTTCGATATTTGTGCAGAAATCAATAGTAATAAAGACAGAAGTGCAATATATCATTAATTTTGACCAAATATAAATGAGACAAGGATTCCAGAGCTATCAATATTTGTTTTGAAAAGTATAGAAAAAGATCTATACACCACATGAAAAGCAGGCTTTCAGTGTGTGTTCCATACAAATGTATTTTTTTGCATTTGATGCATGTAAAGTGTGTTTTTCTGTCCTTCTTGGGTCCAAAATCATCACACCGTTTCCTTTTGCAGTGACTGGTAGCAACCTAGAATGATGAAAATGCTAGTCACTTCAAAAAGTCTAATAACATCTCTAAGTGTCTATTCCTCTCGCACACACACAGACGCACACACATATACTCAGGCTCACTCACATATACAGTGTATGTATATATTCAGACTTACTCACACTTACTTCTGGTTCAGGAGTTGGTGGTCCTGTGGCTCCAGCACCCTCCTTCTATTTTCTCCTCACAATGGCTGCAGAGGCAGGGGTCCTTGGGATGTTTAGTCTCCTCTGGATGTGAGGTTTTATCAGTTCCTTGCCCAGCTCTTGAAGAAAGAGTCTTCTTCTTTGGAGCTTTGCTTTATTCCAATTTGGATTTAGTGCCATCCAAATGACAAATGTGTTGTAATCGGAGATGTCCAAAATATTTAAAAATATTACAAGTAGCCAGTGTAGGGTTGTTCTTTTGTAACTAGTTTATTAAGGTTATCTACTCCTCCTTTTGAAGCATTGTAATTATGATTATTTGCGGTTTATGAGGCTCCCTGTCACAGACTTTCTGGTCCCTATGCAGCTCATAAGTACCACATTTCTTCCTCTGCCTTGTTTTTTCTTATTGTTCCTACCATTGTCAGCTTTCTTTTCAGGAGTTCCTGTCCCAACTTGTGCGAGGTAAAAAAAATTGTCACGTTATGTTGTGACCACGAAGTCCCTGTGTCATGTCCAGGACGATCTGCATCCCTTGATTTTTCTCAGGGACTCCTCCAACAGGCTTTCCAGTGTATACCCGCATGTTCCATGCATAAGATGAAACGGCGTCACAGGTGTCCCTCCCCAATTCCATTTTGAGAAGAAATTGTAATGATGGGTCTGATGGGTTTAGGTATTGTGCATGAATGGGAAAGTTATTATTGGAGGTTGGATGGGCATGGAGGAGTTGATGGGGGGTATTCATGGTTGATGGTGATGTAAATGATTGGTATGATAGATATGATGGGATTAGGTTTAGGGTATTTGGAAGTAATGGTTCTAAAGTGGTATTATTGTTTTCTTACAGACAGTTTCGACACCTGAATTGCTCCTGGGTCTAGCGGGCCCAATACCACCAGTGACATGTACATGTGTTGGGGGGGGGGGGCACAATAAATACTCGACAACAAATTGTCCTTTACCATGCTTGTTAAAGAAAATAACCCAAGGACATTGAATCTCAGGTTTAAAAAAAATGTTGTTTTTTTTTCTTTGGAAACATTGAAAATGGGTTCCACATACCCAAATACCATAACAGGGTTAATTTTGTTGAAGATGTTCGACTTCGACCATGACTACTTATTTTGCCCAGGGTTTCTAATATTGAGTCTGCTTGCAGTGAATAAGCCTGGTCAGCTACAAGTTTTGTATTAACAGCAAGAGAGACTCCCCTGCAAAGAGCTGTATGAGTCAGTAAGTTAGACCTCTGTATCTGCAATTGGATGGTTGCCGGTTCGAATCCCATTTGCAGCAGAATAATTGCATCTTTGAGCCCTTGCTCCCAAGTGAAGTTCCTTCAGGTGCAGGTGCTTCTAGGGTGCTGGGTAAATGGTTGATCCTGACCCCACGTGTAAGGCTCACCTCTATAACGTATGCATGTCTTAAAAAGGAGACCATGAAAGAGTAAACAAAAAGATACATTCCAATGTACCTGTATTCATACTTCAAATGGCAAATATAGCAGAACTTACGGTGGCCCTGAAGGTCAAAACATAACAACATTTAAAAAAACGCAACATTTCAAAAAACACAATGACATTACAGAAAACACAACGACATTTCAAAAAACACAACGACACAAGTCTTTTATGTGCTCATTACTGCGCAATCTTTTTCGCACGTAGCGAATCGGGCCGATATTTGGCATTTTTTAATGTATCGGCATCGGCCGATATCCGACTGTAGTACGCTGATTTACCGACAGGAACTGCGGGCATTTTAAATTTATATTGTTGTTTCTTTCTACTATATTGCTGAGAGACTTGTCTATTCTCGTCAATCACATTTCATTGTAATGTTGACCCTGCGTTAACTTGCATATGACAAATAAAACTGAAGAGTGTTATTGTCGCTGTGGAACACGTGACCCATGCTGCCTTGTGCAGGACCCCAGCCAGAGGTTTTGAAAGAGTCCTGGGAGAAAATGGTAAGGCTTAAATTCTGATCTCTCAAAGACCTATCTATTTAACTGGTTTGCTATGAAATGTTGCTTTAAAAGAAAACGCGAATTACGCTGTCGGGAAGTGGCGCAATGATAACGAGCCTTCAACCAGCTGTAGCTTACAGGTAAAGTTAAGGATCATTGATTCTGATTGAGTTCGTTTTGTGCGCCTGTTGGTGGGCTCACATGCGTTTTTTTAATCGTTAAAAATCATTTTAATTGTTAAAATTTTAATTATTACCATACCAGCCCGATGTTATCAGTTCTGTTTTTTTTTCTTGTGCCGGAGAGTTTCACTGTGTTTGGGGCGCAGCAGGCAGCTCTCTCAGGCACTGCAGCGTGTGTGAGAGTCGCGTTAATCCGCCCCGATCACAGGCAGCACCGTCCTCGGAAGCACAGAGCTGCCAAGAACAAAGCATGGCGGAGAAAACTGTTTGCTCGAAGGCGTGGTTACCATTCGCTACCAAGTTATTGTTTATAAGTTGTGTTTTTGTTAAGTTAATATTTAAATTCACACAAGTCAGTGTTCAATAAATGCGAAGATGAGAAATTCTGTGTCTCGTTTGTTATTATTAGTGTGATATTTTACCATTCAAACAGAGGGCAAAACGTCCAATTATTGGCCAAAAAAACGGCAGCATATATATCGGCCACCGGCTGACCCTGACTCCTAAATATCGGCATAGGCTATTGGAAAAACCCATATCGGTCAGCCTCTAGTAGCGACGTCATATTACACACATATTAAAAGCCGATTGTTACCAATGAGGGTGGGAAACTGAAATCGCAATTGCAGTCAAGAAAAGTGGGGATTCAGTTATATTTCAAATTCCGATATATTAACGCCTGTATTTTACGATTCCTCAGACCACATTGTTAGAAAAACGTTTCTGTGCAGACCCGAGGTTGAAACCGTGAAACTCGCTTTCATTTGCAAAACAATAGGTGTTGATTGGTGCTGATGAGGCAACAGGCAGCTTGTGTGTGGGGGGGTCCACCTGAGGTGTGTGTGTGGATTTTCATAGGCTTCAGGAAATCCCTGAATGCTGCTATGCCTTTTGCAGCCGGCTTACTCTCACCTACTGAAAGCAAGCTTGGGGAGGCGTAAAGATTATTAAAGCATGTGGCATTTTTCTGGCCAGGCAGTACATTAAATGATTAACGTATCCTATCTCATAAAAAAACTGGCTAAATCATAGATTTACAAAAATTCTGTGAAGATATTTTTTGGCTACGTTCACTCTAACCCTGCTGGAGAATTGCACACAAACGAGCTGCATGAGCTGCCTGTGTAGCCTTGACCCCCCAGACCACCTCCGAGGGGTTAAAGTCAGGTGACTGCAGGTTGTGTTGTCACCTTCTGCTTTTTTTCATCTTCCTCCTTCTTGAAATAGTTTTAACGGTGTTTACAGTGAGTGCATTTCTCCAGCTTTATGCTTAATACATAGGCTGTCCAACGGCTTTCTGGCAACAGTGTGGATTATTCTGTAAGGCAGGAATTCTGCTTGGGAAGCCTTTGCTTATGTTCATTTAGTTTGATGATGAAACTAATCAGTATCTTGTATTTGAGATAAACAGGATCCTTAAAATACTAGTAAATTTAAGGCTTTAAAGATGAGAAGTGGCATTTCATAAATGTATAAGTTTGCTGGCCCTCCTGAGTACTGGGCTAGTAGTGGGTGAGTACTGAGGGGGTGTGTAGCTCAGAGGGTTCGGGCTCTGTATCCGTGTCCAAACGGTTGCGGGTTGAAATCCTGTGGCTAACAAGCAGTTGGACGAGGCCCCTATACCCAACTGCTCCAGGGATGCTGGCTGACTCTGCACCATGACCTCAGAGTTTGTATGTAGCTTTAGACAAATACATCTGCTAAGTAAATAAACATAAATGTTTCTGCATTTCTGTTCTATTGGAATTCTGTACCAGAAAACCCAGAAAGCCATGTCTCAAAAATCAGTTTTCTTTCATATAGCTGTATTCAGCAGATGAAGAAAAACAGCTTTAGATGCATTTTTAACAGAGGTAAGTGTTTGGTCTTCAGTAATTTTAACATTAAGCACTATTCTTTCCGTATTGACAAAAGAACTGATCAGGTTCAACTTAAAGCTTAATAATGAATGTCGTGGTAACTTAAGGGCTACTAACCACATTTTTATCATACAGAAAATTTAATAGTGTGCCATCTGGTCCCTAATGTTGTTCACACATGTTTCAAGCTTACAGAGCTGAAATATTTCACTTTTCTTGGCATATGTCTGGAGTTGATCATCGTGGATGTAGCTGAGGTAATGATCACCACACGTATAAATAACGCCCCCTAAGGGCAGCACATGTTCCCTGCTGCATGTCCCTAACTGCCACACATTCCACTGTAGCCAGAGGAAGCCTCCCCTTTACAGAACAGATCTCACAAGGAAATGTTCGGTAACACTTAACTTAAGGCCATGTTTTTAATAACTTATAAATACACTTATAACAAATAATAATGCATTCATAAAGCATTATAAAATTGACTATAAATATTTATCAATCATACCCATGTGTAATATGCATTATAAATGCTTTATGAAGCTCTGATCTATAATGCACTATAGATACCTTTATAATGCATTAAAATGGTCGGTATAAGCATTAAGGATGCTTTGTGCTGCATTAAAAACATATCTGTAGTGCACTATAGATGAAAGCTTCGTAACCTCCTGAGACCCGGGCCATTCATTTGTGTCCTCTGTAGTGGACATTTTGTTTTTGCATCTATCTTTTCACTG
>JAODKC010000021.1:6530111-6554460 GCA_026777985.1 Mormyrops attenuatus
GCTGCGGCGAGCGGGGAAGCAAGCGCACGAGTCCAGGTTGCGGGGAAAACGGGGTTTATTCCAGGGGAAGCAAGCAATACATTAACACTACAATGACGGATCTGAGGAAGACTGACTGGAACGCGGACTAAATACACAGGGTAATGAGCAGGAAATGTAAAACAGCAGGTAAATGGAAGGATTCCACACGGGGTTAATGAGGAGGTGTGGTCCACAGGAGGGCGATCAGGGCTGGGCGTGACAGTGACAGTCCGTCTGGACTTTTTTTTTTTTTTTCTTTCCTATTTTAGCTGTAAAAAGGGCAGAAAATGTTAAAGGGTAAAATCGATCTTTGGACGTACGAATTGATCTTTAGGAATTATTATGAGAATCGATTAAGAATCAGAGAATCGATTTTATTGACACAGCACTAATTAAAAGCAATGTAAATATCCGTTAAATATCCCTGCTTACAATAATAAAAATAGATTGCCCTTACTTGCATTTAAGTTACAGTGGTGCTGTAAAATTGTCACTATACGCTTTTTATTGTTTTAAGCTTATTGTTAAGTAACAAGATTAAGCCGAAATAGAAGAATATCATGCAATGGTAGGGGATATTGTGCAAAAACGCTTATCATACTAAAAACTACAAGCCTGTAACAGCTCACAGTGAGCATCGGAAAAAGTGAATGTGAATTTTGACGGTGTAAAGTTACACATTAGCGGGATATAAAGTGAAGAGCAGGACTCACCCTCAGAGATCCATCAGGGTTGTGTCCGTTGGGGGTAAAAGTCACGACCCCCCCCCCCATAGTAGTGGGCCGCTGAGGTGCTGGACACCAGTACCAGCAGTAGGATGATGCAGAACATGATGGAAGCCTGTTGGCGTTTTACCTCTGGCTTTTATACACTCGGTTCATATTGCATAATTCGGTGGAATGAGGAAGTTCTCAAAAGTAAAAAAACAAATCCTTCAGTTATATTAGTCTTTTGCTGGGAAATATTTAAATATTTTGCTCCCACAGGAATTTCCAAAAAAATAAAGTGAACGGTTAAGTATTAAATATTTCACTACAAAAGAAACAGTAGAAGATGCAGAACCGGTTTTGGTACTATGAAAGATATTTTGACATTATTGGGTCAACCTTAATTGCTAGCGTGTACGTGACAACTTCTGCAGAGGCTGTGTTCCTGACCTTGTCTCCGTGGCTGAGAGAGGACAACGGACGTCTGCGGAAGTGAGGGTCAAAAACAGCTTGCTGCACCTGGTGACCTAGAAATCAAGGGCAAATGGAGAATTAGAAGAAACGCCAATTCTAAGAAAAGTCTTACGTCTAAGGTTGTGATCAAGCTGTTAGCCAATAGTTGAAGAGAAAACAACCTTTCCCCAGTAACCACAACATTGTTTTCTCTGTGCTTGTCACCTCTTTACACGTTTCTGACCACTTCTTTGTTCAGTCCACTTTGTCCCTCCCTAGCCTGCCTTCGTCTTTTCCTCCTTGAATTTCTTTCCCCTGCATCCTTCACTCTCTCTCCTCCACCTGCTTCTCTGCATCAGTCTCCGCCACCTTGCCATCTCCTGAGGACTTCTCCTCTAATGAAGCCTGCGATGCACTCTGCTCTGTGCTCACCTCATGTCTCGACACCTTCTGTCCACTATCCTCCAGACCAGCATGGTTGCAATCCTCTTATACTTAGCTCTCCAGCATTACCCATACACAATGGAGAAAGCTCAGGATGGCCGAGAAGAAATGGCACCGAACAAGACATCCCATGAATCTGGCCGAGTACCAATCACTTCTATTATCACTCTCTGTTACTATCTCCGATGCCAAGACAGACTACTACCAAGAGAAGATCGCCGCCACCACAGACACTCACAAGTTATTGTCCACTTTCAATGCCCACCTTATTCTTGTCAAAAACTCAATGTGCTGTCCTTTCTTAAGTCTCTGATTTTCTCATAAAGAATAACCTCTTGGACACTCTTTAGTGGGGAAGATGGTGGTGCAGGAGGTAGTGCTATCGTTTGGCAGCTCCTGATCCCATCAAAGTATCCTTGAGCAAGACACTGAACCCCAAATTGCTCCCGGTGAGCAGGCTGGCGCCTTGCATGGCAGCCTCTGCCACCGGTGTATGTGTGTGGGTGGGTGAATTTGAGGCATAAATTGTAGTGCTTTGAGTACTTGTAGGAGTAGAAAAGCACAATATAAATGTAGTCCATTTACCATTTAGTCTGGCTTCAGACCTGGACACTTGATCGAGACTGCCCTCCTAACTGTTGTACCTATCTGGCAGATCATTCCAAGGTTGGGGGTGCAGCAGTATCAAAAACAAAAACAGACCACGAGGGGTCAAAAGCAAAAGGGGATAAACAAAGATTAATTACAAATGGGGTCAGTCAGGCAGGTAGGCAACACAGCATACAACATCCACCACGTACAACAACATTAATGACTCCAGAAGGAATGGAACGGGGTCAAGAACTTAAATACAGCAGGCTAACAAGGATAATGCAGGTCAGGTGAAAACAATTAACAAGTACTAGTAAAACAGGCAACAGGTGACACTAATAATTAACTCATGGAACTAAACAGAGAAACTAATAACTGACAAAGAAACAAGGAAAACAAAATCTACAGTAACACTGGGAATAACAAAGACCGGTAAAACACAACTAAGGCACAAAACAAGAAACCAAAACTGATACAAATCACAGGACTAAACTGATACAAATGAAACACTAGGAACAAAATACAAGAACAAAGGAGACAGGAATCGAACACGCGACAAAGGGGTTCATAGACAGCTACATACTCACCTCGTTGAGCCATGTGGCCAACGTCATGTGATATGATACTCAACAGAAAGGGTGAGAGGAGGGACAGGATGGCCAGCAACGCCTGCTGACCAAATGGGGAAGGGACATGAAAGACTGGGAAGAAACAGGTGCTGACCCTGACAGTGTATTAGCTTGGGCTTTTTCTGTTGAAACTTTGTAGAACAGTGATGATCTCATGAAGTGCAGCACTGCGTACATCGCATGAAAGCAATTAACGGGTTCCACTTTTACCCAACTTATCTGCTCATCTGACTTGTGTTTGGGAAAATTTCCACAACAGTATGCATTTTTTAAAATTTTGTCGCAAGGACTTCAAAATAAGGTATTGCGTATTACCTTAATATTGTCAAAGCCTGGTAAAAACTTTAAAACTGTTCGTAAAAGTTTATCCATTTCAGTACGCTGCTTGTATATCTGTTTGTTGCAATTCATCTGCCGCCCACCCTACACTGTAGCCTGACAGGCACCGCCCCAGAAATGTAACTACATATCGCAGCGACGCAGATTGTGCACAAGTATAAATGTTGCAACAATGTAGGCTATGGTGTAAGCTCTGCGTAGGCTCAACGCAGAAGCATAAATCAGACAAAGTTCTTCATTCTTTTTCTGTTTTCCAGCACAAACGTGCTGATGAGGACCTCCAAGATTATGGTTTACTGAGACACACACACACACACACATTTGTATTCATATCTTCGTGAGGACTCTCCATTCATTTCTATGGGCATAAACCTAATCCCAACTATGACAACCTTAACCCCTACCCAGCCCTAACCTTGACCATAAGTACCAAACAAAATATAAGAGTTTTGGCATTTTTAGATTTTTGATTGCTTTCACAGATTTTCATAAAATTGAGCTGCCCCTTGAGAAGACCGAAAAAATATCCTCACTGTCACGCCCTGCTCATACGGTCCTCCTGTGTGCCACGCCCCCTCATTTACCTCGTGTGAAAACCCAATTGTTATAATAATAAGCAGTTATAATGCTTTGTACCATTGAAAGGTATTTACCTAAACTAAAAATGCAATGGAAGCAAAGGTCAGCCTTCTCCACAAGCTAAAATGCATCGTTGGGTTTTAAAAGTTTGAACCAAAGGGTATAGCGGTCTTAAGAAGCAGCACACCATGCCTTGATCAAAGGAACTTCCTGAAGACCTAAGAAAGAAAGTTATATTGGTTGATAAATGGGTTCAAAGCACCCTCTAAAATCCCTTGGACTCCAGCAAACCGCTGTGAGAGCCATCATCATCATGTGATATGAAGCTCAAGCACAACTGGGTTATGCAGCAGGACAACAATCGAAAGCATAAAAGCAAGTCCACCTCAAAAGTGGAGTGCTCTGGTGAAAGTCCTGATTTGAACCCCCACTAAGATGTTGTGGTGGGACCTTAAATGGACAGTTCATAGTTCATAGACCCTCCAATGAAGCTGATTTAAAACAATTCTGTAGAGATCAGTGGGCCAAAATAATCCTTCTCCATAAAGACTGATCTCTTCTTATGGCAAGAGTTTGATTCATGTATTAATTCATTTGAATAATTTAATGCAGGAATCATTCTTGCTCCAGAAACACTTTCACACCCACACTACACGTGATAAGAAACAGAAAGCAAACAGAACTCAACTTCCAGATAGACACAGAGCCTCCCACAAACAACACAGGGCTGCCTTTCAGCCTCGGAAGCCGAAAGCTTCAGTTTCACATATAGTCAGCAGAGGCTCAGTCTTCATGTACCGTCGGTTTTATTTTTCTCAGCGTGTTGTATTGCTTTCTTTTGGTATTTTCCCTCATAGCATCATGATGTTGACCCGTGGACTGCTCTGGGAGTCGGGAAAGGGCGTTTTACAGCCTTCGCAAACACAGCAGGATATTCCGGGCACATCCCCCAAGTCACAGCAGGACAGGAGCTGTAATGGGCCTTACAACCAAGTCTTGGGTAAATAAGGGGGGTTTACATTTATTGGACCAGTGTAATTTGCCAAAAAAGATGAGCAGTTGACATGGCCTTACTTATCTGTGGCATGTTCTGGACAAGCACCTAAAAAATTACGTTTTCTAAGGAAAGATGAAATAATTACACCTATCAGTACAAGGCTGTGAGATGTAAGCATGTTTTAATTATATTAATTATGGACGGGCATTTTTATCATTGGGAGGGATTCTTTGAATTTGGCTTAGTGGCAGTGGGACCCCTCTTGTTATAAATGTTACACTCCTTTTGTGACTTAAAGTGCAGTGTTTTCCATTTACTGGCAGCTGTAGATGTTTAATTGGAGAGGATGACACGGCTGTCTGAACACAGTGTATAAGTATGAAAGCCTCCCTCTGTGAATCTCATTTTCACAGGGTCTTGTAAAGCAGCTCACCTGACATGGCTATGAAACAGGGCAGGACCAGAGTCCAGCAAGGCAGGTTGTCCTGAATGGCCCAAGGAAATTATAGCTTCAAATTTTTATTTTAGTCTTAATGTTTCATTTTTTTATTTTCCTCTTGATTTTCGATTTACATATGCCATTATAATGCCATTTAATCCCTTAATTTTCATCATGTTTAAAGACATGCAAATACCCTGGCCGTGAGAAAAGAAAGTCACAAAGATTTTCCGGAAAGTTCTCCAGCAGGTGCTTATGCAATAAGGCAAAATTATATTTAATTGGGGTTTTTCAATCGTGGATCTGAGATAAAAAGGAAAAAATTGGCAAGAAATAAATCAAAATACCACTTTAAACATCCGGACTACACAAACACCCCGTCTGGTTAGTCTGGCTCGTTACTTTGTGTGTGCATTATAGATTACCATCGCTGCCAATGACAAAGATCTGTGTCTCTGTGACCTTTCTGTTATCTGGTTCTATCACACTTCTTATGGTTTCACAAAGAGGATAAAGGTTAAAGGCAGCCACCTGATTTTACAGGCTGTTTTCATTGCTGCTTTTCTTTGCCTGTCCTGTACAGGTTGTGTTTTCTTTGGGTCTGAGCTGTGAACGAGACAGACCCAGCAGGAGTCTTTGATGAGAGCAGTATCAGTCTGGTCTGTAAAGATCTTTGTCTGGGAATAGAAAAAGGTAGAAACCCTGCTGATAGCCACAGACCCTTGTAAACCAGCAGCTTCCTGTGACAGCCCCATCCTTTAACGAGGGACCCGGGTACCTTCATAAATGCCGAGGGCTGTCAGAAGCTCTCAGCCTTCTGTAGGATGTGAGAATCCTCACTGGAGATGCTTTATCTCTGGGTGCAAATGCTGGTCCTGCTTCGCCTTTGGGCTGATCTCTTTGCTGCTAATTCCCAGGTCTCGGCAGGTGAGCTTGGGGAAGAATTTCTGACGGAAACTGGATTTCAAGAGAAGAATCTAAAAGGAACTACATTTCTGTCATCTGTCTCAATTCTCAGGTACGAAGTGTGGTTTTCCCCAGGAAGAGAATATTTTGAGCCGCTGGTTAAGAATTGTGGGCGGGAAAGAAGCCAAATATGGATCATACCCCTGGATGGTATGTCAGTGTTCATATCAGATGTGCATCAGAGCCGGTATGGGCGTGATTCTGTTTAGATGCCACTGAGTGTTTCTTGAAACCGGTTTCCCACAACGATGAGAGTAGTCTGGCTTCTTCAAGGTTTCCGTGCGGTCAAAGGGAATCCACTTCTGCGGAGGTGCTATCCTCACTGACCGCTGGATCCTGTCCGCTGCTCACTGCTTCGCCACTCATTCGAAGTGAGTAGAACCTCCTGCTTTCCACAGAATATGCACAGGCAGCTTCTGACTTTCTGAGATGTACTTTTGCATACTTTTATAGAGAGTCCCTTAAGAACATCGACCTTGTGATTGGGGAGCATGACCAGACAGTTCTTGATGCTGATGAGCAAGTTCTCAGTGTTAAGGCCATCAAAGTTCATGAGAAGTTCCACCACTCTAGCCCAATGAGCTATGACATTGCACTTTTGCTGCTGGTCAAAGAAATCCACTTTGGTAAGTGCCTTCTACAGAGACCCAAAAAACGGTGCTGAGAGGGTTCACATGATAGACCCCTTGTAGTACCTGGAGGAGACCCAATGCCTCATGGAAATGGTGATTCAAAGCAAAAAGCCACTGGGGGTGGTGGGTGCTGCAAAAATAAAAAAAAAGAAAAACACCCTTAAAGGTTGCAGCTCTTCAGACAGTCCTACAAACCTGCTGATTCTCAGAGAAATCTTTAATACTGTTTGGAAGAACAAGAATATCTTTATTGTCATTATATGTGCTCTATGTGCTTTCACCACCAATGCTACATATATACATAATAAACTTGAATAAAGAAAAAATAATGAAATAATAATATAATACGGACAATTAGCTGAAGAGGGAACTAAAGTGCAATAGTGTCATCACATATTGGATTTAGCTGTGTTGAAAGTTCACAGTAACAGTGTTAAAACTGAGGTTTTACCATTGTTAATGTTGTGTTTTTCTGATGCTGTTTCATGAAGTTATTTCTGCCACAGGACCACGGGTCCAGCCCATATGCCTTCCTCTGCCCAATGAGATCACTCCAGCGCAGACAAACTGCATTGTGACTGGATGGGGTCGAATTAAAGAAGGTAAGGCCCACCCCATCAGTACCGAGACAGGCATTGTGGGAGCCAATCATAAACCACGTATGACTGACTGGCCTGTATCCCTTAGCAGCATTTGGACTACTGCGACACACACACACACACACATGCATGCACACACACATAGGTTTGTCATTATATCTTTGTGGGGACTCTCTATTCATTCATATTAACCATAAGTAACCAAACTAAATACGAGACTTTTGGCATTTTTAGTTTTTTGACTGCATTCACAGATCTTTGTGGGGACCTGAAAAAATTATCCCCATAATGTCAAAATAGCAGGAGTTTATAACATTGTGGGGGACATTTGGTCCCCACAAGGTAATATAAACCTAATCCACACACACACCGCACATGTCGGGTAAACATATCTTTATGGGGACCGCTCATTCATTTCTATGGGCAAAATGCTAACGCTAACGCTAACTATGACAACCCTACTATGACAGGGCCCTACCCTGCCCTAACCTTAACCATAAGTAACCAAGCGAAATTCAAGAGTTTTTTTATTTTTAGTTTTTCCGTTGCAGTCACAGTTTTTTATTAAATTGAGTTTTCCCTTATGGGAACCAGGAAACTGGGCAAAAAATGTAGGACCAGGGAAAATGGGTATTCATCACGTTGTAAGGTAAGGTATACCTGCTCGCATACACACACACACACACACACACACACACACACACACACACACGTAAACCCCAGGATATCCTCCAGGAGCATTTAAAGTACCTTATAGCACTGTTTTTTTCCATTAAGTTTTATTTTCTGCATGCTAGCAGGCACTCTGTAGGCTGAGGCCTTACTAAGTTGGTCAAATGACCAATGCTTTTGTCTCATTGGTCCTGCAGGGGGACGCACTCCCGCCACCCTCCAGCAGGTGGATCTCGAGCTGCTGGAGCCACACAGGTGCCAGCATGTCTTGAAGACGGTACAGCCAGTGGTGAAAGGGTTCACAGTGGTGTGTGCTGGTCCAGAGAATGGGGGAAGAGACGCCTGCCAGGTAAGAGATGCCCCCACGGCACCACGGCCCTGTGTGAAGAAGACGGTCACGTGACTCTCTCTCTCTGTGTCCAGGGAGACTCAGGAGGGCCACTGGCCTGCCCTGGGGTGGATGGCCGTTGGGTTGTGGCGGGGGTCACATCCTGGGGCAAGGGCTGTGGGCGGAACTGGGCCAGTAATGGGGGGAAGTCCCCAACGAAGCGAGGGTCCCCTGGGGTGTTCACTGACACCTGGCTCCTGCTGCCCTGGATCAAGAGCATCATCAGACAAGGTGTGTCCTGCGGGTGCCGTCCATGCTGCCTCACAGAGGCAGCCCTTTGAAAGTCACCCTGATTTACTCCCGAGAGCTCCGCCCCAAAACCTGCAGCGCTGCTTCACAGGACGATATTACCCGAGCTGATCGGGAAGCTGCACAGCACAATGAGATGCTACAGATGTGACAGTTTAGTACCTTTAACATTAAACTACATTAATTACATTAATTAATTACATTAAAATAACAAATAGGGCTTTGCTTTTAGGTGCTGACATTGAATTCAGACAAAAACTAGCATTTCTGAAGCCTTCTGTTTTAAATCAGGATTGTCTCCGGATTATTTGAAAGGAATGTTTACTTATAATGTGGTCATTACAGATTCATATAATAAATTACACTAATTAATAATGTTGCTGGAATTCTCCTTTAAATATGGCATAATGGGAAAGATACTATGAATAGGATCAGTAACACTTATATGTTGTTTTAGATGTGCAAGCAAACAAGGAATTATCATCCTCATCACCATCATCATTGTTATCCTCATCATCAGGTTAGTGGGTCTATGCCTGCGCACATATGCCTTGTGTGACACTAAACGCTCAGCATCATCATTCAGCTTATCCTCCTCACTGAGGTCCACATACTGACCTTGTGTTTCATCTCGAACCCGTGTAAGACTTACCCAGTATTGTGACACGCTCCACCTCTCAGGGCCATGTGGCGTCCCGGATGGGGTTCTGACAAGCGACCGCGGTATCATTCGCAACCCAGGGGATTCTGGGAAAAACTACAGCAACAACGAGTAGGTGACCTTCAGAAATAACAATGCATGGCTCACTGCACCTTTAGCTGTTTGAAATCTCTGCTGTTTGTCTCTGGCTCAAAAACACATGTCCGCAATGTGAAACGTCATTGAATGAAATTTCAGTACCAATGCATAACATAACATAGCAAGTTTGTGATATAAGAATAAACAATGGAAAGTAGTAAATGTTACTAAATATTAACAGCAAACATTTATGGCAGATTTTGTTGAAAAGGAACATGATTTTGTAGTGCGATCTGGTGTGATTCCCTTGCCTTTTCTGACTAGGACAGGATCTTGCGTTGGAAGATTGATGGATGGATGGATGGATGGATGGACAGACATGACTTCCTTGCTGTTAATCTTATTAGCATCAATATACATAAATATATAAAATACAATTTTTGAAATTGCGTACAGAAGCTAATGAGCTTGTATGCATGTGGAGTTCAAGCAGTGGCATGGGGGCGTAGCCCTAGATACACATCTACTTTGAAGTGGAGCTTCACAGAAGTGCCTTCGAGCCTGATGCCCAGCCTGAGCCCCACCGGAGGGCTGGAGATGCACCCTTTGCATCTCTACAGTGCATTCTGGTCACTTAGCAGACGCTTTTATTCAAAGCACGGTCAGACAGTGTCAAAGGAGCATTTGGGGGGAAGGGTCTTGCTCTGGGGACTAATTGTGAAATCATTCTGCCAACACTGAGATTTGAACCGCCGATCTTCCGATTCCCCATACGTTGCTCCTCCCCACCCTAACACAAGTGTGGCTTAGGACAATCTGTTTTATCATTAATTCATTTCTAGAGGATATCACAAATTCAGTTTTAACTAGTTATAATGCCAATTCTTGACAACAGAAATTCTATTTTAGCTAGTGAGATTCAAAACATTTTTCTCATTCGTTTCAATGGGAGTTGGAATTTGAACTAGTTAAAATCCTGATTTCTGATATCAGGAATTCAATTGTAACTAGATATCATTAAAATTCAATTACAATTAAATTCCTTATATCAGAAATTGGATTGTGAACTAGTAAAAATTTTATTTCTGATATTAACAATTGGCATTTTGAGTAGTTAAAATTGAATTCCTGATATCAGGATCTCCGGTCTCCTCTTTTGCAGGCTGTGTTCATGGGTTATCGTGGCCCCCCCTGGGCATGCCGTCCTGCTGGAGTTCCTGAACCTTGATGTGGAGTCGGACCCCCTTTGCTCCCGTGATCAGCTGACTGTCCTCACTGGCCCTGGCCAGGTTGTCGGTGAGAGTCCAGTGCACTTTCAAATGAGAAATGATCCCAGATCGGTGCCAACACCCAGCACCCGGACAGAGGACGTCATCTGGATGACCCACCATTAACCTCTAACCCTGGTGCCATGGCAGGACGGTTCTGCGGCCATGAGCTGCCCTCTCCACTGCTCACGCCCACACACGGTGCCACTCTGCAGTTCACGTCAGACACCAGCGTTACGGGCGGAGGCTTTTCTGTCAGATTCACTGCCGTCAAGCCAGACCCCGGGATGGGTACGTTGTCATGGCCATTCGAACTGCAAAAGTAGTTGTCCCTCTTCCTGCTGGGAAGGGCTGACTCTTAGCTCCACCTTTAGCCAATGTACTTGCATGTACACAGAAAAGAGTGTCAGGTGTGTAGAGATGGGTGTGGCCAAACTCCCAAGCTGAAAGCTGATTGGCCACCAGAGTGCCCCTCCCCTGTCACTCATGATTCAAAGCATATCATTGGCTAATAATAAGATTGGGCCCTCCTGTGCTTGAATCGCTCCTGCTTGTCTCAGGCTCTGGCTGTGGGGTCACAGCTGTTCTCCAGGATGAGGGCTTGGTCCAAACACCCCGGTACCCTGAGTGCTATGGCAACCAATCTCGCTGCCACTGGGTCATCCGAGCCCCTAAGGCCTACGTCATCAAGGTAAGGGCACCTCAGCTGGCCGTGTTCTGGGCGATGGGCCGCGGCTTGGCAGAGTGGAGAGCTAGAGTGCCGTGCTGTTTTGCAGCTGGAGTTTACCGACTTCGACGTGGAGCAGTCTGAGGGCTGTGTGTATGATTCACTGACAGTGCTGGCTGACGTTGATGGGATGGAGAAGATAGGTACAGACCCTCAGGCACCTTCAGGTTGTTATGGCTGGGTAATCCCAGCCCAGGCAGCCCTGCAAAGTCCTGCTGTCACCATTCTCACCTTTCTTATTCCCTGTTTTGGTATAATCATTGGGGTTTCTTAGATACATTTACATCCATCCATCATATATTAACCCTTCATGTAGTCAAAATGCTACTGATGTGCTTATAATGGAGTCACCTACATGTATTTATTCAGCTGGTCATTATTCCTATTTGTCATTAATATCACAATTCAAATCTGAAAACATGTCTGTTTGGCATCTGTGTATTTGCAATTTCTTGGGGGAGAGGCTACCTGTGGCCAATCAGAGTGCAAGGCAAGTACGACATATGCATGATGCGTTATGTGTGGTACTGTGACACAGGATCATTTAAAGGTGAGGATATTAAAGGTGAGGATATCTTAAAGGTAAGATAATTAAAAGTAAGGGTATTACGCACATTGACATGCTATTCAGAAACAGCATCAGTTATCGACTGCGTGGTTCCAGGCACTGCTGACAAGCCCCCCCACCCCCCATAGCTGTGCTCTGTGGAGGCACCCGTCCACCCCCTGTGCTCAGCTACGAGAACCTCATGGTCCTTCAGTTCCACTCTGATGGCAGCGTCCAGCACCGTGGCTTCCAGGCCCATGTGTCCTTCATCAGCCGACAGGGTAAGGCGGCCAGGCGGAGGGGAGGGGCTTATCCAGGCACATGGCACCGGGATGCCTGGGCTCTTTGTGTCCTGATCTGGGCTCTCTGACCCAATCAGATCTGCTGATGGGTGATGAGCAACGTGGCAATGGCAGACATGGATCTCTGGACATCTCCCGGCCTGGTATGTATGCACAGGCCCTTAGGACACACATCTCGGATCCTAAGTGCTACAAATTTGTTCCTAGTTAACACTCCGGCACTGTCTTAGGTACTTGCTACAGTCAAACATCATAGTTTTGAGACTCACTTGGAATGAAGATGAAACTTTTAAAACATATTACCACAGCTACTACTCCAGCAATTACTATATGCCAATAATAATATTACTCCCATGTTGATTACAAATAATGCTACTACAACTATGATTACATTAATAATAATACTCCTGTTGCTGACACTTCTATTGTTACCTCCCCTTCTAAAACTACTAATACTATAATCACAACTAATTATACTGCTGCCGCTACCAGTAACTGTGAATATGATGGTGTGACCTGACCTTTGTGTTCCCATAATTCGGCATCCTTTTTCACTCATCCACCAGTTCCAGGGCCTTCTGATTTGACTGTTTTAAGCACCACCTTCAGGTGTTACAGAAAACAGATGGAATTATCTATATCATTTATGCGTATTTCCTAATATTTGTAGTCCTAGATGACAAACATGTGGGTGTTTATATTCCTAGATGATTTGTCTGATGAAGATGATGATGACCCCACCTCTCATCCTGGCCTGGATGATTGGCCAATCAGTGACGTAGATGAAGACTCCCCTGATTGGATAGGAGCTGGTTGACTTGAACTCAGTTAGCCTGACACTGGTTATAATTATCTGATGCAGCATTTAGTTTTGAGTTTAGAAGCCTTATTTTGTGTGTGTGAAAATTATAGTTACAAATCTAACCTCCACTTCTGGGGTATGCTTGCAAAAAGCCCATGGCTAATCTATTTTATGTGTTGTGAAAATTATGCAGAATCCTTACGAAAGCCAGGAAAAAATGCAAGCACACTACCCTTGTTCATGGTATGATACTGCCAGCTAATCTCCAACATAAACTTTGCTTTTTCTAACTGTTAATGCTTTAAACAGCATGTTGCTTGTGATAAAGACCATTTCTCACTCATGATAAAAGATTAAAAGAAGCGTAATGAAACTGTTTTACAAAAAAAGTATATATTAGTGTGTTTATTTGAAAAATAAGCTCTTCAGTAGTTTTTCCTGTAAAAAGATGCTATTTCTGTTATCACATCTACCCTCTCACTGATTTTACTTACTGACTTTACAGAAAAGCACAGCAGCACATTAGTACCAGAATACGATGTCACTGAGACTTATTTCATTACATATATTTTTTTCTACTACCTGTTACTTAAACTGTAAATGGCATCAGCCAGTTACCCACTTAGTACATAATGGCAAAGTATGTACTAGCGTGTCACCGTTCTCCTCATCTAAAAGATCCTGCTTGGATGTTCATGGCCCAGGATGAAGAAGAGTTTCTGGTTCTGGTCAGCAGATGTGTCCTAGAGAGCCATGATGGAGGTTCATAAGGACCAGTGACATTACTCTCATCCTTACTCGTCATCCATGGGGGCCAGGGACGGCCAGGCTTCTCCCAGTTAGTCTCCACAGTGTAGTTGCTGTGAATCAATAGCCAGAACTGGAGTTGCTTTGGCAGCACAGGTGGTGCTGGGTGTGGGTGTTCGGTGCAGGTGAGGGGAAGCTACAGGTACCGTTTGGTACAGGAAGAAGAACCAGGGTCAGGTTCTGCTACATGCAGGAGTACGTACAGGTAACATTATGTGGGAGTAACACTGCAGAGAGGCATTATGGATGTAGGGTGCAGGTGAAGCAGTGCAAGATTCGGAAAAGAAATCATGGAAGATAGAGGGGAACAGTTCAGGTCCAGCTAGACTTGTCTGATGGGATCGGTTAGAGTGTTGTTTCCTTAATGCACTGAAAAAAACACACACATATATAAATATTATTCATGATCTTGGTACAGCCCAAAATCTTAGCACAGCACAGATGTCAGTTAACAACCAGGACATGCATTGCAAAGTTGATTACTACAATAATTCAATTAGCTGCCATCAAATGAATGATGACACCCCTTAACCACATACACGGTATTCTTCCAGAGTGTCCCATCCTCTCTCTGAGGCACACATTGCACCACTTCTCATTAATGCAAAAGTAGTTTCCTTTCTTATTGTAGCTGCTCAGAGTTAATGGCTCTGTCCCAATTCAGGGGCTACAGCCTCATAAAGCTGCATTCTGAAACCGAGTGCATTACAGCAGCGCAACAAGGCTGTCCTGTTTTGAAGGCTCCTTCGAATGCAGTCTAGAAATGCATCCTTCTTGTCTGTGAAGGATCCACCCGATCGATCCTTCACAGCCCAACCGATCCCAAGATTCATTGCATAGATTTTTAGAAGGATGAAGCCTACCAAGGCTACTCCAATGTGTCCTCCGAAGGATGTAGCCCCTGAATTGTTACGCAGCTATAATATGTCTTGAAAATGCAATAGCTGCAAAGAATCCAACTACAACTACATAGCTGATCTGAATGCATAGCAGGCAAACTCACCAGCACCACTGTGTTCTTGTTGGTACCACTGTTAGGAGTCCAGCAAGGTCTCTCTTTAGCAACCTAATAAAATAAGATTTAACGATATGGATCCAAGGAAAAAGCCAACACTGAGGGCTCCACCTGGTGGAGATGTGTCTGTGTTTACTCACAGGGAGCAGTCATATCACAGGTAGTAACTATGCTGGGACCAACCATAACAACAAGAAATAGCTTAGTGCTAAATCCCCACAGAGTGGCTAATATCTGTGATTTTCGCGGCTTGTGTGTGATGTATAGGTCTGACACCACTTATGGACAGCAAACACAGTGAGCTTGACTGGACGAATACTACATTTTATTATTCGACACCTAAAATGTTTGTGGGGAACCCCCTTATTTATTACCAATACTGACAATGCTGTTAAAATTGTGTTGAGGCTGTTAGCCTACCCTTTGGAATGATAGCTAAGAAATAGTGCCGGCCAGGGCATAGAGATGAGAGGCCATGCACCATGGGTGCAAGCTGCTGCTCTTCTGCTGTCACTGGCTTCCCAAAGTGTGCAGTCTGCTGAAATGCTAACATTACAGTCTGTGCTTCCTGCCAGAATAAAGCAGTAAAGCTAAAGCCTGTGCAGTCTGCTAGGCTAAAGTGCTAACATTGGAGTCTGTGCTATCTGCCAGACTAAAGTGCTAAGGCCTGTGCTGTCTGGTAAGCAAAAGATGTAAAGCCAGGCCCTATACCTCCTGCTATGCTGAAGTGATAAAGTCCGGCCCTGATTAAAGGTTACTGGTGTGAAATGCTGTTAATGGGACTTGGGCGTCTCCTGGATCTGCTTAATCTGCTTGGCTCCTCTCAGAGTGTGGCCATTTGGCATCCCCTGTGTCATGGCTGCATCACGGCTGGAAGCAGGAAAGCGGGCTCTTTGCTGTTGAGACGCATAGGCACAGCTGGCTGGTTGCCAGTTAAATATTACACAAAGTAAGCTTTATTACTGTGTTTGATCTTCATGCCAACAAGACAGTAAGTACTCTAGTGTGAATCAGAAAGACACATTCTCCGTGAGGCCAGCTCCTCCAGGTTAGACGCTGACTAGTGTGTATCCATGTGAGATTCACACCTGAGACTTTGCTGAGTTACTGAAGGTTAGAGTGTCCTCCTGAAGACAGGACGAGATGTGGATGCTGTACTCACAGAGAGGGTGCTGGTCCTCTGAGAGAGAGCCCGTGACTGCACTGTGGATTTCTTCGCCTCTGTCATCTGTGGAATTAGGTCCTGCATCACACACCACATCACTGGTTCACAGATCACACCCAATGTAATACCAGTTAAAAGCTCATTCATCTGTTTTTTGCTTTCTCCAGCTGTGTCACACAGCAGCAGAGGATAATAAAATGGTTTCTCCTTTTTATAAGAGCTTGGTCTGCATACTGGAATAAACCCCCCTACCTAGATTCATGATTGGATGTTACCATTTTAACACTCGCCTGGTCATTGTGTGCTACCAAAAACGATTCATTTAATGGGTATATGGTCAGTAGTATTTTATTACCAGCAGATTTAGGTTGGCATCTTAACGTAGTTCTTAATGGGGAAAGAGTAAAATATAGATCCTATTCATCAAATATTGTAAGAAATTGTTACATCAAATAAGTACTAAAGCATATTCAACATGCATTTCAATCAGATTTATTAATAATTATCCCAATCTAATTTAAACTAAGAAAGAAAATAAAGGAAAAACTAATAACAGCCTCTGTGACTTTATAAATTGTTTACTTTATAATAAAATATAATCTGTAGTTTTCATATCCTATTTGGAGAAGAAAGAAGATTTGCATCATAAGCACCAACACTGAGTGTGCCCTGGAACAGATACAGCACGTTATTACACAAATGAAAGTTAAACAATGAAATTCATTTTCAGATGTCTGCACAAGAGCATTAAACCAAAGTAAACTGCACAATTTGAGGATTAGCTTCATGAACTAGAAATGCTGGTGCAGCTGTGGTATGCACTGTTACAAATGCTGGGGTTACTGGTGTGGTAGTCGTAGACAAACTGTTATTTAGTTATTTTTGCTGCCATGTTAGAGGTACAGCTGTGGTAGGAGCATTAGAGACACTGGGGTTAATGGTACGGCAGTGGTAGGAACATTAGAGACACTGGGGTTAATGGTACAGCAGTGGTAGGAGCATTAGAGACACTGGGGTTACTGGTACAGCTGCGGTAGGAGCAATAGAGACACTGGGGTTACTGGTACAGCTGTGGTAGGAGCAATAGAGACACTGGGGTTACTGGTACAGCTGTAGAAGGACCATTAGAGACATGGAGGTTACTGGTACAGCTGTGGTAGGAGCATTAGAGACACTGGGGTTACTGGTACAGTTGTGGTAGGTGGATTAGAGACACTGGGGCTACTGGCTCTTCTGTCACAGCCCACCTGCTCTGGCCTCCCTGCCCCCCTGTCCATCAGAGGGCTCTGGCCTCTAGGAGCCCCATTCAGGGCAAGTGGAGGCATATCCGGGGGGCAAATGTAGTGAATACCCTCATCAAACTTCTTCTTGCCCAGGTTTCCAAAGGTGGGGAAGTGAATCTTCTTGGGCTGAAATCAACATCATTACCATCCATTCACTGTTAATTCTTAATATTTTATTTTGTAGTAGTATTACAGCTTTAAAGTGTTTACACTTTACACTTATTTTTACAACTGGATATGTAGCAAAAGCAATGAAGGTACAATACTGTGCACAGCAGTACATCAGAAAGACTGGTAATCATCTACATGTGATCTATTATCATTTCATAATTAATCCAAGTCTGCTCGTTAATCACCACCACCTACACACTGCCTCAAAAACAACAGGTTCCACATGCAGCTGTGGTCTTTCTCATTCCCAGTTTCCCAGAAGCCATTCACTTCTGTCAGCGTGAAGGGAGACATCTTAGTGCTCTGGAGCCATGTGTGAAGATACACCAGTCCCAGCATGCTTTGCAGCTACTTACAGACTGTTCTTTTCTTAGAGGGAGACGGAAACTCTCCCAGCATGCCCCAGGATGGAGGCTCCTACCCGCACTTTGGTGGTGGCAGTGAGGGGGGTGTGGCCAGAGCCCTCCAGAAAGTCCTGCTTCTGGCGTCGGGCGTGGGGTCCCACGAGGCTGGCGAAGCTGGTGGCCAGGTGACGCCGCAGCAGGGTCTTCTGAGGGGGGATGTTAAGCAGTGCTGCGAGCGTGTCTGAATTAAATTGTGGCTCCAAGACCTGGGGACACAGCAGGACACAGGCAGCATTACAACCTGGTCATGACATGGTGAGACCCTGCCAATGTTACAGCCTGGGTGAGACCCAGTGAGATCTGGGCAGCGTTACAGCCTGGGCATGACCTGGTGAGACCAGGGCAGCATTGCAGTCGGGGCGTCACCCAGTGAGATCCGGGCAGCGTTACAGCCTGGACGTGACCCAGTGAAACCCGGGCGGTGTCAAAGCCTGGGCATGATCCAGTGAGATCTGGGCAGCGTTACAGCCTGGCCGTGACCCGGTGAGACCCGGGCAGCATTACAGCCTGGGCGTGACCCGGTGAGACCTGGGCAGCGTCAAATCCTGGGCGTGATCCAGTGAGATCCGGGCAGCGTTACAGCCTGGGCCTGACCCGGTGAGACCTGGGCAGCGTCAAAGCCTGGGCATGACCCAGTGATATCCGGGCAGCGTTACAGCCTGGGCATGACCTGGTGAGACCCAGGCACCATTACAGTCATGGCGTGACCCAGCGAGACCCAGGCGGCGTTACAGTCAGGGTGTGACCCGGTGAGATCTGCGCACCATTACAGCCTGGGTGAAATGCAGCGAGACTCAGGTGATGTGAGAGTCTGGGTGTGACTTGGTGAGACCCAGGCAGTGTTACAGCCTGGGTGAGACCTGGTGAAATCTGGGGAGCGTTACAGAACGGGCATGACCCAGCGAGACCGGGGCAGCGTTACAGCCACAGCATGACCCAGGAGACCCTGGTGGCGTTACAATCTGGGCGTGACTTGGCGAGACTGAGACAGAGTTACAGCCTGGGTGAGACCCTTGGAGTGACCCGGCAAGACCTGAGCAGCGTAACAGCCTGGGCATAACACAGTGAGAACCGGGCGGTTACATCCTCACTGCGACTCATTACATCTCAATGAATTTGACAATCAGCATTTTCCTGACTGTTTACAGAACAGGTTACTCACAATGAGGCCTCCATGTACACCACTGCCCCGCAGGTTGGGTGCGTACTCTGCCAGGTCCACTGTTCGCAGCCACTCCATGACACGGTGGTTGGACCACTGCACCACTTCTGATGGATGAGTCTGTGTCTGCACAGGAGAGATGCCAACACACAGGTGAGTCGAACAGACACACACACAGGCACCCCGGTGAGTCACGGGTACGGCTGTCTCTCCACGGACCTCGTCGCTGGGACGACGCTTCAGGCAGTGGGGGTCAAACTTGTTGGCGTGCAGCACACGGATGGCCCAGCGAATGCTGAGGTGGTGCAGCTGGCTGGTGACTTTCAGGAACAGCAGATCGTTCTGGGATTACAGTGATCAGGAGTCATGTTTCTATGGTAACAAGGGAGGGGATAAAATTCTAGGCGATGCAGGCATGAGCGATCCAGGTGTGTCTTACCACAGTTAAGTACTGCAGCATCCTGCCATCCACTCTTGCCTCGCTAAACTGGTCCTTGTACTGCGGTAAGCCAATGTCATCCAGCCAGCCTACGAGGGTCAGTCAGCAGGGGGTGCCTCGATCACTAACCTCCCGGGAATATTGCTGAAGGATGCCTAATGGGGCTTTAGGAGCAAGTGGTACATACGTGTTACCCATGTGTGGTCCAGCGCTGATGACCTCTCGGCCGCTGGGCTGCTGAGGGACAGGAGGGCCAGCTGCAGCTTCTTCCTGTGTAGGGGATGTTTGAGACCCATCTCCTAGAACAGACGCAACACATTCATTCACTTGCTGACATGACTCACTCACTCAGATATACAGAGTGACTCAAACAGAAGGGCAAGTGTACAAATATGCTCAAATATCCCACACACATTCTCACATAGTGAAAAGCACACACAGACTCTGCACACGAGCATCAACGTCACGCATTATTACTGACGCCCCCCACACTTGAAGCTGAAACATAGATTCGCTCTCGGTGTTTCACCTTCTCCAGGTCATGGGGGGTAGCAGAAAGGAGTGTCTGGCCACTCTTGACCCAGTGACTGGCCATGGTTCGGTACTGGCCCAGACCCACGTCGTCCAACCATTTTGACACCTGCTCCGGACTCCACTGAGCGAAGGGCGCGTCCTTGACCCTGGCAGTTGCAGGAAAGGTGAGAACTCAAAACACCTGATGCAGATCCCACATAGACTAGACCATCGCAGGGGGGCAGGAGGGGGACATACTGGTCGGAATTGAGAGTGACGCTGCTGCCAAGCAGCCTCGGGCCGGCTGTGGCACGCAGCCCCCCCCTGCGAAAGAGGGCCGGCTCTGGGTCCTCACTGGGCAGAGTGCCGGACTGTGTCCTGCGGATCCTGGAGGAAGACCAGCAGGCAGGTTAGGTGAGGCAGGCCCGTCCATGCCGGCGACAGGCCTGCTCTGTGCAGTCACCTTCCCCAAAGCCGCTTCAAGCTGGAGGAGTAATCCACAGGAGACTGCCGCCCCGAGTCAACTCCAGAGGTCACAGGTGTGAGGTCAGAGGTTATGTTGCCCAATTTCTTACCTGTAGAGCAAAAATGCAACAGACTACACATGCATGTGTTTTATCATTTTACCATTTTAAAGAATAAAATGTGTGTAGGGGGTTAACTCACGGCTCATGTTCTGCTCCTTCGTGCTCGGTCCTGAGGAGAGGCTCTCGACCCCCCCTCCGGGGTATTCAGGTGGGGACAGTCGCCCAGGGAGCGTCTGACACTTGTGGCCATCTGCCTGGTGACTCTGTGTCAAAAAAGGCAGCAACGGACATGGAGACAGCCGGGTTGTCAAAGTAGCAAAAAAAAAAATTCATAGGAAAGGAATAAAAATAATCATTTATTTAATAAAATAGGATAATGAAATAACAAAATGAACTGGAGTAACTTTGCAAGCATTCATGACAGCTGAAGCAGTGAACACACTATTCAGCTTGTTTGTTATTGGTCAGTATGCTGTGACATAGGTCAGTACCTCAGTTGAGAGGACAGGCTGTATTGGCTCTCCTGCCATGTGCTGTGGGGGTCAGGGGTCAAGCAGGGGTCAGGGTCCGGGACAGAGAGAGGGCGTGATTAGTGGGACACAGGGAGAAGACACAAGAGGTGCATGCATCTACACAGTCAGACATTTATATTTGTACCCCCCCCCGGTGCACATTAATAGAAGGTAGCTGGGGATTGTCAACAACAAAGGAAAAACCAGAAGGATAAATCAGCCCAACGCTTCAGTTATTATGGACCACTGTGAGAATTAATTAGGCTGCCCCCGGAACCTCAACATGACGACATGGCATGGGGGTCTGACTAGCCAAAAATGCCTCTAACCAGATCCATGGTGTTCATCACACTATTTTCATCCCAGGAAAGCAAATATTTCTGAGATGCTGGGACCGAGATGTTATAAGATGCTGGAAGCACCACCATGATACAAACACTATTTCCTGATGCTGTTATCTCATCGTGTTCTGTTACTGTAAAACAATGACCCCATACATGCTACTAAACAAACATGAACACCAGGATGAAACACCATCCATGGGCTCCCAGATAAGCATTGTAAACATCGCTGAACTTTTATGAGACATTTTCCATCTCATTCATTCCATCTCATTCATTCATCAGAAGACTTTTCTTCTCGAAGAATCCAATATGCCATCGCACCGGACATACATAACAGCGTTTACAGATAGAATGAAGTTGTCCTGATGACAAAGGGTGTCCCATCATTATTTAGTCCTTGGTATTAATGTATTTTTTGCCGGTTCCCTTATTTTGCTGACTCGTTGTGCAATGCTTAGTGTGGCACAAAGCTTAACCATTTGGATGCTTGTTTCCTCTTGGATTTACAAAAAAAACTTTAATAAGCACATTATTAAAAGCATGTGAGGCAGGTGTGACTCAGTAGGTTAGGACTCTGTTCCTGTAAACGGAAGGCTGCAGGTTCAAATCCTGTGATCAGCAGATTGATTCTACAGTTAAAGTGTCAGCTACATATGTAAAAGAAATACGAATGTAGATCCAACAGACAAAGAAAAAAAAACAAACTGGCCTAACCTTCTGTGAAGCTCCGCTCTGAAGTTTATCCAAACTACTTGACAATATCCTTGGTTGTACCCTGGCAAGTTAAAGCAAATAAATCAGAAAGCCCAACAAAATCAGCTGATCAGGAACATCTGTAGATATCTCTGGGCTGAGCTGAGGTAACCCCACCAATAAGAAGGTCTCCTGTACTGCAATGACTTCAGCTGTATTTACCATCGAATGCAGTTCTGGAGGCTGATCTTGCCAGGGGACACAGGAGAGCTCCTGTGTTTGGGACAGAGCACTGGATCAAAACCAGCCAACCGGCAGAGGACACACAGCACAGGGGGAACATGTGCCTTATAGTGTGTGTCAGGTTATCAGTGTGTTTACCTGGAGCCCAGATCCTGCTCCTCTTGTCGGTAGGGAAGTCGGCTAGATGAAGAGGTGCTGGAGGGCCTCTGGTGGGAATAAGGGAATCAAATAAACCATAGCACACCATGAACGGATTATGCGGATCACAGTATGGGCTGAGCGACTCATGTGTGATGCCGTATGGACTGAACAGAGCAGCAGCTCCTACCTCAGTGGGGAGGACCCATGTCCCTCGGGTTCCACTTAGATCCTCTTCACTGCTTCCAGTCACTGTACTGTCACCTTGCCCTTGGGCAAGCAAAGCAGAGCGAGCAAAGCAGTGCAAGGTCATTAATTACAGTGAATCAAAGTAGGCAATCATTACTGTGCAGACATACGGCCTATTAAATATATATATGTATATATATATTTTTTTTTTGATCCATGGGAGTGGTGTGTGGCTCAGCAGATTAGATCGAAAGGTTGCCAGTTCCCAAGACTCACACATTGATTTTACAGCTGGGCCCTTGAGCAAGACCGCTAATTGTTCCAATGACAAAATCATCAAGAAATATCATTGCCATATCCCAAACCAAATTTTTGATGCAGTACCGGCCAAAGCAGGGGGACTCACCTTGGGTAAGAGCCACCACCTCATTCTTGCCGTATGCCCGGAGCAGTGTGGTGAGTTCCTCTATGAAGCGGTCCTGTGACCGGACATAGCAGACATGCTTTCTCCTGCTGTCGCCTTAAATACCACGGTTTCACACAGGAAGGCTAATGAACCGCACGTTTGGGCTAATTAGGGGATTTTTCACAACCTGCGTAGGTCACAGCACTAGACACTGTACCTGGTGACTGTTGTTATGAGACAGTAGACATTTACTTATTTACAGCCATTGGCTGGTAGGTCGTAAAATGAAGAAAATGGCGGCAACAAAAGGGTGCCAGTGAGAGTGGCAACAGTTGAAGGCTGTGGCTATGGTTGGGAGGGTGGCCATGTTTGGGGGTGTGGCTGTGGTTGGGAGGGTGGCCATGTTTGGCGGTGTGACTGTGGTTGGGTGTGTGGCTATGAATGAACAGACATCTGTGTTCTCAGCCAATCAATTTCTAAGGGATTATTCGACATACCTTTTTGTCATTTGCGGCTAACAGTGCCTCCATTCCTATTTTCAGCCTTTCAAATTCCTCATCTAAAAACATAAGTCTGTTAATTATCAGATAATTTTGATCATTGTTAATTTAGTTTGTTTTCAGTTAACTACCTACAGATGGAAGTACTACAAATTTTACATGGATGAAGATTACACATACTTCTTTAACAAACTGGCTATTAGCACATACATATATTGCAACTTGTATATATTCACAGTAGTGAATTAGCAGTATGCTAACTGTACCTGCTCAGTGCTAGCTAGGATGCTAGCATGACTCCAAAAAGGAGGAATAAGGCTCAAAAAGGAAGAGACCCATGAAATGCTGTTGAGAGGTGGTGGGGGCGGGGGAGTGCCAGTTGTTGATTTGGGGATGGGGGTTATATCACACACATAATATGGTATATCTATCACAATACTTGTGATAATGGCATGAAAATATAATTGCAAGCAGGACCATTCGCGGCTTCGTTACTATGAGTGTGCGGTTATTTTTTTTTTTGAGTGACTGGGGCTGGGAGACCGTAGCAATAGTTAATAAGCAATATAACGGAAAAATCCAGACAAGTGGCCACCCTGATGCTAACTGTACCTGTTCTATGCTAACTGTACCTACTCTATGCTCACTGTTCCTACTCTGTAATATCTGTACCTACTCTATGATAACTGTACCTACTCTGTGATAACTATACCTACTCCATGCTCACTGTTCCTACTCTATGATAACT
>JAODKC010000021.1:6554560-6605607 GCA_026777985.1 Mormyrops attenuatus
TAACTGTACCTACTCCATGCTCACTGTTCCTACTCTATGATAACTGTATATACTCTATGCTCACTGTTCCTACTCTGATAACTGTACCTACTCTATGCTCACTGTACCTACTCTATACTTACTGTTCCAACTCTATGATAACTGTACCTACTCTATGCTAACTGTACCTGCTCTATGCTAACCGTACCTACTCAATGCTAACCGCACCTGCTCTATGTTAGCTGTGCCTGTAGATCTCGCCCTCATGCCGATAAACCAGCAACATGCTAACTGTACCTGCTATTTGCTAACTGTATCTGCTCTATGTTAACTGTACCTACTCTATGCTTGTATGTCTGAAGATCGTCCTCTAACTTAGGGAAATAAATAATGTGTGTGTCGATTTGCAGTGGGGTTGCTAAGTTCAGACAGGATAATGAGTGCCTTGGACACCATGCTGGGGTTTGAGAACAGCCTAGTGCACAGATTATGGACCCTTAGCCGATACCTGTTCCTTTAGCCTTTGAAGACCAGCTAGCCCTGCACAGAAGTTGGCTCTGCAGGCTCTCTATCTCCACTTCCTTGGCAGCTAGCAGCTGCTGCAGCCTGCTGACCTCCGCCTGTGGAGCAGCTCAGTGTCAGTCAAGCCACTACTCAAGTAGCCTCTTAAGAACAGTTATGAGACAGCATTTTCAAGGAAAACCCACAGGAAACTATAACCAAGCCACTACCATAAAATCTGCAGTATTCTGACTGAATGCAATTACATCCTGAAGTCAGCTGCCAGTTGTGATTACAGTGTTTTGATTGACTGTAATTACTCCCTGTAGTCAGTTGTAATTATGGCTCTTACATTTAGCAAACCCACTAGATTCTCCACTACCATAGAAGGTAAACGGAGGCAATGTATGTATCAGAACATTAGCAGAGTCCCAATATACCTAAGAAACTAAACCACAATAGCAGTTAATCGCAGTGGGACGGGTGCTTAGCGAGGTACCTTGGGGAATTGGACAGATTCTGGGGATGGCCTCATTTTTAAAATGTGTGTTTCTGATGTGAGAGCATGTTGAAGGGAGAAGTGTGTGGCTGATATCTGTTGAACGTTTGTTCGTTGGGAAGCCTGTGTGGTTAATGCTTGTTGACCGTGCTGTTTGTTTTAGGCGTCATTAAGTGATGTTTGTTGACTGTGGTATCAGGCTGAAGTTGGGTGGGTGATGTTTATTCTGGAGTCTCCAAGATCCTGGGTTCAAAGTAAAGATACTCAGAGTAAAATGCATGACTACTTTGCCGCTGTGTTGCTGTGTTGCTGAGGTCACGGGTGTATCAGGTAATAAAACGAAGATCTGAGCATGACAAGATCCATGGCAGCGGGCTTTTGACAGGGCTGGGGGGAGGATTACAGGAAAACACAGGGCAGGTGGAGGCTGCAGAGGGCATCTCTCAGGCCCAGAAATGTAGCTTCTCTGCCTGCATGAGACTGGCCCTCAGCGCCAGGCTAGAGCTGGGCTATTGGTGACCGCTGACAGATACAGGGAGAGTGGGAGGCAGAGAGCCAGGAGAGTGAGTCAGACCGGCTAGGCCTGACAACTCAGGCTGGACTCGACTCACGACAATTCACGAGACGGTATGCAAGGCAATCCAGAAAACAAGAATCATATTGAGTCGCTATGGTCTGAATGCTGGACTGATGGGTTTAACAAAAGCAGCAGATTCAAGATCATTTTTACTTTAGATGAGATACAGATTCTTGCATACACCTGTGGTGCAGCCCAGACACATCATCAGTGATGTATGTATCCTGGGGTCATTGGGTGTTTCAGGTCTCACAACATCATACACCCTCACCCAGGCAACCCTGCCAGGGTTAATCAGGCCCTGGTTTGTGTCTGAGCAGCCTGTATAGTCTACAGATCACCCTGTTTGATCCATAGTCAGCTTGACGCCCTTTCAACAGCATCTGTGATGTTCTTGACAGCTTTCCTCATGTGCAGTCCCTTCACCCCTAGCATCTTAAGGGCCCTTATGAGTGACTGGCCGACGGATCCTCTACACCCGACCTCGATGGGGTAACACCAGGTCCTCCATGCCCTGCTTCGGCATTCGCCTGCCAGCTCCCCACACTTGGCCCTCTTCCTCTCAAAGGCCTACTCCATCCGGTCTTCCCAGGGCACAGTTAGTTCCAGCAGGGCTACTTGCCTAGTTGTTTCCGACACCAGGACAATATCTGGCCGAAGAGTGGTCACTGCAATGTTTTCTGGGAATCTGAGCTGTCTCCCTAGGTCGGCTTTCAACTGCCAGTCCCGCGCTGATGCGAGCAACCCCCCTGGCTGATTCGGTCACTGGTGGGGCTTCTCCCCGGCTTTCACAAAGATGATGTTCTGCCTTGTTGGTTGCTGGTGTTTACAGCGGGTGATCCCATTACTGATGACCTCTGCAATGACCCTCAGCACTTGGTCATGGCGCCACCAGTATCCCCCAGCGCTCTTGGACAGCAGCTCAAGATGTACAACCTCCTCTCTGACAGAGTGGGAACAGTGGAGTATCCACCAGGCCCCAGCAGAAGAGGTTGGCTGGACTGGGGAGAACATCGTAGACAGACTGGACCAGGAACTTGATCTGATGTGGCTCAGACTTCTACTGCTCTGTCCATGAGATCTTCCGGTCTGCTAACTGCTCCCACCGGGTCCATGCCCCCTGCTGCCGCATCCCTACTACCCTGCTACAGCGGGCCTCCTCCACCCCTGCACGGACCTCTTCCTGGATCAGCTGCTGTCTTTCCTTGCCCTTGGCCATGTTAATGCGAGGTCTTAGATTGCTCCCAAGCCCTGCCTGTCTCGAAGCTACTGCCCCCACGAGCTCACCATGTCGCAGCCGTGATTCAGCCTGGTCAACTGCCTCTGGGGCCTTCCACTTCCTGCCGGTTCTGACCTCTATGCCTGCCGAGGAGACCTTGATGTCACTGGAGTCTCTATACAGCAGCACTTCTCTTGCTCAGGTTACTATAAACTCCTCCTTCAGACTATTGAAAGGTAGTTTTAGCTTGTTCTTCCTCCCGTATAAAGCGATGTCACTGAGGCTACGTGGTAGGCCTAGCCACCTCCGCAGGGCACAGCTGACTTTCTTCTCAAAGCACTCCACGGTAGTAATTGGCACATCATGGACCAGCAGTGGCCAGAGCAGTCGGGGCAGGATGCCGTGATGATAAATCCAGGCTTTAAACCTGCCAGGCAGACCTGACTTGTCCACCGCTGTCAGCCAGGTCCCCAACTGGTCAGCGGTGTCCTTCAGGGTGCAGTCATAGATCTTACCCAGACTCTTGACAGGCTTCTCTCCAATGGATGGAATCTGAGTGCCTCCTAGTGAGAAGCGAAACTGGTCTGTAACCTTCCCTTTTTTTAGCACCAGGGACCTGGACTTGGCTGGCTTGAAGTCCATCCGGGCCCAGCTGATAAGATGCTCAAGCCCTTGGAGGACCCATCTGTACCCCGGAACCGATGTTCAAATACCTGCAGAGCGAATTATGTGTGAAGACAAACCAAGGGCCTTAGATGAGAAGCTCAGGCTCTTCCTACCTTTGTTGCCCACAACTTTCTTTCACACTGGGATTTCTCAGCCTCCAGCTCCTCCACCTTGTCCTTCAAAATCTGCAGCTGCTGCTGTAAGACCTATAAACATGAAAGAGCAACAGCGATACATAATATTACCACATAATAGGCATACTTTAGAAGAACGGTTCTTCACCATTAAATAATACATTTTGAAACGGTCCTTTGGTAAAAAACAGATTTGACAAATTTCTATTTCTATTGAATTTGTATAAAAAGGGGGTCTTTTCTTGGTAAGCTGTGATCTTGGCTTTCTGTGCATTGGAGTCTTTGCTCTGTATAATGAGGGCTACCCACTGGTCTCTGCTCCCTGTGCTGTAGATTTCCCTGGGGTCTTTGCCATCTAAGCTGTGTTCTCAATGGTATTTCCTGCCAAAGCTGTGGACGTCCCAGTGGCTTTGAATTTCTAAGCTGTGGAGCTTGTTGTGGTCCTTGACCACTAAGCACCTGTGGAGATGCCAGTAGTGCTTACAATCCACAGCATTCCATAAATTCTTTATGGCTAGCTGTACTTATACAGAATAAAACCTCCCATCGTGAAGTGTGCTGCTTTGTAAAACAGTGTCATATCCATTGTTGGGTGGCATTTTGGCAGTTGACTGGCATCCCGCCCAGGGTGAACCCAGCCTCGTGCCCTGTGATGGACTGGCATCCCACCCAGGGTGAACCCAGCCTCGTGCCCTGTGATGGACTGGCATCCCGCCCAGGGTGAACCCAGCCTCGTGCCCTGTGATGGACTGGTATCCCGCCCAGGGTGAACCCAGCCTCGTGCCCTGTGATGGACTGGCATCCAGCCCAGGGTGAACCCAGCCTCGTGCCCTGTGATGGACTGTCATCCCGCCCAGGGTGTACCCAGCCTTGTGCCCTGTGATGGACTGGCATCCCGCCCAGGGTGAACCCCAGCCAGGTTAACCCTAACCCGCACAGAGCCTAACCCTTAGACCCTATGCCCAGCCCCACAGTGGCTCTGCACCTTGGCATTGTGCTGCTTGCTGTCGCTGCCCCTCTGCTCCTCCTCCATACCCTCCAACTTCAGCTTCAGGAAGGAGACCTCCTCCATCAGGTCCAACTTCTGTGACTCAAGCAATGTCCGACTGTGCAACTCCTGTGGACGTATACACACACACACACACACGCACACATACACACACGTATGTCTTTGTGCACTCATATCTTTGTGGGGACTGTCCTTTCATTTCTAGGGGCAAAACCCTAATCCCAGCAATAACAACCTTAACCCCTATCCAGCCCTAACCTTAATGATACGTAACCAAATACAACAAAATGCAAGACTTTTGGCATTTTTAGTTTTTTGCTTGCAGTCACAGATTTTTATAACGTTGATTTTCCCCTTGTGAGGACCAACAAAATGGACCCCACAACATCAAAATAACAGGTTTTTATCACATTGTGGGGACATTTGGTCCATGACTACCTACAAGAGAAATCCGCCTGATGTAGCATAATTTAGTAGGATATAAGGGATTTTGTATATATGGACTGTGTTGCTAGTGAGTAGAATTGGGCAAAGAGCAATATTAATATTGACACTGCATGTTATGCACATGCAATTCAACAAAATGAGTGCGGAGGAGAAAAGCAAACAAGAGCTGGTCACTAAAAGCCCTATGCCTTCTGCTGTATGGAAATATTTTGCATTCCGTAGGAATGACATTGAGCAAAAGTAAGTCATTTGTTAATATAACACCACCAACTTATTTGACGGACTCTGCTGGTAGATAATAAGTTCTATTTAGCTATATAGTCAACCCTTCTGCATCATGACTTTCCCCATCGCAGTTTCCATGTATCCTGGAGTCGGCATAAGAAAATAAATGGGAATTTTTTTAGGAATTTTTTGGAAATTTTATGAAAGCTGCAGACAACATGTGAAGGCCAGCAGATGACACAATTTTTTTTGTAACTCATAAATGCATAAAATATATGTACAGTGCTGGTTTGGAGAATGTCAAGAATGTTTACAGCAGCCTCTCTTGTGAAATGATCTTTGAATGTTGCGTTTCTCGTATCTTTTTGCTTCGCTTTCCTCCACTTTTCAGGGGAATCAAGGGGACCAAACATTTTCATGTGATTTTCATGTGATTTTTGTGTACCATTACACCCCTAAAGAGGAGGCCTTACCTGCTGCAGCATCTTCTCTGTGGAGGTGAGCTTGTGCTGGTGTTCATCCAGGCTGCTTTCCAAGTCTCTGATCTTCTCTCCTTGGGCCTCCACCTGGTCTGTGAGGACGCTCACCTGCAGGGGCATAAGGTCATGCTCACCTGCATCTTCTGCAGAGACACACTGGCTCATGCCTCGACACAACAGGGAAAAGATACAGTCTCACACTAATACTGGCTCCCATTCCTAAAGCTCACACACACACACACACACACACACACCTACATATTGGCATCTAATTAGGGACCTTTCATTCATTTCTATGGGAAAAACCCTAATCCCAATCACAACAACCTTAACTCCTACCCAGCCCTAACCTTAACCATAAGTAACCAAACCAAATACAAGACTTTTGGCATTTTAGCTTTTTGATTGAATTCACAGATTTTTATAGAAAAGAGTTTCTGGAAACTCAGACTGGAATAATGTCCCCACAAGGTAAAAATAACAGGTTTTTATCACATTGTAGGGACAATTAGTCCCCACAATGTAATGCATACATACCCCCCCCCACACACACAGACACACACACAGACACACAAATGCCTGTACTTACCTGGAGGACCAGGGATGCTCGGTCGCTCTCGAGGTGCACCAGCCGCTCCTGACACGTCTCGCCGGAGACGGCAGGGCCGTGGTTCCCCTGCAGGGTCACAAACAGGTGGCTGATGCCGGCAGAGGAAGGGGCAGCGTGGAAAGCATGCTCTCAGCAGTGATTAACCTTCATTAGCAGCCTCTCCGGTCAGTATGATTTTATTTTGTTTCATGCTGGATGCTGTAACACGATGTTAAAATAAAAACAGCATGAAGAGTCACAAATCCAAGTTAAAGCGTGTAACTCTCCGTGAGTCATGACTGCAACTTTTATCTACACAAAGGGCCAGTTTACCGGTACAAGGCAATCAACAAAGGGTGGAATTACTTCTCAGACACTGCATATTTAAGCACTCGTAAAGGCACACACACAAACACACACTCACACACACACACACACACACACAGCCCCAACAAAGCTTGCTCAGAGACGTCTAGTCACAAAGATTCAAGACTGGGATGTCAGAAGTTAACATGCTTGACCATGTCAAGCAATTTCACATCATTAACACTCATGGAAACTGCTTCTCTTGATCATTCCCGCAGCACTGGGCTCAGTACTCGATTCATCCAAACATGTGTTGCTTTCTCAGCCTGAAACTATTATGTCCAGCTAAGAAGTAAAGCATCAACACATTCAAGCTCTTAAAATGCCGTCAGTTTTATTGAAGACTTTGCCCCTCATCTGACGCAGTCTGCCAAGCTCTCACTCACGTCATTCTTGTTTTTCTGACTATGCAACCTTGTTCTCCCAGGCACACATGAGACAAGCAGCAATGCCAGGCTCCTACCTCACACTATGGACCTGAAGTGCTGATCCCTCAACTCACTGCATGTTCACAGAAACACTGCAGCTCAGGGCAGCGGGACGACCATTTGCATGAGGCAGCCCTACGCTCACTCTCGACGTAGGACTGGAATTCTTACTGGGACAGAAGATCTTTTGTCCCTCTGAGAATATCAACACATTCTGCTATTTTCTAAGAGGGCAATCAAAGTGTTTGAAACCAAAAAATAGTGTGGTGCTTACCTTGTGTAGCCAAGTAAAATATTTCTGAAAGTCATTGAGACTGGCCATACTGAGAGCCTATTTCATAGCTGAAGCAGCTCAATGTAGGTGGTGCTGCAGCAGAAAGCCATCCGCCCATTTTCTGTAACCACTTATCCTATTCAGGGTCTCGGAGGGTCCGGAGGCTGAGGCTACAGTGCATGGCAGGGAACAACCCAGGATGGAGTGCCATCCCATCCCATCCCATCCCATCCCATCCCATCACACAGTGCAGTCACACATGCACATCTACAGGCAGCCTGGAAGCTCCAGTTAATCTCAACATGCTTTTGGACTGTGGGAGGAAGCTAGAGTACCGAGAGGGAACCCCACAATGACACAGGAGAACATGCAAACTCCATGCACATGGAGCCATGGGAGAGACTCAAATCCTGGTCCCAGAGGTGTGAGGCGACAGTGCTAACCAATGCACCACCATACCACCCACAACAGGAAGCCACTCTACCTTATGCTGTTGTGAGGATCGACGCATAAACCACCCCCACCCCCACCCCCAGCCCAGGCAGAAACTCCACAAAAGGCCAGGCCAGTCCAGCAGGCCTGGAACACAAATCAGGCCACCCGGTGCCCCTCCTCTGTTGCCAGAAGGAGATGAACCCCCTCATTAGCACTGCATGAAACTAGCTGCCCTTGTTAACTCAGACGGCTCTCGACTCCAGTCTGATGGCAGGAGTATAGCTGGAGAAAGCCCTACATGCACGATCTCCTCAGAGACCTGCCACAAGGAGGAGCGGCCGACTTGGTGTCAACACAAGCTGGATCTCATTAGTGCAATTCACACAGATGCTGAAAACACA
Organism: Mormyrops attenuatus; assembly: GCA_026777985.1. NCBI lineage: Eukaryota > Metazoa > Chordata > Actinopteri > Osteoglossiformes > Mormyridae > Mormyrops > Mormyrops attenuatus. The sequence goes on from JAODKC010000021.1 coordinate 6,562,789, forward strand.
GAGTTCCCTCAGACTGGTGGACCAGCTGAAACTAGTGTCCATGACCTGGAACGGGCTTCCAGAACATCCTAATGGTTGCTCTGCAGTACAGTCATCCTCTGGAGCAGGGTATCATTTATAGGAGTACAGAGATATAACGTTAACCAGGAACACGCTACAAACTTCTCAGCTATTTTTCTGCATGGACATTTATTCCAGATTCACTCCAGGCCAGGGTTGAGGGGGGAGGAACGTGCAAGCAAGCAAGTGGATTTTATGAGAAGAAACTCAACTAGGCTTCAAAATAAAAGTTCTGTTGTATTACTTAGAAGGTAGTACCTTAGATTCGCTATCATTCCATCACAAGTGTTCATATACTGCTGTTACTAATTCACCCAGACTGCCTTAAAGAGCTTATGATCTGCCATTACTCTCAGCCTGTATCCCATCAGCACGTCAGGTGTTCCGCTAGAGCAGCTGAGGTAAAGTGCCTATGGTGCTCTAGCCAAGAGGACACTTTGCTAGCCAATCAGGGCCAGCAAAGTGGCTCCTGCTGGTGGCTCCTGCTGTAGTGCAGCTCACCGTGCACACCTGCAGCCACTCCTTGAGGGTGCGAGCTGTGCTCTCGGGGACCTTCTTCCTTAAGGTGTCTCTTAGTTCCATGCTGGACTGGGCCTCCAGGGCGAAGCTGAGCTCCTCAGCCAGTCGCAGAACCTCCGGCTGCCCCCCCAAGCCGCTGGAACCTGGGGGCGACACGGAAGGCGTGGGCCAGGGTCCGTCTAAAGGCAGAGGGCTGCTAGGGGTGCACAGGTGTTGCAGGGTTCAGGAATATTTATCACTATCTAGCAGATGCTTTTAAGGAAAATGATGCACATTTTTAAGAAATTGGCTCAGTCAGTTCCGGGAGCAATTCAAGGTTAAGGGTCCATTGGTGGAACCACTCTGCTGCTGGGATGCTTTCCAGTCACAGGCGGAGGGTCCTAATCCTCAGCTTTACACATTCCCGTGACTATAAGAGCATTTCTCAAAACAGTTCATGCATATTGCATGACAGTAAGGTTAAGCTACAAAAGGCTGTAACTCACCCAAAACAATCAATTCATGTCAAAAGCAAATAATTCTATCAATGAGTTAGTGACAACAAAATGAAACGTACAAACAGCATCGTTTTAACCATGACAGTCAAAATGCTTAGATATATCGTCAGTGTGTCGGTGTATGTCTGCTCCTGAGCTCCATGATTCTGAATGATAGTCAGTTCCCACTTTCTCATTGTCACTGACTGATCATTATTCATTAGCAAACTGATACTTATTCATGTCAGAGACACCAGTTTCAACATTGCGAGGCTCTACATCACAGTACGTAAAGTTCACTGACAAAAGAAAGTGCTCGCATGCACATGTAACTTCTTCAGATCTCAAGACACAGTACAATAGCAAACAAAATAGTCACACAGCACTGTATAACAGAAGAATAGCAAAATTACAACAAAATCATGTACTGTGGGAACCATAATACAATAATGCCATATCACTGCAGTTTATGGAAGATATTCGTAAATAATTCTGAAAGTTTGGTATTTTGCATGTCATGGCTAATCACATAAAGTTTAGGGTGTAAAATTATGACAACGGGAAACTACATAAACACTGAAGCAAATGAAAATTCTGCCAAATGATGACAATTGTATAAAACCATTTGTATATATGTACTAAAACATTGTGAAACATTGCAATAAGAAATGATGTTCTGCTGTGCAGAAGTGACGTTATGGTGTGGGGATTACACTCGTTGTTTTGCAGATGTTAACTGTCATTTGACAAATAGTCCTGCCCACGGGGGATGTATCAGTTATGAAACCGACAAGGAGATCCTCACCTGAGAAGTGAACAGAGAGGCACAGAGAGGTCTTACACACACTGTATTAGGGACGTAATATTTGCTTTTTATGCATAATTTTCAGGAATGTGTCAAACTGTAAAATGAAACAACACTGAGATACACTGTAACTGTGATAATGTGAGGGCAGGGGGTGCATGGTGAAGTCACCCTGGGTTCTGTTCCTTCTGCATTTCAGAGTGATTAAACAGCCCTAATTATAGCACATGTCATCACGGTGCACACTTCCAGCACAATGTCACACGCAGGCGAGGCCTGGGAAACAGAAGCAGCCGGAATGTACTGTGCTGCTGCGAAAGTAGCAGCTCGCCGCTGCCTAAAGAAATATGAGAAGAAGATGGAAGAGGGGCCATGCATGGTGGCACCACTAGAGGGTGCCGTGCTAGAGCAGATGAACCAAATCAGTTAACTTGGCAGGACCGTACTCAGTCAGTTCAGGGGATAAACTCCATCAACTCCTTTTGAGATAATTATCATTATGTGAGCAAAGAAGTTAATAACAGCTAATAATGAACTATTTTAGGTTTTCTCGATTGCTTTGGAGCATTTCTCAAATGACAGTTAACATCTGAAAAACAACGAGTGTAATCCCCACACCATAATGTCACTTCTGCACAGCAGAATATCATTTCTCATCGCTTCACACAAATTTCCAAATGTTTTAGTACATATATACATACTAAAACATATGGTTTTATACATGGTTTTGTACAATTGTCAACATTTGGCATAATTTTCAGTTGCTTCCGTCTTGTTGGTCAAAATAGATTATGTAGTTTCCCATTGTCATAATTTTACACTGAAAACTATATATGTATGTGACCATCATGCCACCAAATGTAGAACAGCGAACCAAGTTTTCAGAATGATTTAAAAATGTATTCCACAAATTGCAGTGATACAGCATTGTTCTGTTTTTGGTTCCCACACGACATGATTTTGTTTCTGTATTGGCATTTTGCTGTTTTGTGTTACACGGCACTGTGTGACTTTTTGTTTGCTACTGTGCTGTGTCTTGAAATCTGAAAATACAGTACATGGAAGTGCTTTCTTTCGACAGTGAACCTTACATGCTCTAATATGGAGTCTTTGACATGAATAAGTATCAGTTTCCTAAAGAAGAAGAATCGGACAGTGACAATGAGAAAGGGGAACCCGACTATCATTCAGAATTTTGGAGCTCAGCAGTATACTTACACTGACATTTTGACGGAGTATATCTAAGCATTTGGACTCTCATGGTTAAAACGATGCTGATTGTACTTTTCATCTTGGTGGCGCTGACTGATTCATTGGTGGAATTATTTGTTTTTGAGACATGAGTTAATCGTTATGGGTAAGTTACAGGTTTTTGCAGCTAAACCAGAGTGCTGTGTGCATGAAGTGTGTTGAGAAATCCTCTTATAGTTTTGAGAATGTTAGGTATGTTTCATAAAATGTGCCAAAGCAATTGAGAGAAACTGTATTGTGACACCTGTGAGTTAATTAGAAGCACTCACAGAAAAGGTATTGAGTTTTGACATACTTCATTTGTCACAGTAGTATTACAACTTGACCTTACTGGTTCTGTACTAAAACTACCCTGAGTACAGCTTCACTATTTCAATTTCTGCATCTACGCCTATTATTGAATATGAAGTATTTTTATTTGTGTTGATTCTGGCCCTCCCAGTTGTCTGGGTGTCTGATCCACACGCCCAACCTCCAGTATCCCGACGGACCCAGGAAACACCCCGCTAACCCACCCCCGCTCCCAGTCACATGCTTCTTCTCTTTGTCCCAACCGACAACTCTACTGAATATTTTTTTTAATATGCAAGTATAGCTGGACTTCTTTTTTTTTTTTTTTGCATATTTTCATGTATATGTCCTGCACCAAGCAAAAGATCCATGGTTAAATTTAGAGGTCTGGTATAAGACGTTCTCTTTTTCATTTAATTTGATGTGATGAGGGGAATGCTTTGCATGCTTTCGTAATCTCAATGTCTAACAGCTCTCTGTAATCGACTATGGTCATTATCTGTTTCTTTAATAATCTTTATATCGTGCTTTACTGTGTGGTTTACAGTATATGTTCATGATAGGTTTTAAGTGTAAAATCTCTTATGTGTTCTAATAAAAAATGTTAATCACAAAAAAAATGTATATGTCCTGCATGTATGTGTCTGAAATGGCATCTAACAGGCATTTTAGTTTAGATGATAAAAGTGGAGGAAGATACATAAGCCTAAATACAACAAAAGAGAAATGGTGCTGAAGAACAACATAGAGTATAATAAAAATATAACAAAATACAATAACAACTTATGCCAGCACAACATGATCCTGGGACAACCAGACAACGTGATACTTGTGCTTGGCAATTGAATGTTCTGCTCCTGACCAATCACAAAGGAGAGCTGGTATGACACAGATCAGCATCGTTACTTATTAATGACTGGACTCTGTTTCCATGAGCAGTGCTTCAAATCCTGTGCTCAGCAGAGTAGCCACATCACTGTTGGGTTCTTAACTCTGAAAATTGAATCTGGGGTACTGGATGGATGTCTGACCCTGTGCTCAAACCCCACATTTCACACTCACCTCTATATTTCTGTGTGTCTTAAAAAGCAGAGCATGATGGGATATGTGAAAACTAAGGAAGTCCTATGTACTTGTGCAAATGGCAAATAAAGCTTCATGTCACTCTCGTTTTTTTCAACGACAGGAGGCCTAATTGAAAAGCCGGTTAAAACACTGGTGTCCCCCACCTGCGATGATGTCATCCATGCGCTCCAGGGCTGCTTCGAGCATGTGACTCGCCTGTGTGGCCATGACAGCTCCGCCTTTCTGGATCACCTGCAAAGCCAGTCAATACACACAATCAACAATAATACCATTGTAATAATACCATGAAACCGTTTTATCCCTGGGACGGACAGTTAACAAGCAATGTTCCAGTACTGCACTTTTTCTTGGATTAAGCCATCCCTTGATGACATAATCACTCACTCGAGAGCTCACCTTCATTTTCACTGGGGTTAAACCAAAGTGGTGTTGAGTCGGCGGTATATCTGGAATGAATGTCACAATAAGCTGCACAGTACCCTACCCCTAAGCATAACCCTAACCCACCCTAACCCACCAGGATTACTGCCGACGGCAGCTATGCGAACAGTCCAGCTGTGCAGGATTAAAGCTGTGATGTGGAGCCTGCAAAACGGTAAAAAGCGGCTCTGCGATGTTTGTGCTTAAGCAGGCCGCGGTAATTTATCACTTATGTATTCCCACCATTGCATTTCTTTGCATCTCTGTGCATTTTCTTTAAAGTTTCCTAGTTTGTTTTGTGCCGCTGTTTTCTTACCATTAAAGGCTGTTAAATTCCATAATCCCAGATCCAAACAGCATGCTTACTATTGTAGATACTGTCCATTGTGCGACAAGAGACCACTTTGTCTATCTATCCGTATTTCAGAGCACTTATTCTGTAGAGTGTAACGATGTGCCTGGAGTTAAGGGATCACTCTGGGTGGGATGCCAGTCAGTCACAGAGCACACACTCACAATCACACAGGTGGTAATTTAGACAATCACAGGTGTGCGGCTAGTCAAGGCATACCAAAGCAAACCGCTGCTATCTGTTCATACATATAATTGCACATATACCTTCTTTTAATAATTTTTTTATTTATATCTATTTCTTTCCTTGACATTCTTTTTTCAGGATGTTCTGTTTGTGAACTTTGTTCATTTTTAGATTTGTCTGCACTGTGTATGTAGACAAATAGTTGTGAGCATTTGCACTTTTTTGTTTCACATTACATATTGTTGTTTGTACGCACCATGTTTGCCTGTGTGTACCTGCCCTGCTGCTAGAGGTGTATAGTTCAGTTCAAGAAAACAAAAGTCCAGACCAAGATTTTGTATCAACCAATCAGCTGAGTATTCTGTGACTGTGGCGCTATATACTCAACTGGTAGGTTGAAACAAAATCCTGGTCTGGATTTTTACTTCCTGGACCTCAACTATCCACATCCTGCTGCTGTATGAGCCTGAAACTTATCTTGTCTTATCTTATCTTATCTTATCTTATCTTATCTTATCTTATGGCAGACCCGTAGAGAGCACACCAACTCCACACAGAGGCTAGAAGTCGCTCCCCTACCAATCCATTACCGTTCAGGTAATTTTTCAACACTACTTCTGATTGACACTAATTGCCCTAACTCTCCATTCTCCTGAAAGTGCATCTAACTCAGCTCAGTGTAACTCAGAGCAGAACGATATCAGATGCAAACTGACAAACTTGCCTTGAGTCATTCAGTGTCAGGCACTGAGGGGAGAGACGAGCTGGTTAATCAACTGCCTGCTTCACAGACAGGGTCATCATACAAAAGGCAACTTTAATGAATGGCCGAAGGGTCACGGCGTAAATGGGCTCGATTATATAGCCCATGTATCTCCATGGAGTCACCATTCCTTCACAGACAATTAATTCCTAAGTTAAACAGGAGGATACTGTGCATTCACAGCACCAGCCAGCAGAATGGAACCAGCACTGCACAGTACAGCGCAGTGCATGCGACGTCCTCTAGATGAAGAGGGAACACACCCAGAGACAGGCCAGGGTGAACAGAGGACGCCAGACCTGTGAAATGCTGTCAATGTCATGGCCATTCTGCTGGCAGGCCAGGGACCATGGGAGAAACCGAGACACTTAGCAGACCAGAAACAGTGAAGATACTGTGATTCTGCATTACCTGTCTATTAAAATCTCACTCAGTCTCCTATATTTATATATACAGCATATATGCATGCATTGTATATATTTATAGATATATAGGGATATAAACCGCACAAAAGCAGTACAAAATAAGATTTAACATTTCTTACCTTTAAAATGATACCATGCACAGCAATATTGCACAATATGAGAGCTGGGTGTCTGCAAAAAAAAAACAGTATCATTTTTAAGTTAATGGCCATTGATCAATTTTATAAAGATCTGTGACTGCAATCAAAAAACTAAAAAGCCAGAAGTCTTGTATTTTGTTTGGTTACTTATGGTTAAGGTTTGGGCTGGGTAGGGCTTAAGGTTGTTATAGTTTGGATTTGGGTTATGCCCATAGAAATGAATGGAGAGTCCCCTCAAAGATATAGATACCTAATCTGTGTGTGTGTGTGTGTGTGTAAACTGAAGGCAGCATGTGTTCATACAGTGCACATAATGTATAGATGTAGTGATGATTGTGCACATGTAGTAGAGAATGCTCGTACAGTAAAAATAATCTTGTACTTGCAGTGCTGAATGCGGAGATGCAGTAGGAAATGCATGCATGCGGTGGACACGGTGTGGGTGTCTTTCCACTGTCTCTCACACTGGCTGCGCTGTTTCCAGGCAGCCTGTGCCTTAGAGGGCAGCAGATACAGGTGGAGGTGGAAACCAAGGAAACAGATTAAATTACCGACATCCAGACAAAGGAGCTGCCTGACTGGACGCCCCATAGCTGCAGTGTGAGGTCCGGCACACGCCCGGGTCCGGCTCCCCCCGTAACCTATGATGGCAGCCCCGCAATTTCTGCACCCTCAGATACAATACAAGGCCTCTCTGATATTCTGCATCGCTTTTCTAACTAACAACCAGAAAACCACTTCACCTAAAGAAGTATTCAGACACACTATTTACAGGACATGAATGGAGTACAGGAGACAGCTCACTACCTTTTGTAGAAGAGCTACGTGCCGAACACTGACGACAACTGGCACACCCAACAGCTTGTCCTTTGTAGGCTGATGAGCTAACAATCACTTGGTGTGTTTTGACTGCGGCCTTCTGGTGTATGATGTCATCACACAGACACACTGCAATTCCCTGTCCAGCATCGGCGCAGCCGGAGACGCCCAGCAGGAAGCAACAGTGCATCTCCACCCCATTTTTCAAATCGTCAAAAACTACAGTGCTGCAGTAGTTAGCCAATGGTAGCTTGCTAAGGGGGTGATATCGTAACAGTCCTGGGACTCTGGTTCTCTTCCTGCCAGAACCACACAGTCTTGCAAACAAACTCTCAATTACATGTCACTCCAATCTAGACCTCTACCAGACCATTTCCTAATGAATTCTTCAGTCTTTCAGACTTTTTTGCAAAGGATTCATAAAAGTGTATGAGCCTGACTGCCAACTAAGGCCGTAGCCATGGAATCAACATTGGGGGTGACCAAGGCCGTAATTACAATATATATTGTGGGGACATTGTGAGCACATCTGAATACTGGGGAGGATGTGTTCCACCAATATATATTATAATTACGGCTTTGCTGCCAATACTGGTATATCTGAATAATTTAAGATGTATGAAGTTTCATTAGCCTGGGCTTTGATCCAATCACATCCTGGACTGTCTAAACTGTTGCTGTTTCACATGTGGTAAGTTTTACGGTGCATGAAACTGCAGCAGTACTGTGATACACAGTGAAATCTCTGCTTTTTTGGGGTCATATAAAACTGAGCTGACCATGCCAAGATGGGCAAACAGGAGGTCCACAGGTAAAAACAAGACAGGAAAACAGCAGTGGGGTGTTCCACAGAATAAGACCTGAGTCATGAAAGTCCAATATGAATGCTCCTTACTTAACCTCTTCTTGGACAATCACGACTTCTAGCTTAAGTTAACCCAGCTAACTGAGAAATCTTGCTTTGTGGAACAACTCCCCCCCCCCAGGTCCATAAGTAGTTGCAAGACTAGTAAACAGCAGAGGTCCACGGGCTGTAAGAAGCACCATCACACAACCTAGCAGGAGATTTACCGAAAATCTCTAATTTCCCAGTTCTCATTTATAGTGCACTTTTAAAAATAAAAACAGAGAATATTGGCACAAAACAGAAAATATACTTACAACTCGGTCTTTGAATGACTATCAACGTTCTACTGACCAATCATATTAAATCCACCATCTTTATGTAAACGGCATGTTACGTATCGAACGTCATGTATCCGGTTAACTCTCCATAATCAGGACATCCCACATTATCATCAGACATCAGTAACCAGGGAACATGAATGCATTAAGTATCGCAGCTCACTTTTCCAGCTGTACATTGGAGTTTTCTTCTAAACTAGGAAACTAGGAAACGGCACTGTGAAGTATTTATGACACATATACCCATAACAAAGTTTAGCCATAATTAAACAGCGCTCACTTCATCCCATCAGAAAGTGAAACCGTTATAAATAAGGCAAACCAAAAGAATTTCAACGCTACCTTTACATATTGCAAAAAAATGTGGACTTAAATGCACAAAATGTTAATTATAAATATGTACTTGCTTGTCCTTACCTTACTTTGTGAAATACTTATTCGATAATAAGTTGTAATGCGTTCACAGCGCTGTGGCACTTTTGTATTTCATTTTTAATAACGCGCATGGTTTGCGTGAGGGTTCCCGTCCTCTGCACACTTTTGGTGGCGGTCCCGGAGCGCTGGGTTCCGACGCCGGCGGCCGGATGATCGCCGCTGTCCGGCCGTTCGGTGTCCCGCACCGCGATCATACACCAGCGCCTTTCATTCAGCTGCGCGTCACGTGACTCCGGCGACTGCTGCGGGGTCCCGGACAGAAGCGCCTCGGCGTCCCCCTGCCGGTGCATGCATGCGGATTCTGCCTGCACTTATTGTAATAAAATGTTCAAATATTTCAAAATATTTTCAAAATTCACGAATAAACAATTACCTGGCAATTATGGACAGGGACACTGTAAAGGATGGGGAACGTTTGGACGATTCCAAGGGATCCTGAGTGACATGGGCACTAAAATATTTGGAACGTAACTGAAAAGGTCTGGCCTGGGGGACCCAATATGATATATGCTTTCATGGGGTCCAAAACTCTAGCAACGCCCCTAATTATGGGAGAAATGGTGATAGGCCTACCTACATCTATAAGAATGAGGTACAAACTATTTTTATGGTAACTGTACGAGTACAATGCGATGACGTCTGGATCCTCTTATGTGAGCCTCAATAAAAACGGTACAAGCTAATAAACGATAAAAATATGAGTTCATGATGACTTACAGCTAAGTTGGATTTTGTGTATGAATATCTACCTTTATTGATGTTTCAGGCACGAACCTGCTTGTTCATTTATTACACTGCTGACAAAAGATATCGGATAAGCGATAGACTTTGGTGTAGGCCTAAACAACGGGATATTGAAGTACACGTGGCTCCCAGGGGAAATAACGTTATTTAGTTGTCTTGTAGAAGGCTTAATGAAATACGATTTTCATTATTTTAAATGAAAGTGCAGAATCTGTTTTAATAACGTGATTTGTTATGTATTAAGTTTAATACAACTGCGATTTAGTTTTCATTATATTCAAATTTCACTATATTGACATTTCATTCACGCACGTGATTCAACCATCAGCTGGTCTGTGGTTTCTCTAAAATCACAGTGTAGTATATAACACCAATCTACTCACTGCTCCTTGGGTTCAGTGACTGGCACAATTTTTATTATGGTAAGTTGTTCTTACCATGCCAATAAAGTAGGCCTACATTCCTTGCGCCAATGAACCATGAGTTTCCCATCCTTTTCTCCATGCCACGAATCTTGAAGATTTTTCTACTGTTAGATATAGGCCAAATAATAAGAATTTGTGAGTATATTCATCTTTAATTATTAAAGCTAATTAAGGAGCTCAAGGGTCTCTACAACTGTCTAAACAATGTCTGATGCCTGAATTAATGGAATTTGCTGTTTTAAATAATTAATCAACCATGTCTTGGTAATTTACTTCAAAGAAATTATACAGTACAGAAGTAGGTTATAAAAGTACACGTGTCCGTCAGTATTCTGCATTAAATTCCTCAGTTCCTAGCATTATTAGGGTAATTATATGGTTAATGCCACTACAACGCTTCACAGCTTCAGGAAGTTTTAATATTCTTTAAAGTACAGCCTAAAGGGTGTAACGGTTACCATTATGGAAATGTTATGACTTGTCAACTGTTCTTTAAGAGAATGCGCATTCCGTATAATCTTCTGATCGCAACTTTTCATTTAGTAGTAAACCGTATCCTGATGGGTTTATTGAATATTTGTGCTGAGTTTTTGTTAATGTATTCCAAGCATTTTGTTTGTATTAACACGGTTTGGGCTCGTTCAGTTTAAGTGTTTCATTATTAATGTCATTAACCACATATATCTAAACATTAATTTAAGCTCCGCAAATATAAATAAGTGTCATTTCTGAATTGTAGAGTAGAATTTATAGTGGTATTTCATCATTGTTGTCCCACTGCTTCTGGTGATGAGGGTTCTGGTGGCAGCCTGCTGAGCACTACACCTGCTGCTTGCTATTACCGGTTTACTGCTGTGTAGAGACGGATTTGGCTGACTAAGTACTTTAAATTTGTGAATAAGCCATTGAATTGCAACTGTCAGAATGTGCACTATCGTGGGGTACTACATATCTCTCTGTTATGGAAGCCCGTTCACCGTGAAAAAATATATATAATTTAAATCGAAATTTCGACTTAGTTATCTGGAAATTTCGACTTAATATCTCGAAATAACGAGATAACTATATCGAAGTTTCTCAAAATAACGAGATAACTATATCGAAATTTCTCAAGATAACGAGATAACTATATCGAAATTTCGACTTAGATATATTACACTGAGATCGACAGGCGGATCGGTGCGGCGTCAGCAGTGATGCGGTCCGTCCGTCATCGGTCCGTCATGGTGAAGAAGGAGCTGAGCCAAAAGGCGAAGCTCTCGATTTACCAGTCGATCTACGTTCCTACCCTCACCCTATGGTCATGAGGTAATGACCGAAAGAACGAGATCGCGAGTGCAAGCGCCCGAAATTAGTTTCCTCCGCAGGGTGGCTGGGTTCTCCCTTAGAGATAGGGTAAGGAGCTCGGTCATTCGGGATGGGCTCAGAATAGAGCCGCCGCTCCTCTGCATCGAGAGGAGCCAGATGAGGTGGCTCTGGCATCTTCTTAGGATGCCTCCTGGACGCCTCCCTGGTGAAGTGTTCTGGGCACGCATCGGGACCCCCCCCCCCGGAGGAGCTGGATAAAGTGGCCGGGGAAAAGGAAGTCTGGGTTTCCCTGCTTAGACTGCTGCCCCCGCGACCCGATACGGAAAAGCGGTAGAAGATGGATGGATATATTACACGTAGTTATATTACAGCATCCGTTTGAGTCACGAAACTAAGCAAATGTAACCTAACGTGTTTATTGTACATACAATCTGGAATTCCATATTCACTCATATTCATTTTTTAAAAATCCTTAGTAAATAGTGTAATGAAGCCAGGGGCGGGCGGATCTACCTTTGCAGGGCTCCCAGACACACCCAGCTGCAGAAATTTCGCTGACTTGTGGGATCCCCCTTTCGCCAACTGGGGAATGGTTTGGGCCCACTAATGCCGATGGGACCCCTCGACAGCTGCCTAGTTTGCCTATGCCTATAGATCTGGCCCCGGCCAGCGGGGGCGTTCATTGGTGAGAAAGTGGTTTCCAGGCCACCCACGTAACCTGACCAGCCCGCAATGGCTATGTCAATGCCAACGAGGGGGGAAAGTGGGGGTCAGGTGCAGTGCATTTTGGCAGCAGACATGAGTTTAAAGACTCAGACAGATTGCAGCGGTATTTAAAGTTACAGGGTTGCCAGCTCTCACACGTCTGGGGTACGTGGCACTCCTGCTTTATATGACTCTCACGACCCTGCAAGAAATCTTACGACAAATCTATATTATTCAGTTATAAGCCCCCAAAACTACATCAGAAGCGTCGGGGCTGTTTGTAAATCCTATCAACTACTTACAAGGTAATAAAATATGTGTGTGCAGACCTCTTTCGAATTGAAAATCTCACTCCGGCCAGCTGATCAAAGTTGGCAGCCATGAAGGTATTTATGTTAATGGTATTTTTGAAACTACAGGAAATACTTGAATAAAAAGCTAGTGAGTGGTTAATGCTTGTATGTGTTATTTTTTATCCTCGCACAATTTTCCTATTCAGGCGTATTCGCTTACCGCTTATAGAGACGTCTATTTACCATGCACAATACATTTTACGCAATACGTACAACAGATTTATGTATGTTAGAACAGAAAGTTCTGTTCTTCCCGCAGTTGGGTCGGTAATTTTATGTTTATTTATGTATACCATTTGGAGTAAGATGCAGAACAGAAAGCCCACTGTTTTAATAAGTATGGGAATGGGGCCGCACTGCCACAGTGCGCCACGCGGGGGCGCTCCTTCAAATGTACTGCGGGCGGCGAAGACCCGACACGGATCGCGGACACGGAGTCGAGGTCCGTCATCACGCGTCATTTCCGGCAACCAAATTTGTGCTGCCGGTAGCTGTTGGGAGTGTTAACTGAGGTTGTGGCACAAGATATCTTTATGCCTCTCTCCGTCATATCTTATTTAGACGTACTGCTCCGTTATCTGTGAAGCTTGTGAAAGAGATGCATGATCGGCCGGTGTCGGAAATGTGTATTTACTAACTCTTATAAATTTGTACATTTACTAACTATTTTATTATCACCCATATATATATATATATATTGTACAGATGTATCTAGCACTTTTGCACTAAGTTTGCACACTCGAATTAGGTGTCAAAGTGCGCTTCGTTGCCTGGGTAATTGTACTTTTTGCAATGACACTGAAGTTGATTATAATCTCATCTAAATTTGGCGACGGTATTGGACCGAGGGGATAGGGGGCTGTGACTGTGACACTGCACCTGAATTTCTGCATTTCGCTGTCAGAGCTCCAAACCCAAAGTAGACTCAAACGGAAGGAGATTCTCGAGGTCACCATGTGAATTTGGGGCAGATTGTCCTTGAAGCCTGAGACACGTGAATGATAAGAGGGGTCAGTAGCCTGCCATTAGCAAAGTGGGATCTCTGATGCCTGAATGCTTACAACTGGAGACTTACCGAACTGTTAACTGGTGTAACCTTTCACAGACAAAAACAGGTCACACAAATATTCGCCTCTTTAATTCAATGCCCGTAATTTTAAACTCACATTTTTCCTGAAATGTATGATATGAAATATCAGTCATGGGTTAACAGATTATATTATTAATAGAAATATACTATAAAAAGACTTTAAGGGCATTATCAATCTCATAAAAACATATTGTCCAGCTGGCACCTGAAATTTAATTGAAGAGATTCCACTGAAGCATGTTTTTTATGGAGCTGAGTTAATTATTGAGTTATTTATTATGTTTCAGTTGCAATGTCATTTGGCTTTGCATGAATAGACAATTTTTCCCTTATGTAATCTATCTGCCCACTCTTTTAATTAATTAGATTTTAATTAATCTCCCGTATCATCCCCCCAGGGTAAGAGAGCGTGATGAACAGTGTTGCATGCCTGGTTCTGATCCTGGAGATAGAGATGTGTGTGTGTGTGTGTCGAGGGGGTGGCTGTCACCCCGGGCGCAAGCGTCAGTGAGTCACACTACTAGCTGATTGTCCCCCCAACCCCCCTGCCACCCCCAGGATGTTGAGGATACACTCTCACCCTGGGGGGGGGGGTTACAGGGCGCAGGCCCCTTGACATGAGAGGGCTAGTGGTTAGTATGCTGAAGCAGGATGGGGATGCAGCCTTGTGGCACCCTCTGCACACTGCTGATGTACATACAGCAGATGTTGCTCCTTTAATTTGGTTGATTCTCTCTGGCTGCCAAATCTTTTTGGCATCCTTCCTGATTTCTGCAGGACATCTCAACTGTGATTTTGCTTGTTTCCTTCCATCATAAAAGGCACCCCCATCAGGTACATTGTGTACTGCAGCCTCATCAAGGTGGGAGCCAATGCTTTTATTCTGACTGACCAGGAGCCCGTACATGACTGCACCCTTGTGTGTAAGGCTTACTTGGGCCTGTGGTTTCCATGGAAACATGAAAGTTACACATTAAGGTTTTACGTTTTATTTAGTTGGGAATTTTTTTATCCAAAAAGGGAAGGGTCTTGCAGTTCAGGGAGTAATTTGGGGCTGAGGGATTTGCTCAGGGGCCTAATGATAGAATCACTCTGCCACTCCTGGCCTTTGAACCAGCAACTTTCTGATCAGAGACAATTTTCTAACCTACAGGGCTACAAACCATTTTAGGCATCCCTCTGGTGTAGAGAGGTGATGTCATACAAAGAGCAGATTCTGATTGGTTCTGCTTCTGCTGGTGATTCAAGCAGTGGACTGCAGACTAGAACCCCAACACAGAGAGCAGGTGCACCCATGTTAGTCGCTTTTCCTGCCTGCTCTGAGCATGTTCGGAGGTGGTGGCTAAGTATATCAGGTGAAACATGTCTGCAGACAGGCTTCAAATGAAATGATGGTGGAGCATCTATACAGAGGATTGCGCCCAGCAGGGTGGCATCGACACCCACAGGTGGACAGCGCCCCATGTAGGCAAATCTGGAGCCCCCGTGCCGGGTAGCCAAGGTGTGACTCTAGTGCTGACATCCCCAGGCGCGTCGTCTATGCTTCGAGAGACCCAGACATGTTCCTGTCTGACGACCTTTTGGCTCTGAAGCCTGCAGACTGAAGGGCTTGATGCCATGCTGCCAAGGAGTCAACATTGGCAGGAGTATGTCTATGATATGTTGTTTTCTGCTGACTTTTATGGATCGGCACAAGCTAACAATTCAACGTTCCTTAGCTGTGTACCATCTGGCCCAATGTACATCGCTTTGAACAAAATAATATAGGTATATGCGGATGTAAGAATGGTGAAACTACTGGGTGAAATTGTACCGCTTTTGGGTGCTGTGTGGCTCAGAAGGTTAAGGCTCTGTGCTCATGTCAGAAGATCATGGGTTTGGATCCCATGGCTGGCAGAGTAATCAAATCACCATTGGGCCCTTAAGCAAGGTCCTCAACCGGATCAAGCTGACTGTCCTCTTTCTTGTCATTGTTTGTATGTTGCTTTGGACAAAAGTGTCTGCTAAATTAATGCATTTTTTCTTTGTGTTATTCTCTCTATCTTGGCCCTGAACCATTTTTGTAAGTATCAAGCTAGCAGCTTATGCCAGGTTCTACAAGCAACAAAGACTCTGTAGATTCCTTTGCTAAGTGATTTGCATGATGAGATGAGGTTCTACCTTCTGCAGCTAAATGAATGAACCAGTATCCATGGAAACCACCGCAGGTAGGAGGACACCTTGTGGGTGACCGGTCCCCATCCTTTCCTGGGCCTGTCACACGAGCAGGACATGGCAAAGGTGAGATCGCTTACCTCCATGGGGGTGGCAGCGAACCAATTCCTTCCATGCAGCAGTCAGGCTGCCAAACCCACTAAATGCACAACAGTCACTCAGGCATGGCCACTGTGCACGGCCACTGTACACCTTCCACAGAAATCCAACATGCCGTCAATCTAAACTTTACATTTCTCAGGTGTGTTAACTTGACTGTGTTAACCCAATATCATGTACCATGTCGGAAGACCATCTATTTGCATCTGTAGCCAAATAATATTAAAAATAAATGCTGTGTTAATTTTATGCATGCATATGTGTCTATTTTATGCATGTATATGTATGTATTTCACCTAAAATCTAGTGCTTAGAGCCATACACTCGAAGAAATCTCCTTCAGCAATCAGAAAGAGATCTTATCTTTATGGGAGGGGTGCGACCTGATTCTGTGATAGTCAAGACTCCACCTACTTTGTTGTTATTGAAACTGGTCCTGACACCAAACAGAATGCTGGTTGCAATCTGTCCTGCTGTTGATTACGCTTGATAAATGTGTTACGGTGTCTCATCCGTCAGATGTTACACAGTACAGATGTTTGCAGGATCTTAATTAGAAGCTTCTGTCCTCTTGGGATTCAAGGCATGTATGGGCAGCTTAGGTGCAGCGTGGTTACTGAATTCCAGGAAAGTTCCGAGATTGTTTCTAGGTTATGAATAGTTATAAGGAGAATTAAAAACGTGACTTAAAAACTGGGTCACCAGAATTACGTCTGAGAGTTAATTACCTATGAATATGTAAATCACCTCATGCAGAAACAAGTCTTTCAAGACGTAATGTAACACTGCCCGAATGCTTGTGGGGAAGCATCCTTTCATGTATCCATTTCCCCCAAACTGTCCCTGCAGTTTACAAACCACCTAGATCAGCGTTTTATTTGGCCGGAGCTGATGTTGCTGCCGTGCGGGGGGGGGGGCGTGCCTCTAGCAGCAGGCTGAGATTTCATGAAGCTCCCCTTTCACCGTACGGAGCCTGAGGAGGAAAACCAGCATGTCAGGCCGATGCTCAGTGTTTCGGGCTTTGTGATCGTGTTTTAGAGGGATATTCGGCTCGTTTTCCGGTAGCATAGGGCTTATTCGGACTCCCTTCTCGTCGCCATTGCGCAGCCCTGGCCAGGTAGGTTGCGCAAAAAGCGCTGCGATCACAGCTACTGTAGGAAAAACGAAAGCGCCCATGATGCCTCCTAGCATTTCATCACCAACATCTTCCCGGCTCTTCACCACGGTTCCTCCGGAATATTTTTACCCGTAAATCGTTAGTTTACTATATATTATCTGACGGTAACCTTCAACGCCGCGAGTATTTTAATTGCTCTACGGCGAAGTAAGTGGGCTTTTAATTAATTGATTTATTTATTTTTAAGTGAGTACCCGGAGAAAGCCCTTCATAGAGGCAAGCCTGCTCTGTATCCATGTATGAATGGCGAGCTTTTATTTTTTACTAATCACCGTTTTGTTTTGCCGTAGGTGGGAAAGCAATGTTCTTATGCTCATTTTTATTGTGCCTGTTTTTTCCCTGTGCAATTGCGAGGAGGTTAACGCAGGCGACTAGTGAAGGTGAGATCCTATTATTTATATATATATATATATATATATATATACACACACACACACACACATACATACATAGGCTACATCATTTACGCAGATTTGCTGTTTACAGCTACGAGTATTGTAGTATACATATCCGTGATTACCCAAGTTTGTCTGTACATTTAAATCCATTTATTTGTTTGAGAAACGGTTTTAGTGAGGTGGATAATACGCTACATAAGCACACATTCATGTATTGTATGAATACACTGTATTATATTATATTGATTTAGGAGACGCCAGCGTACAAGCGCGTGCATCCACATACATTCCCTGTACATCATATCCGATAAATGATAAGAAATAAAATCTGTTTATTTGTAGGTTTTGTCGGATATTATGAATGAGTGTTGTATTGTAACCATAAATATCTGCCTGGCAGTTTTTTTGAAGGACCACACGCCAAATAAGTTCCTTGGTCGACACCTGTTGTTTAATAGTCTGGACTTTGAACTTTTTATTGCTGGGGACCTGGAGCGGGAGTGTTTGGAGGAGGTCTGCACTTATGAGGAGTCCCGGGAGATCTTAGAGAATATTCCTGAAACAGTTGAGTATACTGCTCTATAAGATATCCAAATCACCATTTTTACTGTGGCAGCATGATCACCGAATCAACTTTTGTTTTTCAGGATGCGTTCTGGCAGCACTACATCAAGGGTATGAAACGTCTTAATATTGTAAATATTCCAGTGAGAACATTACTGGAGGGAAGGCCCTACTATTTGTGATCATCTGCATCTGCATGCTGTAGCCGCCGCACGCTAACTGCCTGACGCCGTGTAAGGGTTCAGCGCTCGCTGTGGTCACGTCCCGCCAGGCCACGTTAACCGCCCGTCGAAGCTGGACGTGCCGGCTCTCCTGATTGGCGTCATTGCGGCCAGCGTGGCCATCATCATCATCACGCTGCTTTGGTGCTGCCGTCCAAATGCGATGAGATGGAAGATTGACAGGTCTTCCAGGTAAGAGGGTTGCCCGAGCCCAGGCCTTGATGACAGTTGCCTCCTGAGAAGATGTAGAAGGTGGGTAATGGGTGGATGGTCTTTCAGGGCCCGTCCTCGCCGGAGCAACGCCTCCCTTATCATCCGCCGCCTGGAGGAGCTCTCCATGCAGCCTGGGCGCTTCCAGCAGGATGAGCTCGCCCCCGACCCTTCCGGCTTGCCTACCTACGAGGAGGCCGTCGCCAGTTCCGGGCCCCAGGACGTACCCCCCCCTCCGTACCCAGGGTGCGGTCACACCATTACAATTCCTGCAGTCGCTCCTCCCCCCCACCACAATAAAACACACTGCTGCCAATGACTTTACCTGCGTAGGGGCCAGGTTCCATTAGACAGATTTCTCTGTTAGTGATTGAAGTTTCATTTGATACTGGAACAAATTTGGCTACATCAGAATTTGTGAGTTTTTGCATCCTGCTCTCCATTTTAAGGCATATGCACACAAAGGTTGGGTTCTGAGCACCCTTGCAGCATTTGTCACAAGATTAAGGGCCCTACTCAGTTGAGATGTCTATCTTGCCCAGTATGGGATTTGAACCAGCAACCTCCTGATCACAAGAAGAGAGGGCTAACCTGCTGAGGTATACACCACCCCCTGAATGGCAGACTCACTGGAAATAGAGAGGGGACTACTGTAGCTCCATATATGCCTAGTATTTACCCAGTCATCTCATATTATTGTAATGCTTATAACTGTTATTAGTATAGTTCCTTTAGGAACCCAGGAACTTAGGAAAGAGCTGTGTGTGTGATGCAGTGAAGGTCTTACTGAGGTTCCTGTCCTTGACTTCTAGATCGAAGCCTGGGACCTTCCAACGGTAAAATCTACCAGAAGACACTGCTTCCGTTGGGCTTCCAGAAGGTTCCCCTTTGGTTGAGTTTGGTGAAGACACTTGAACTGCGTCTTGCTGTCTCTGTACAGTGTGTCCTCTCTCAGTCACTGCGATGCTCGGTTATTGTTCAGTTGACATATTGGTTTACAGATTTCTATAATGTTAAATGTGCTTCATAATGGCTGTAGTTAGCCATTAGCACATTTACAATAAAAGTTTCTGGGTTGGAACATCTCTAGGTGTTGCTATGGATTGAAATCCCCTTACAATGAAAATCAGGGACAATGTTGTCTATTTTATCTTTATTTTTTACGTGGGGAATAATTCTTCTGATATAAATGGTACTTAATCAGGAGTAACATTATTTACTTTGCTGAGTTGCTTCGAAGAGCAACGAAATCCCGTTACTTATTTAAGTTTGGCTCACAGGGTAGGAGACCATAGCGTACACTGTAAGACAGCCCATTAGAATGTTGGATAACCATTTTACAGGCCTCACAGAGAGGGACACATCCTGACCCAGAACCCACATTTACTCTCTGCAGGCCAAGGCGTTGTGATGAACGTGGTGGAGCCGTTTTTAATCATATCTGTGTTATTTCCGTGGCTTTATTTGTCTACTGAAGGTATTAGCAATGAAGGTCACGGACAGTTTCAAAGGCAGCTGTTTTCCGCCAGGCAGTGTGGTTCAAATTCAGCTTTTACACAGAAGGTTCTGGTTTTAGTCACAGAGGGTCAAACGGCTGAAGTATTGTTTATCTATACAGCTCCTCCTTCATATCAGCTCCTATTGAGCTGTGTGTTGGCTTTCATACCGCTGTCCCACTTTTGTACCAGCTACAGTTTTGATGCCAGTATAACATTAACATGGAAAACACCTTTAAAAAATCTCTAGAGCAAACGGTCGCATCTCAGAACAATTTTGCTGATTTAATTAAGTGGTCTCATTATAGCCAAACGTCCGTACACACAGCTTTAAAGGAGCCTTGGCAAGTTTAACAATAAATAAATGTTGATTGAAGTTTAATCCAGTGCAGTTTTCTTCAAATTATTAAATACAACTACAGCATCGTCTCTCCTTCTGGTCTAAGAAGCTGAATGCAGTACAGCTTTGTAGAAGCACGGCTTCTGCCTCTGGTTTCTGGTCTGGCTGAGATCCTGCTTATATTTTTTAATCTGTCTTGATGTGCTGCTGTCTGCGTTGTAAAATATGAACAATGTAAATCTCTCTCTGTGGACAAGCAAAACGTCCATGTTTACACATGAAGCCTCACATGCAGGAGAAAAAAAAAATGAAATTTACAATGAACCTAAGGCTTGTTTTGCTCATTTATTAAAAATATATTAATTCAAACGATAAAGAAGTTTTTCATACGGGGAGGAAAATGGCCAAAGGTCTAGAATGCTGTCAAACAATGAATGAATGACAGGCAGAAGCAATCGATCCCTGCCTCCTTCACTCCCGATGATGCAGCTAATCGCTGTGCAGGCGGTCTGAAGCACCCCGTGCTTTTCCAGTTTTTTTTTTTTTCAATGAGATCTAGCTGCACAAGGACAGGATGCGCAATCTGTGCATGCATAAACATTCAGGGCCTGCACATGTTGAAGTGTGACTCAGTGAATTTGGAAGTCTTCGCCACTCCCAGATCCAGGACAAAGGTGATGTTTTCAGCTGTTAGAGCCTGTTCGGGCTGCTGGGTCATGAATGGCTAGAAGAATATGGGCGTTTGACACAAGTTGCTTGTATCGGGAAGCGCTTCCTCCAGCCAAACAGGGCATAAATTGGGGGCTCAGATCCAAATGAAACCCTGGGTACAGGACTGAGGGTAGCAGATTTGCCAGTATTTAGAGAGACACACTGACATAGGCAACCACATTAAACTGAGACCGATGTTTGCCAGATATGGTTAAATCCAGTCATGGTCTCCACTTCGCCGAGGTATGTGGCTCAGTGGGTTGGAGTGCTGTCATTGTGATTGGATGGTTGTTGGTTTAAATCCAACATTGGGCTTTTGATTGAAACCCCTAACTGCCAATTGCCCCAATAGCACTGCCTGACCCTGTGTGCTGTGACTCTTGCTTTAACCTGTCCGTCTCATGGAGAGCAATGAAATATGTGAAAAAAGCTCCCCCCCCAGGATTCAATGAAGCATCACTATTTTAAGAAATTATTATTAATTATTATTATTGTTGTTTATTTCTCTTTATTAGAGGGTCAAAAAGCATACAGCAAGGTGACAGCAAATTGTTGGAAAGGAAAGATAGAACAAAAGAAACACAGGGAAAAAAAAATCAACTCAAAAAATACAATGACAGAGCCATATGGTGTTGTTATGTGTCCTTCTCCCTTAAGGGTGGGCATGTGTGTGTGAGTGTATGTGTGTGTTTGTGTCTTTTTGTGTGTTGGGGAAGATAGAAATGATACATTGTGAGGTGGAGATGGAAGAGAGGAGAGGTCGGAGCAAAAGGAAGATAGATTGGAGGAAGGCTGTTGTTTGGTCCACGAAGGCAGGTCAGGCCCACCGCACACCGTGAGCGGGCCAGAGGGAGAGGCATGGCGGCCCCCAGGACAGAGAGGCGTGGCGGCCCCCAGGACAGAGAGGCGTGGCGACCCCCAGGACAGAGAGGCGTGGTGGCCCCTAGGACAGCACTCCATCCATGACACCCCTTTTGTGCCCCCCACCCACGTTATTATTATTATTATTATTATTAATAATAATAACATGGGTGGGGGGCACAAAAAAATTAGCTGCAACAAAATAATAATAAAGGATAACAACCACAAAAAAGAAAAAACGAATTAAAAAAGAATAGGGGGTAAAATACAGTAATCATAAGTAAATAGGTGATAAAACTAGAGTGGCGAAACAAATAATGTTTTTAAGTTATGTTAAGTTAATGTATTTAAGTGGTGATGCAGTGGTTAGCACTGTTGCTTTGTGCCTGTGGGACCTGGGTTTGAGCATCCACCCAGGTTCTGTATGTGTGGAGTTTTTTATGTCCTCCCCGTGTCATCGTGGGGTTTCCTCCAGGTACTCCAGTCCCCCCCCCCCCACAGTCCAAAAACATGCTGAGGTTAATTGGAGTTGCCAAATTGCTCATAGATTCCTCTCTCCTTGCGCGGCGAGATGACGACACTGTAGCCCCGCCTCGGTGCTGGACATTACAATATGTACTGCATTCAGTGTGTTAAGTGAGTAAGCATTATAATTAAGAGCTACTCCTGCTCCCACCGCTGCCAAAAATAACAATAATAATAAATTATCCTCCCTATTATTGTTTTTCTTTTTCCTTCTCTTTTCCCTATTTTCCTTCCTCCACAAACACATATTCAATTGCAGACATAAGAGGATACACACGTACCAACATTATCAGATACAAAGTGTGTGATGTTATAAGCGCAGAACTTTTTATTATTGTTTTGAGCAGTTGTACGCATTGTGATATCGCAATGAGTCATATTCTGAAAACTTTCTTTCGGTTCGGCAGCTTATGAAAATCCGAAATAGATCAAAATAAATCCAACAAAATGGATTAAATGTTAGCCTTTACTTTACTCCAACTTCCACCTAAATTATTTTTGAAACTGGTGGAAATGTGGGCGCGTTCTCAAAAGGCACCAAGCGAGAACCAACCCAGCACCACCTCCATGCTGGTGGAAATGAGGCACAAATTCATATATTGCATTGTATTATTCTGCCTGCAATAGCATTTGAACAGAGAAGATTTTTCTAAATGGAAACAGCCAGGATATCTATTACTTTCTGTGTGGTGTCTGATCACACACCTGCCTGGTATCTAACAAGCAAAATTTTGGTGATTTGGGTCAGTTTCCTTAGTGTAGCATCATTAGAGAAACACTAACGTTTAATAATACACTTGCTGATAACTTCCTAAATGATGCAACTATTTATGGTCTTAATTTTAATGCTTGACTTTACTCCTCTTTTAAAGATCTCATTGGAAATTGAAAGATGATATTTTATGCTGGGACCCGTTAAATAAGGTTCAGGAAATGGCTGCATTTCGTTTTGTATACAAGAACAGGGAGGTGATACTCTGGTTTAGTTGGTTAACACGCCTGTCTAGTTGACAAGTGATCTTGGCTTTGAATCTCACCAGTGCCTTATGTCAACTGCAGAAGCTCAGGGGGCATGCTGACCTTTGCCTTTAGGGCAGGCAATGTGAGGGTTAGGACAATGTGCCTGTGATTGGAAGGTTGCCAGTTCAAATCCCACAGTTAGGAGTGATTTCACAGATCAATGCCCTTAAGCAAGACCTCTAACCTCTAGTCACTCCAGCAATTAGCTGGCCCTACTTTCTCAAAAGAAAAAAGTGCATTTCTTTCAGAAAGAGCTCCTGCTAATTAAGTGCAATGTAAATGGAACAGTTCAAGGTTCATTATTTAACATCCACAGCGTTGGGCATTGTGGGTAAACTAACCTCGTTGCCTTCTCCTGCATTTTGCCAAACCACACCGCTCACATTCTCTGAGCCTCAGTAACATGCACCTTCTATTTCCAGCAGATCCCATCTTTTTGTTCACCTCTTTCTTCAGAAACGTGTGACACCGATTTCTCTCATATGGTGAATACTGAATAATCATGAATACTGAATAATTATGTATCCAAATCAAAGTCTTCTGTAATGGGTCACCTTTCAGTTTTAATTTCTCGCCATTAACTGCCTTCCCTGTCACTTCGTCCAACATCCAGGGTGACCTAGTTCCCCAAACCTATTCCAGTTTTTTGCTGCGGATAGGGCATGACGCATGTGCCACTCAGCTGTGTATGGGGGGGGGTGAGCGTGCCTGAGCACTAGGGTGAGCAGATAATCCATGTCAGCCAGAATATGTGAGCTACTTCAGGGTTTACCGACTACTTTATATCTGAAAGTCTCCTGTACTTGGCTAAGTAGTTCAGTTCTCTTGTGCTTTTACTGGTTTGTTTCCTTGATCGAAAGTCTCATTCAGCTGTTCCACATTAAAATAAGTGACACATGCGTGATTGTAGAACACTGACCAATCAGCACACAGCAAGAACTCAGTGCTTAAGTGAAATCCAGGTCCTTTTAATTGCAATGGCAGCTTACAAACCCTGTCCTAGCTCAAAGTGTCCTCCCTGACATGGATTATCTAGCCACCCTACCTGCTCCTTTTGCCCAAATGCCCCATTGTTGAGGTTCTGGATGCCCCTAATGCAAAGGGACCCCCCCCACTGCTGATCGCACACAGCACTGGTCTCTGTTATTATGCATCTGTCTGCATCTTGTATTTTGTGCTAGTGTGTCCTCTGCCAAGCATAAATCTGGCAGATGCCAAGTGTCTCTATGCCACCGCATGCCCACCCGCTGCCCGGATTTTCCCTGCCCCCTTGGCACGCTCACTCATCCAGGTCCACCCTTCTCCTCTTCAGGGCTTTCACTTTTCCAATGGTTTTCTGCTAGACCACTTTCAGCAAATGAAACCCTACTGGGGAGGCGGGTCCTGGCATTTCAACGTCTGAAGTATGGCGCGCTCCCTCTCAGCTCTCCTGTGGAGACCCCAGACCCCAGTGGTGGCTTAATGGTGAGGGACATGCACTTATAAGTGAAAGATTGTAGGTTCGAATCCCCGACCAGCAAGGCACCTCTGAGGTACCCTGAGCAAGGTGCCGCCCCCAAGCACTGCTTCCCGGATGCTGAATTAGCTGCCCCCTGCTATGTCACTTTGTCACATACGGGTTAAATGCAGAGAAGACATTCCTTTGTTGTGCACTGTGTGCTGTGGTGTGTCAACAATAACAATTAATCCCTAAATTCTAAACCTGCAGCTGGGTGTAGGGGTGGATTTGTTGTTCCAGGGGCCCACATAAAAAGTCACTTTGGTGCCCCCCTCAGATGTTTTACAAACTAAATAGTTTGTGAGTAAAGACAGAAGATCATAGCTAGCTAGCTGGTTAGAAAAACATGCATCCAATGTCCTAAATAAGGAATGCGTCTGTTTAATATTTAATGTAGTAACTGTTTGTGGTCAATAGGGGGCCCCACGAAAATGTGTAGTGTGAGTGATGGAATACCCACAGAAATACAGCAACCACGTTGTTGGGCTCAGTGATGCAGATGTCTCTAAATTTATTTATTCAATTAATTTCATGTTCATTTTATAAATATGCAATGTGAGAAAATATCCAAAATGTTTTACTTGTTTAATTGAGAACAGAACTGACACAAACTGCTGAGAACCTAAAAACACCTCAAATTACTGAATTTGCCAAATAATGTCCTTGTCTTTTTTCATCTGCATTTTCAGTACCAGTCTTTAAAAGTTACAACTCAAAAACACTCATATGACTAACGCAGTGTAGCGAATGACTGAATTTCTAAGTCTGCTTGTAGAAGGAATGGAGGGATAGCAGATTAAGGATATGAGCACCTTAACCACATTTCATTTAGGAGACACTTGATGGGTTACTACAAGTTACTGATGTATGTGTGCCATTATAAAATGCAATAGAGGCGGGGGTCGTGGCGAGAGCACGGGACGCGGCGCTTGCTGCATGTCAATGCAGTCTGTTGGAGGACACACCAAGGATCAGAGTCATTTAATCTATACAGCTTCAGGGGAAACGTGGAGGGAATACAGACTCCACCGGCATGCATCCAACTTCCACTGAGACGTGGAAATCAACTTGTACTCAATCCAATGGAAGTGCAGTGTGTATATAAGCTTCCGTTCGTGTTTCCCGTTAATGCTGATTAAACCCATGGATGGACTGGTCATCTGGATTAGCTGGAGAAATATATCCAAGTGGATCATGCCCAAGAGTGAAGCATCTCCAAGGGCGGTGTAATTTACCGCCATTGTAAGTCAGCCTCTTGGAGGTTGACTAAGAACAGTATTGTTATCTATGAAAATGAACACATAGAAACACAAGTAATGTAACAACATGATCGGTGCAAACTCTGTCGCCGTTTAAAGTTCTTCTGAGTGAGATCTGCTCTTAAGATTTTCTGTTTCATATCTATTGCTGGTGACGTCACTGATTAACAGTTAACATCTGCTCTCGGGATTTTTTATGACTTTGGCAATCCTAAAGAATCCTCTACTTTTGACACAAATATTGCCATTGCAGCTGACAACAGCACACTCAACCATAACGAACATGGCAAAAGAGCCCTGACAGTACATACTGAGTATTTCATGCATCAGCTGGGAAACTATGCACCAATATTTCGGATAATGGGCTTTTTTAGCTAATGCGTGTTTTACTTACACAAAAATGTTCTGAGGGCAGAACGAAAAATGATTGGTTCATAAAGAGTAGTGGAGGTGGTTCTAAGCAACAAGAGAAGGCAGGACCAAGACTTCTGATTGGTTGGTCCTATCTCCTCCAGTTGCTTGGACCAATCTCCTCTACAATCTGATTGGTTATCTCGCTGAAACAATCATTTTTTGTTCTGCCCTCAGAACATTTTTGTGTAAGTAAAACTCCTACACCTTTTGTAAAGCTTTATTAGTAGTTCAGGTGTGTGATACAGTACCCTGGATCAGCGCACAAGGTAAAAAGCAAGAAAAACAGAATAAGAACAGCGAAGAACAACGTAGGAGCTCAATTTACAAAAAGCCATACATTAAATTTTTTACAAGTAATGGCTGAAGTGATGTGCAGTGTGATGTAACCTACTACCATCTTATACGCTAAACCAGTGCAGTAGGTGACTGGACTGAGTCTAAACAAAGTAAATAAAACACAGTTCACACGTTTCTTTCCCCACAGTTTTTTTTTCTTCTTTTTTTACATCCATAATATGAATCAATGTTTAGTTAAATAAAAGCTTTACAGCACAAAGCTGCCATTAGTCTTGAGTGAGCTGTTATGCAGTGTCTTTTGATTTTGGATATTTGGGTAAGTTGTGATATTAGTAAACAATGCAGAGAGTTTAGGCTGATAGTTGTCAACGTGAAATTTGTTTAATTATATATTCATCAGTTTGTGTCTGATCAGACTGTCATTCAAAATCACACCAGGGAATTTGGAGTTTCCTTTATCATAGTACTAATAATACTAACAACAGCAGAATAGGAATACTATAATATTGTTTGTGTACAGAGTATTTTAAATTAGTCTGCACTGTATGTGCTGTATATGCACTTTTTTGTTTTACACTATACTGTACGTTTGTCTGTACTTTATGCACTTCACTGCTAAATGCACAAGACCATATATATCTTTTCACATGTACAACCAGTGTGCGAAATACTTGTCAATATTCGGGGGGGGGGTCCCCATCTCCCTATTGTTGCGCAATACCGATCTTGAGGCCCTCTTAAAATTTTCCTTTTGAGGCTTTCGGGGGACCTCCCCGGACCCCCCCCCCGTATTTCGCACACCATGTACAACGATTGCATTTGTTGTTCTGAATCCCCTAGTAGTTCACTGGAACCTAAATGTTAGCCTTGTGGGCAAAGCCGTTTGAAAGTGGGGTGTGTGAATTCCAGTTAAGTGTGACTCATGGCAAACTGCCCGATTTCTTATTTCCAGCTCACCTGGCATTTCCTGCCGGCATGCCTCATTGGCCGTAGAATCACAGCTGTGCCACACAGTATAGCAGAATATATAGAGCTCTGCTTCTCGTCTCAGTTAATCCGACTTAATCTAGACTTTATTATACAATTTACAGCTTTTACAAAAGAATCAGCAGCTAAATCAGAGGAGCTGAGCCAGAGGATTTTTATCATGGTGCAGTTTACTACATATAGTACACGGCTGGTGTTTTTTTGGGTGCTGGTTCTTGTACTGGGTTGTACTGGTCCCTGTGGTGAACAGGGGAGGTGCTGATTTGCCTCCTGCAGGACTCCCTGACTGAGCTGTTGATTGTCTGCAGAGCCTCGTCATTACAGTGCCTCTAGCACAGTTACAAATCTGATCGCAGGTGACATGGCCAGCTGAGGGGGCACATGGGCTTTCAGGATGTTTGCATAAAATATCCATTAGTATAAGGTGGGGGTGTGGGGGGTTATGCAGCATTTCAAAAATTCTGATTAAAAATGTCAAAATGATTAAATGATTATAATTTATGATTAATATACATCTGAAAGTGCAAGCTTGAATAGCGCGTTATGGAATGGATATGCAAAAAGCTGAACTATTTTACATTTGGAGTGAATAAGATGCACACATTTGTTTTTAAGATGACCCTTTGTAATGGATCTGTTATGACAGGGCACGGCCAAGAACGAACAAGGTTTCAGGGAAAAGGGTTTATTTAGATAACACGCACAAAAGGGCGACCGGAAAACACAAGAAGCATGAGGGGTCAAAATAAGTAAGTAAACAGAAAGGAAGCTTCAGCTAACAGAGGGGAATAAACACCAATGACAACCAAGAAACATGGGTAGGTAAGACTTAAAGGAACGGTACACACACAACACCACAAGGCAGCCCCACGCAACGCAACTGAACTCAATGACTGGCCAATGAGAGGAACGGGGACAGGCACTTAAATACATAGACAATGCGGATCAACAAGAGACAAGTGTGAGCATTTAACAAGCATTCAGAACACAGGAGGGGAAATCAACAAAGGATCAAACACCTGGACAGACCAAAATAACAAAGGTAACGGACCATTACAAGTAAACGGAGTAAAACAAAGGAACCACAATGAAGACAACTGACTAACACAGGTCTACAAGAGAAATAAATATTAAATTAAAAACCTGGTACAGGCTGTCCACTGGCCAGCCTCAAACCCGTGACAATAAAGGGGAGTGTGAATGGCAACAACACACTCAGCCCATTAAACCGCACAACACCCTGGGGAACAGGTGAACACAGCTGGAGCCAAGGACACTGGGATGACCAGTGACATCTGCTGGCCAACAGGGGAACTGACATAATGAAAGGGGGCAGGGCAGGGGCTGGTCCTAACAGGATCACTGTAATTTTTCAGAGGAGAAAAAGGTGAGATGGTAAAACTTTGTAATCCCTATGAAATGAGAGGGTCCAGATGGCAATATGGGTGGCCATCTTGTCAGGAAGGCTTCTGGGATATCTACCGTGTACCCTACAACACACTGGCGCACTGGACTTACATCAGAGATTTAACAGCAGCCATAAAATTGGGCACGACCAGGGAAAGGCCCTTACCAGCACCAACACCATGTGCAGGTTTAATGTTTCTTGGGCTCCAGCACCTCTCTGATGTTTCAAAATCTAAATAAATAGCTAGCAAGTGGAGTTGAGATAATTCCAGCAAGCATATCCCAAAATGATTTATCATATCAAGGGGAATAGAATAATGGCTGCATATTCATAATGATTACAACAATTAGACACATAATGTTATATTACATACAGGGTTGCTTCCCACACCCCAAATGTACTGAGTAGTCCCTAAGTTATTTACTTATGTAAAGTTTTGTTGATGGCTGTGTAATTTTCCAGAGTTTTCCTAGGTTATATTTTCATTACTGCAATGCTCCAAAATAAGAATTATACATTGAATATTATATATCAGGAGAGTCAGCATTTCCCCAAAAGCAGCCTTGTGTAGTGCAGATCCATTTCCCTTTTACTTTTTACCTATACAGTCCAGCTCAAAATGACAAGACAAAAAATACCCCGCCTAATTCTCCAAGAGGCCTATTGCTGATTGTCGAGTGTGAGGGGCAATGTTGAGTGAGAGGAGCAATGTCGAATAGGAGGGGCAATGTGCGTGAGGTTTATAGTGTGGGACCAGGTATCATCTGATACCCTAACCTTAATCCTCATTATAAATCCCTCCCACTCGACATTGCCCCTCCTACGCAATATTGCCCCTCCCACTTGACATTGCCCCTCCCATTCAATGCTCAGCTCCCAGTCGTGCCGATATATACTTGAATTCTCCAATGTGTCACGCCGTAAAGTATGGATGCGGAACGGAGTTGCCCATGATGAGTTTAGTTAGGGTTTACTGAGATTGTCTGCACATGAAAATCTTCCTGAGGACGATCCCCCTGCACTGTGTTATATGGTTTATCTCCTTAGCCGAGGAATCCTCAGACACCTGTCGTATTGTTACGCAGTTCGTAATTTGTTTAAACAGCTGTGTATCTAACTGATAATGCATTAGCAGAGCCCTGGATAGGACTTGAACCTTACGCATTCTGGTCTCAAATCCTGACACCATGTAATTTTGTCCTGTCAGCAGTGAGGCTGGATTAAAATCTCATAAGAAACTAAAATGGGGTGGTGATGTGTGGCTTTGCACTTCTAATCAGAAGGTCGCTCGTTCAAATCCTGTGGTCAGCAGAGTAATTTCACTGTTGGCCCCAAAGCAAGACCCTTAACCCCAATTGCTCCTGTCTGCTTTCTCAGTTGTGTGTTACTTTGGATAAAAGTGTCTGCTAAACAGATAGATAAACCAGTTAATACGGCTTCAGTGTGTGTAATACACCCTTTTACTCATACCAGTCAGACTGTATTCCCCCATACCCCATATCAAGGCAGCGAGTACCTTTGCATTACCCCGAATACGTGTGCCGCTGACTGTTCACATCTCATTTGTTTTTTCCTGGATTGCCATAGGTTCTGAGGTTCGTCATCCCAACACCAGACTGGTTAAGTATTATTATGTAAACAGCATCATCCTCATATGCATGCTTACAATAAAGATGACTGAACCTTTTTAAAATAATCATTGTGATTCACACAAAGTATGAAAGGGCTACACACCGACTTATCCTACCGGCAGGTAATAGCTTTTATAACCACTATGTGGCGTTAAATTGCACGCTGCCGCTCGCCTGCGCCCCGATCCTCCTTGCGCATGAAATCCGGCGTTTCTTTCATAATAAAATGACGTCTCCTAACTGCAATATCAGCCTTGTGTTTGGGGAGCCGCAGAGGGTCGCTTTGCACACATGCAGCATGGGGACGGAGTGACTGAAAGCGTCTGATGCGTTTCCGCTTCTGTGTGCCGGAGCAACACGGCATGATTGCAAAAGGCGCAACCACCGGAGATAAAGGGATGTTCTCTCCATCCGCTGCCACAATGATCAGATGTCTTTTTCGGGGGGACGGTTGCAATACATCCTTTTGACACACAAATGGCGTCTGGTGCGAGCAGCGGACTTGATGATTTGTACGTTTCGGATGGATGGAGAGGTGTGAGAGCCTCGGTATGTGTTCGCAAAAAGGCAAAGATACCTTTGGATGGGGCGCCCATGAAATGTCTGCTTTTGCTAGAAATGGTGGCACTTGTTTTGCATTCGGCTCTTGCAGCGGAAGGTAAGGGAAATGTCATTTGTTAGTTTGATGTGGCTTTGGGGGGAAAATGTAATCTCGGCTTTGCTGTGTAAATATGAACCGGGTGACCACATTAAAAGAGCCGGCCATCTGTGGAAGACAAAAAAAAAAAAAACGAAAACACCGAAACTACATGAACTGCTATAATGAATGTTTTAGATGCAACTGACACAACAGTAATATTGATAATTTTTAGTCAAGGGCGTCTGATACTGATAAAATACATTAAACTGGATATGTTAATTTAATTGGCTTGACCCAGTAACGGAGCGAAATTAATTAATATGCATTATATTTAATTAACTCAGATAGGAAAAAAAACACCATGTCAGTTCATCTGAATAAAGGAATAATGTACATCCTATCCCTCGGTCACTCTCGTTTGCAAATTCGAATATTTACCACAGTAGTTTTTATGGCCGCCTAAATGACTGAAGTTGCAAAACTTTAAACTTATAATTTTATTGGAGACGCTTCGGGTGCGGAACACGTGACCCTGGGTTCGTTATACTTCTGATTATCTATCTATCTATCTATCTATCTACCACAGTGTCATTGTACTGCACGTCTTCTAACATGATTCACCGATTTTCCTTTGCAAAGGTTAATATGCTCCAGGCTTCAGTGTTTAAAGGATGTTGGATAGCATTACCAGCATTCATAAAATGCCCCTGTGGCACGGTGACATCATTTGTCACTGGAGGGTGGTCTGTCTTCCCCAGCCATAGGCTTTTCCGGAAGGATCTCAGCACTTTGTTCTACGGAATTTGCTTAGAGACGCTTGTAATGTTGTAATTTACTCTGGGTTTTAGAATGTATGTGGAAAATGTTCTGGTGGGCAGCAACGACCTAAATGAGTGTGAAGGTGTATGTTTCTAATGCAAACGTTGATGTCGGGTAGGAGAGCAAGAACCGTTAAGCTGAAGGTACTGTAAAAGCAAGCACTCTCCACACCAATGCCAATCAGTTACAGGCATAGACTTTCTGTCATGGTTCCGGCATGGTTTGAACAGAATAAATAATCACACTGCAACACTGCGAAGAGAGTGCACAGGGAATGCGTAAAACTGTAAAAATACGTATAGGTTGTGCTAAAAGAAAAACAAAAAACACGAAACATCTGCCTGTCTCCTATAGCACAAGGTGATGGTGATTCGGGAGCCGGTCTCAGGTGAACACAGGGCACTGATACATTCACAAGAGGCACATATAGATGCAGATACACACATTGTAACTGAAATCAGATCAGCACATAAGCACCATATAGGATTTCTGCTGCATAGCCCTTCAGCGGGAATTGAACACTTAACCATCTGGTGTGGTGTGACTGGCACTGCATGCCAACTAAGCCACTGCACGCTGAACGCCTTATCTACAAAGAGTACGCTATCTCATACACAGGCACGCTCAAACGCACACTCACACCGTGTATGAGATGGGCCTGTGGGGTTGGTGTCAGATTCTGGTTCCGATCGGCGTGTTGTAAGTCATTGTGTAACAGGACAGCGCCAGTGCTCTTCTGGCACAAAAGCACCCATTTGAGAGCAAATCTGGCAGTGGTGCTGGACACACACTGTGCTGACGGAAGGGTTAATTACAGCTCCGGGTCTGAACGTGTGTGTATTTGCTAGTAACACTTATGTGGGCTGGTTGTGAGGCTTTGATTTCTAGGTGTTGGGAAGGCTTGTGTCCTGTAGCTGTACCACACAGGATCGACTTCATCTCAGCAGCGATCTGCACGCCTTTATTCTTAACACACAGTGCGCGTAAAAACCAGTGCCCCCCTGCAGTAATACACCAGTGTTTATGCTGTTTGTGTCTTTCGCGAATATTTGCTAACGTGATGCAGTGTGGTAGACATGCACCCTTCACAAAATGAAATATAAATTACACATCTATTCTAGTAAAAAAATCAACAAATGAACGCATTGTTAGAAACCAATTCTCATCAAAATAATTCTAGTCCCTTTGACACAGCTTTAATAAATATTGTTATATGGATAATTTTCAGCACTGAATGGATCGAAAGTGCTTATTGTCCCCCTCCCCCCCATCCCTGGTTTCGGCAGGTATAATACCGCAGCCACTTCAGTGGACATGATTATACCCGAACACTGCTCTTGTCTAAAATAAAATGATGAATTAATATGTTTTAAATAGCTACTAAACTGTATGCTGGAGGGTGACACAAATAGCACTCCCCAGCTTTATGAAAGCTGGATTCTTTGCATCATTAGGATGTAATTTGGGCAAACTCCAGAAAAGTGATGGAATTATAACACTGCTCCTTTACGATGGATTCTAACCGCTATCCGCTGAGTTTGTTTTGTTCTGTGGGAGGCGGTCAGCATCAGTATCTGGGAAACAAAGACACGAAGCCCCCTCGCTGCTTGGGTGGCTCCGCGGGTCCAGTGGCTGCAGGAGCTGGATCATGGCCCGTTTGCTGATCACTCCCGGGGTTCCTGAGCCTTTTTCTTTGTCCCAAGATCATGCCCCCCAGGGCTGCTTTGGGATTACTGCTCTGCCCGTAATGAGTGTTACCTCAGTGTACCAAGCTGTTTGGCAGCTCTATACTAGGGGGTCCGGACACCCAGGTCGCAGGACACTGTGGGGTTTGGCTTAGGGGTAATTTCCATATAAACTATTTCTTTTTATTTTTTTTACAACCCCTCATGTTTGTGTCTTCTATTTGTATTTGTAAAAAAATGGAAATGAATGAAGTTATGATATTGCTGATTGATTAAAATCCCCTGGTTTTTTCTGCACCCCCCTGGTTGTTTCTCCAGTGAAATTTTTTGCATGACGTAAAACAGTCCACGAACATCAAAAGGTTGGGAACGCCTACCTAACCCATTCCAGTCGGTGTTCTACAGGCTATAAGCCCCTCCTACTGCCCCACCCACTGCCTCGCCCCTATATGAGGCTCCTCCCATTAACCAGTGCTTGGGGACACCTTCCGAGGCCTCACCCATCACTGTGTATTTTCACTAACCTGGTCACTCATGGGTCTCTGCACCGCTGTCTGTGGTCATGTCCTGGTGCTTCTTTTCTGACCCAGAGCAAGATCTGTGTGAAACGTTAGCGAAGCTGCTGGTGCCGCGGCTCCTTCTGCTCTGGTGGCTTTCCCGCCTGCTGTCTCTGTGTAAGGTCAGCATCTCCATCAGGCTGGCTCTGCTCCAGCGGCTCGGTCGCTGGGCCTTCACAGCGCTAACCATCTGTAGCCGAGCCAGTTGAACACAGCCCGTAATTAGCATCCAGTGCCATCTGCCTGGAGTGCGTTATCACTGCGCCACACGCCTAATAGTGTTACCAGTGCCCTCGCGGGGAAGTTGTCATTACCCAGCATGCTCAGCAAATGAAAGTTTAGCATTTGAAGGTGTGCTCGGTCATGTGATGCATGCTTAAATCGTCTTGTGCTAGTGAAGTTTATGCATGGTGCTTCTTTGGGTCTCTGCTATCTACAGTATTACAGCAGTGCATGTAGGACATGCACTGAGTGGCCAGTTTATTAGGTAGACCTGCTTGCCGACACAAACTGCCTGCTCTTCTAAACAGCCAATCATGTGGCTGTAGCTGCGTAAAAACAGAATCACACAGACAGGAGCGAGTGGCTCACTTACTGTTTGATTAAACATTAGAGCAACTAAGGCACATGATCTGAGTGATTCTGAATGTGGCGTGATTGTTGGCACCAGACATATTTGGTGCCTCTTGTCATATCCTGCAGAGCTTGAAAATAATGGTTTGATGACTTAAAAAACATGCAGTCATCTTCAGGTCTGTGGCCAAATAAGCTTGATAATGAGAGAGGTCACAGGAGAATGGTCACGCTAAGAAGAAGGACACAAGTGCAAAAATAACAACTAGGTATAGAGGTGGTGTGCAGAAAGGAGCCTGCAAGTGCCTCGGCCCTTGAAGTAGCTCTGAAGACAAAAGCAGGTTCTACCTGACACTTCATAAGGCTTCCTAATATAGCGAGCATAGAGGCCATTCTCCAGTCCCTCACTGTAACCTTGAATCATTTTTCTCCACAAAGAAAATCACAGATCTGAAACTCCCCGGCTGATCACCCAGGCCTCCATCTTTCTCATCCGACAGAGGGACATCTTCCAAGGGGTTCGGTTTATTTATGAGACTGCGGTGTAACAGGATCCCCGTGTCATACGTCACCTGTCTCCCGTGTTGGGCTGTGAGATGGAAGGCTAGTCCTGCTCTGCTGATGGTGGCTTGGTCTGTGCTGATGTCACTGATTCTCCCTGTTCTCTGCATCTCTGACCCTGGGAGTTGGTGCACCTGCAGGACGCAGAGACATGAAACATAAAGAGCTTGGCATCGGTGGGTGAAGCAAGTGGGTGGGCTGGTCTTAAGGTCAGGCCGTGTGGATGTATGGTACTGTAGAGGATAGTGGGTGGAAGTGTAGGGAGGATTGTGTAGCTATAGATGGGAGGGTATGGGCCACAGTTTGGAGGATGGAGCCTTTAGTCAAAACTGAATCAGTAATCAGTGTTTTGCCTGAAATTAAGGTGGATATCTGACCATGTGCTTCTCATCTCTCTGGGTAGATTCACATGAAAGATGGGTTTCAGGTTTGCCAACCACACCCAGACTGTATGATGTGCAGGATGTATAGGCCCCCAGCAAACTGTGTGAACTGAAAAGGTTCAGTTCTGCCTGTTGTGATGACTGATACCAGACTGCATGTCTTATTTTCCTGTGTTGCTCTTTTCTCCGTTTTAGTCTTCCTGACCCTTGTGGGTAAGATGAAGGGATAATCCTGAGCCACCTAGTGGCCTGATGCAGATCTGTGGTGGTGAGGTTCAGCCTTCCTGCTGGACTGGTCCTGGCATGTGTGTATGTTACCGCCCCAGTGCTGCAGCTGGGATTCGGACCGCGGGGCGTTTTGCACTGCGACTGCGCTGGGCAGTGAGCTGGGATTAACAGCTTCAGCTTGGTAACACTTTCCCTGAGTGTGAAGATGTGACTCAGCGTGGCGTGTCTGTGTTAGCGGTCCTAGCCATGACCTTGCTGTGTGACCATGACTCTCTCTGCATGCTGCCCACTGTGTGGTTCTGCTGTCTCCCCGTGACGTTCCTGTAGCACTCTGACATGTCAGCTGTCGTCCTCGCCCAAAGCTTCGTCTCCGTCAGAATGCACTGAAGTCCACCGTTCTGGCATTGCCTGCTCCTCATGGGTTCTCCAACTCCAGATAATCAGCAGGTCGCCGTGTTGACCATGCTTCCGTGGAAAAATGCTCCTCTGGCTCATATTCTGCCTTTTCCCACCTCTCTCTAGACTGTCATCACCGTCACACTTCCTCCCTCTGACACTGTAAGCTGGCAGATGCATGGCTATATCATTTGCGTGGGACCCTGAGGTGTGGGGGCCCTCTGTTGGCCACAAACAGTCACCACAGTAAATATTGAATAAACACGTTCCTAATTTAGGAGACACTATAGCATCATGTTCTGCTAACCAGCTAGCTAGCTATGATCATCAGGCTACTCATTAGCTAACATTAATGTTATATGAAACCTTGAGCGATCATTTCTCACGAAGTCTGGTGTTGCTGAGCTGCTTCTTCATCACAAATGCTTGATGAGGATGCGGCAAACTGTACAAGCACCGGCAGTGTTTGGCGACCCTGGGAACAGCAATCTCTATGCATAGCTGAGGTGATGATTGTGTTATTGCTCTGTACATTAGTGAGATTTTGCATAGCGTGGCTTGTAATACCAGCCTAAAGTCAGCTGGTCATTGAAGCACATACCTATTCTCTCTCACTGTAGTGTAGTTGTGTTGTTCATGCATATACGGATTTTCAATAATTAAGCACATAATCCGCAGTGGACTTTTTTCTGCCCGGCAAAAAGATAACACGCTTTAATCTGTCACTCTGAGTGCGAATCAAGATGATGAGGCTTGATTGAATCTTCTAGAGGACCATATTTAATGACATCATTATCACCACTCTGAATAATTGAAATAATTGAATTTTAATTGGAGGAGATAACGTTGGGATTTAGGCCTGCACATGAATATTTGACGGTCAGCAGAGAGACACGGCACATTCAGGTAAAGCCAAAAGGTAGTGATAAAATAGGACTGGGACATAAGCGTGTGGTAAAATGGAGTGCTGATGTTTTATTGCTAGGGATTTAGAGCTTGTGATGTCGTAATGATGGCTGCTTTTGGGGGGATGGTGGCAGTTTGACCATATTAATGTGCTAACAGCCACTGCTTCTTTCAGAAACTCCAGAGCACCGCGTTCCCTCTGCTTTTATCTGCAGAGCCGTCGGACTTTAATTAATCCCTCTCTGCTGCGAGGGTCAGACACTCGTGAGTGGCCTGGAGGGCCCTAATTAACCACGAGCGCATCCCGCCACACTGCGCTAAACCCAGCCAGGGAACGAGGCGCCCCGGACAGGGAGGTACCTGCCGAGCTCCGTGCCCGTTACTCGGACCTCTGACGCCGCCCTCGCGGTCTCTGCCCTTTTGTGATGAAGATCAGGGCCAGCTGACAACAGCCTGTTTCTGCTGGAAGTTCAGATAGTCGGAGCCGCGCTTAAGCAGCTGTGAGCAGATGCTGAAAAACGTGACTCAAAATCAGTGTCGATTTTGTCAAAATGAAGACCCCAATGCCCTGCCCACCAGGGTGCATTTTCCTACAGGCACCGTGGGGTGATTCACTGTTTCAGCCCCAGTCAAAAGGCGCCTGAAGTAAGTCTGAACAAAGGACTGAATTTGCACCTCCATGCTGTTCCTGATCCATCCATCCATCCATGTGTAAAGCGGTTTGGCCGAAAATAACCTTTTTTCATTGATTGGCAGAGTCAGTGTGAAAGGGCATCACACTCCAGTGAAGCTTTGTTTATTCGATCTGTCGGCGCCGGTTTTAAAAGTCAGTCTTTGAGCTTTTATTACTGGTTTTCTGACTGTGTTTCAGGAGGAGCACTGTAGTCTTTAGCATGTCCGCAGTGTTCTGTGTGGCTCAGTGAGTTAGGCCTCTGTGCCTATGACCAGAAGGTCACTGGTTTGAATCCCATAATCCACAGAATAGTCTAATGTCTTTTGGGCTCTTAACCCCTTGGACAATGCTCCCAGGTGTCGGAGGCATGACTGATTATGTGCTCAGATCCCAAGCTTCGCTCTCACCTCTGAGTGTGTTTTTCTAATGAAGTTGTGGGGACCAGATTTCCCCACAAGTTACAACTTGTAACTTCTTACCTTGCAGGGGGAAGGGTAACCTCAATTTTATATAAGTCTATGAATGCAATTATGTCATTATGTTAGGGTTAGGTTAGGGTAAGGTTAATGTTAAGGTTCTTCCCACAGAAATGAATGGAGAGTCCCCATATATGAATACATGGACTACGTGTGGATGTGTGCGTGTGTGTATAAAAAGGTGTATGATGGGATATGCAAAAATGAACTCTTTGTACCGGTTGTGCAAATGGCAGACAAAGCTTGGTTTCAGCGTCCTGTTTGTCCCTCATGCTCCAAACCCCCCCGTAATCAGTGTGAGCTCTCGCTGGGTCTCCAGCCTCTCGTTTCTGGGTAAAGCAGCCAGGCTTTGTGCCAATGACCCTCCTCTCCATATTTAAAGCTGCCTGTGACAGTGAGCCTGGCAGGACCCAGCTCCAGCCGGGGGGGTGGGGGAGGCGCTGTGGGGACAGATGGAGACCTGTGCTGAGCCCCCGACGCTCTGTATTCCTCCCGCTCAGGATGGAGGCCTCACGCCCCTCCCTCCCACACCACCTGGACCTCTGAGCCTCCGCCGCTCCTCTGCCACAGCCCGCTGGGTTCCCTTAAGCTTTGGCTCTTGGCTAGCGGGCGGAGCCCTGCGGGACCAGGTGGGCGAGCCGTGGGAGGGCGTGGCTCCAGTGAGGCCCCGCCCCCATGCCATCAGCCCCACCTGTGGCGTGTCCCCGATTCTGTAACGTGAGCCGACTCTGGAGATTGCTTCCAGCAGTTCAGACGCGGTTTATACTCAGCCAAGAGCAGAGTGAGGCGGGACAGCGACCTCTTCCATAGGTAGGGGACGTTGAAATGATTTGTTGTACACTTCCTGTGTATAAATGAGTCGTCGCAGTCTGCGCATGTTGATCTGGCAAGGAGAAGTTCATTATGTATCTTCTGTTGGTGGGTAAATGTTTGCTTGCGGTTAATAAGTGGGTGAGAAGCTCCGCATCTCAATGAACCAGGAGCAGATGTTTGCTGGGGGCCTAAACATCCTGCACATCCTACAGTCTGGGTGTGGTTGGCAATGATGGCAGGCTTGGTAAGCATGTGGTATGGTGGGTGTGGTCAACAGGCAAAGGGTTTGGTGAATAGCATCCTTACTATGGAGGGTTGTGCATGGGCCTTTGCTGATGCATTTTGGGAGATGTGGCAGATCTAAAGCTGTGTGTCACAGCTATAAACAGTTTTAAAAATCGAAACCCGAAGTCACTCTGTGCGTGTCTGTCTACTTAATAGGAGCTGCAATCAAAGCTGTCATAAATCCAGTTGATGCCGCCTCACACATCATGTGTATGTTCCCTTTAATGAGTACTGAGATTTAATATTTCCTTGTGTTTGTCAAAATAGCCTGATAATTTTTGTGCTTCCTGTCTATTGCATTATTAACAAACAGGTCACTTTTAATTAATTTGTAGAGAGCAATAAGAGAATGGAAGCTAAAGTTGTAGTCTCTTTCTTACTGGATGAATACGCTTACCAAACTCCTGCTTATTGGATGAGTTTACAGCTGAAACCCTTGTTTATTGGACAAACATACTGCCCCAGACCACAGCTTACTGGATGAGCATACTGCCCAAAACCTTTATGTATTGGGCAAGCATTCAGCATAGACTGCTGTTCATTGGATGAGCAAACTGTCCAAACTCTTATTTATTGGACAAGCCTACAGCACAGACCTTTGCTTATTGGACAGGCTTATTGAATAGATCTTTGCTTACTGGATGAGATAATTACAGAGATCGATGTTTATAGAGCAACCTTACTGCTGAGAAATGTTTTTTTTTTCATGAAAATAATTGGAAAATAATCTTTTCTGAACTGTTTGTTATTCTGTATTTATTTATTTATCTTTACAGTCATATGATGGTGGACATTGTATCCCACCAAGGTTCTGGGTTCGATTCCCGCCCAGGCTCTGTGCGTGTGATCTTTACCTGGCCTCTGTGTTTCTGTGGGTTTTCTCCCACAAACCCAAGTGATGTCACTTTAAGAAACCGGCATCTTTAAATTGCCACCCAGGGTACACCACCCTGTGCCCTGTATCTTGGGATAGGATCCAGGCCCCCTGTGACCCTGCATTGGAAGAGGCATCATGAAAAAGAGACTGAATATTTTAATCTCATTAATGGCTGATTTATTAAAAGTAATTTCCTCAATTAAATATGGTGCATTAACAGATTAGGGCCTGCATGTAACCATATAGTCATGTATTATTTACCTAGACATTTGCCTGCTCTACATTTATGAATTTCTGCTCTGTAGAGAACACTACACTACAAAAAATATTAAGATAAAATGATTTAATGTACAAAGTTATGACTGGTCTGGAAGGCTGCTTATGTTTTACTGGAGGTATGAATGTTTTCATGATCTGCACAGTATGAAGATAAGCCTTAGATCTTCTGGATTTAAAATACTGTACTTAAATTCTTGTTGGTTACCGCCATAGCATAACGGCAGTATGGAGTGGTGGGTCGTCAGTTAGTGCCATAGCCTAACGGCAGGGCGGAGCGGTGGCTCGTCGGTACGGTTACCATATTTGGTGAGATGAAAAATAGGATGTTCCCAGGGATCAGAATATTAATGAGTTTTCACGTTCACCAGCCAATCAGATAGCGCTTCCATCAATGATAAGGAGTATTCTCTAACCACCCTGTAAAGCGAAAATTCACATCCAGGGACACCCAGACGTATGTTAACCCTACAGATGACTCTCGTTTTATAATCTACACAAAATTGACACAATATACGTGCATACAAGTCTTTTTCAACAAAAGTTACAAACCGCTAAGCTAAAGTTAAAAAATGACGCGAATCCCTGTTTACACGAACCAAAAATAAAGTGTCAAAGTGAAAATGGTTTCTGGAAGTTGATGTCACTCCTGAGCAGGGTGACATGTATGGATATGCGTATGGTTTCATTTTTAAAGTAAACGTGTGGACGAGCCTTGCAAACACTGTGATAATACTCAGTGGCTAGCATATATAGAGAACTGGTGCCTTTTCCTTCGTTTGGTACTCCACTGTAACCTGTAACATTGGGTCACATTGGTTGCAGTGCTAAACCTGGACACACCGTCGATTTTTGTAAAACCGTGAGCAGACGGGGGCCCAAAATCCACGTATCTGAGGAAACCCGGACATGTGGTGCCCTACTTGTCGGTTAATGGCGTAGCGTAACAGCAGTGTAGAGCAGTGGCTTGTCAGTTAGTGCCATAGCATGATGGCAGGGCAGGGTGGTAGCTTGTCAAATAGCGCAGTAGCATAATGTCAAGGTGGAGCAGTGGCTTGTCAGTTAGCACAGTAGAGTTACGACAGGGCAAAGCAGTGGCTTTTCAGTTAGTGCCATAGCATAAAGGCAGGGCAAGGCAGTGGCTTTTAGGTTAGCTCCGTACCATATAGGCAGGGTGATGTGTTGCCTTGTCGGTTAGCACAATAGCCTAATGGCAAGTTGGAGCGATGGCTCGTTGGTTAGCGCCATGGCATAAAGGCATTGTAGTCTAATGGAAATGGCAGCATAAAGGCAGGGCGGCTCGTTGGTTAGTGCACCAGCGTAACAGCAGGGTGGAGTGGTGGGTCATTGGTTAGTGCACCAGCATAACAGTAGGGTGGACCGGAGGCTCGTTGGTTAGTGCACCAGCGTAAAATCAGGGTGGACTGGAGGCTCGTTGGTTAGTGCACCAGCATAAGAGCAGGGTGGAGCGGCGGCTCGTTGGTTAGTGCACCAGCGTAACAG
>JAODKC010000021.1:6605707-6619225 GCA_026777985.1 Mormyrops attenuatus
GGTTAGTGCACCAGCATAAGAGCAGGGTGGAGCGGCGGCTCGTTGGTTAGTGCACCAGCGTAACAGCAGGGTGGACCGGAGGCTCGTTGGTTAGTGCACCAACATAACAGCAGGGTGGAGTGGCGGCTTGTTGGATAGCACTGTTGCCTAACAGCAGGCCTTGTTGGTTAGCATCGTAGCTCCCGTGTGTGTGTGTGTGTGTGTGTGTCCTGCGATAGACTGGCATGGCTCACCCTGGGTATCCCCGCCTTGTGCCCTGTCTTTCCTGGGACTGACTCCAGGTTCGCCACAGTTCTGTCCCGAATCCCCAGTTCTGGTAAATGGGTGGTCAGTGAACCGTGGGGAGGGGAAAATGGTACTGATTTATTCATAGTAACTGACCTCAACTTCCTGAATGATAACATTGACTATGAATAATCGTTTTGAGATGTCTTTGAATGAGTGATTTCTGCGGTTTATGATTTATTGACAGCATATGCTGAAGTGAATCATAAAAATGAATAATCTCTGACTTCGGGCAGTGGCCTCATGAACAGACATTAAATTTATAGTTATGTAAATTTCCACAGAAAATATGTTTTGAAAATGCACTCCACTGTGGCTCAAGGACAGTTGTGCACTACCCAGTAAATCCACAGGGGGGCTGCGAGGTTCTTACACGTGCATGCAAATATACAGATGTAGTTAAACAGTTTATTGTATTCATAATAGCACTTAATGTTATCACTGAGTCACAATTTCAGCGAAGAAAATAGGCCATTTGAACGAGGCTGCTTGTCAAAATTCAGCTGGAAGGGGCCAAGTGCAGTTTTACACTTTGTCCTGATATTTTCATTAATCCTCTGAGCTCATCTATGCAGAGCTTCAAGCGTGATTCTCTCCTCCTTAGTCAGCAGCCAGGCATGCAGGACCAGACACATTTAACTGCTGTTCATGCTTAAATATTCGTACTTTTATATGTTTCCAGTTTATGAAAACTGCCTAGTAACTGTTGTGCATCAATTATCACACACTTAAAAACATATTTATTTATCCTGAATATACTGACTTTATAAAATGATTTTGTGCACTTTTTGTCTGACACTGACCTGTCTGTCTTCACATATTTAATGTGTAACTGTAAGCACCTTCATTTTTATTTGTGTTTCATTTGTGTTTACTGGTGGCACAGAGTAAGATTTTCATCATGTAGTGTAACTACTGTTTACTGTGCATATCAGAATAAATACTTGAATCTTGCTCCAAATTCTGCTCAGTACCTTCCATCTGTAAGGTTTTCATGGACAAATAATTAAGCTGGATTCAGCTGGGTCTGAGTTAAGGTACAGTCCATGGCCTCTCATTCTCCATACGGCATCAGGTCCAGTGAGGAACACAACGTTTTTTTTTAAGTGTATTAGTTTTCAAGAGTGTCACAGAAGAGCTAACAGACCGAGAATTAATGTCAGATGATCTGCAGGATGGAGGGTCTCACTGGTCTCTTTTGAAATGAAGATCTTCTGACGCAGCATTATTCTACTTTGCATCCTGAGAGCAAACTTCTGAAAGCAAAACCCTCCGTGGTCCTTCTGTCCGACAGCCAGGCCCATGCCGGTGAATGTGAAACACGTCGAAATCCAACCTTCCTTTGATCACCGACTGTTCAGTTCCTGTCCATTTCACAGTACATATGTGTCCTCCAAGAAACCCCTGTGGACAAGATGCTAAATATTATTGTGACTATTTTGGTGGACAGTACGGCACCATCACATGACCATATGTGAATAATCAGCTTTGGAGCTTTGAATATCACTGCTGCCATATGTGAGCTTTTAACTCTGACATGGTGGACTATGATCATTCTGCTTTGACACCTAACATGAACAAATGTAAATCTGTAATTCTAGGCATTAGCATTGGGGAACAGATCAGATCG
The DNA here is from genome assembly GCA_026777985.1 of Mormyrops attenuatus. Taxonomy (NCBI): domain Eukaryota; kingdom Metazoa; phylum Chordata; class Actinopteri; order Osteoglossiformes; family Mormyridae; genus Mormyrops; species Mormyrops attenuatus. The sequence goes on from JAODKC010000021.1 coordinate 6,607,623, forward strand.
GAGCGTTGAAATGACTATGTGTGAGCACTTTCTGTTTTCTTCCTACTTTTCCAGGGGAAGGTGCTTATGAGGGATCGGCCTCAACCTCCCTCCCCCCTGACTACACGCCATCAGCGGGATTGACCAAATTGTTGGCTGGCGTTCTGCTGGTGGAGGAGGGACAGCTCGCCCGCAGCCGTGTCCATCCAGCAGGGGCAGCAGAGAGCCTACGCGAGGAGCCAGCCTTTGCCTCTATACTCACCATGCTGGCAGGCTCTGTGGAAGGGCCCCAGACGTTAGTGCAGACGCTGGTCTCCCCGGCTGGCCCTGGCAATTACGGAAACCAAACAAACCAAGAGCCTTCAGAAGAGCCATTCAAGGGAGCTGAATCTTCTGTCCCTTTGGTCACCAGCGTGTACCCCGCCTACAACTCAGGTCTGTCCCAGGCTCAGCTCACACTTACCCAGAATCCCCTTCTGTTACCCACTTCACCCAGAACCCAACCCTAGAACATCCACCCAGACCTAGACCCACCTCACCCACTGACAGACACTCCAGGCTAGATGCCCGCTCCTTCAAGCGTATCTTCAGATCGGTCAGCTACAGCCTTCCTTCTCCCCTTCCCTCTTGCACCTGTAGTGATGTTTATGGTGGCTCTTCTTTTCGCCCCTCCGCCATAGACGAGACAGCGGTCTCCGGGTTGCCTCCGACCACAGTGACGCCCGTTTCCTTGCCAAGCGAAGTGGATGCCACCCACCTGGAGGGTGGCCTGGCTTCGATGAGCCCCAGCGATTCATTGCTCGTAGACCCCACAACCACAGATGCCTCTGGGGCGCCACCACACACCGTGACCGATGGCTCCCCTGAAACGACCACCATGACCATCACGACCACAACCGCCCTCACGGATGCCGTGAGGCCCACCACCGTCATCTCTGACACCACAACATGGTTGGCCAGCACTACGCAGACCCATACAAGCAGGACTGAGGGGAAGGTCTTGGAGAAAACCACCACGAAGACAGTTACAACCGATTTAACCTCCATGCAGACCACAACAAGTGCCACACCACTGACTTTCACACCCACAAAGACCACAGTCAGTGTGTACAACGCCTCCCTGACAGAGAGCCCTATGTTGCAATGCAACGTCACTGAGGAGATGTGGGTGAAGACAGGTGAGAAGCTCCCTGGCCGGCCGTGACGTGGTGCCGCGGCTCCTCCTCATTGGCCACTAACGTTGGCGTCCTCTGGCTCCTCCTCCCTCCCGCAGTGCTGTCTGTCCACTTCAGGGGGAAGAGGATGGACGGTGCGCTGAGACAGAACCTCCCACGCGGACTCAGCCGCGCCCTGCAGAAGGCGCTGAATCTCAGCACTGTACAGGCACAGGTCAGCCTCTCGGGGGCACTGGTGAAGGGGAGTGCATCATGAGGAGAAATAGTCCAAAATGAATTCCAGCAAGTTACTTCACTAGCTTATATTGAAACGGAACAGCTCAGAATATATAGTGTTAATATTTCATTTATTTATTTATTACGATGTCTAGAATGTTTTTGCCTTGTATCTTAAGAGGTTGTTGGTGTATTTTATACTTAATGATTGTTTTATTCTTCCTTTTAGGGTCAGGTTTAGGGTCTGACTCACAGTTAGGGTTTTGTTGGTCAGATGGACCACATGAGCACATGCCTCTCTCCCACACAGCATCGCACAGCTCAGGGGCTGAACAGTGCATGAATGCCAACACATTAGCCCCCCCCCCCCCAGCTTCCCCAGCCTTGAGCCCCTACTGCCTCATTGGTATTTTAAACACTGCCTTCCCTTCCTAGCTGCTGAGCCTCAGGGCATGTGCACCACAGAGAAGAGGAGAGAGGAGGAGAGAAAGAGGGGAGGGGAATGAAGGAGGGGGGAGGAGAGAAAGAGGGGAGGGGAATGAAGGAGGGGGGAGGAGAGAAAGAGGGAAGGGGGGAAGGAGAGAGGAGGAAAGACGGAAGGGGAGGGGGAGAGAGGAGGAGAGAAAATAGGGAGGTGGAAGAAGAGAGGAGAGAAAGAGTGAAGTAGGAGAGATGGAGGGGGAGGAGAGAGAGGAGAGGGGAGAGAAGAAATGAAGAGGAAAGAAAAAAGGAGGAGAGAAAGTGAGGAGGGGGAGTGAAGGAAAGAGGAAGAGAGAAAAAAGGGTGGGGGAGAGAATGGAGAGAGGAGGAGAGAAAGAGGGGAGGGGAGAGAAGGAGCATACCAATCACTATCAGCTATGAACATGAGAGACATTTTGGGTATTTCCTTTCTTGTCAAATGAGAAATATCTGAAAATGCCTATCAGTGGTTGTGAAATGGCTTCGTCAAGTTGTGCTGACTGTCCTTTTCACAGACATATGACTGTTTTGTGATTTTTTTGAATGCTGTTTACCTCAAACAGCTACATCTACAGTAAAGCCCATGATCTTTGCGTGACACACGTGTCCCTTTGCATTGTCCTCTGAGGCTGGGCCTGTTTAGATTAGGGGTCGCTGTATGACATTATGCTCATTTTAACTGAAGCCCGAACCTTTGACCCCCAGATCGGCAACGTGACCGGCACGTGGAATGTGACCGTGGGTTACTACGCAGTCAGCGGCTCAGCTGTCCTCACAGCGTCCACGGTGGCGGATGCCCTGGCTGCGTACGGTGCCGACCGGCTGCTGGGGGACGTAAAGCAGGCAGTACCGCTGGTGCAGGCCATACTGCTGGCCAGCGAGCCCTGGAGGCCACCACCTGACCCCGCCCTGCTGGTGAAGACAGGTAAGAGCGGGACGGCATCAGGTAGTGGTTTGACTAGTAAGCAAAACACATACAGGCAGCCCAGTGTCTTTGTCCTGATGATTATTATAAGCATAAATTTACTTACTTTTTCAAAATGTGCACCCGTGTTATATGACAATAAACACAGGTGTCCTGATTCTGACTCAGTAATTTTCTTAGATGCTTAGATAAATGGCTGATGATCGGCCAGGTTTCACTGTTGCAGGCACTGAATTTGCGGCAGTGGTGGACAGTTCCGCATCTCTGTATGCAGACACATGACCCCCTGACCTTGCTTGTGTTAACTCAGTTCTCAGGTTTGTGGGCCCGGGCGATGACATCACTTCCTGTGCTTTCGTCCAAAGCATGGAGCAGAGGCTGGAGAGCGTCTTTATGGAGGCACAGTCCAAAGTCCTCAATAGCTCTGCTAAACTCTCTGTTCAGGTACCTGACCTCCCAAAAGCTCAGCGAAACACACCCTAGTCCTGAGCTGCCTCTTATGTATCACCTGGAAGGTGTAATAACACAAAATCTGCATCAGACTAGAATACAGCTGTAAAATATAAAATTTTGTAAACACTTTTATAAATCATATTTCCTTATTATTACACACATTTGAACATGTCCTTTATTAAAAACGACTTTATTTGTTGTAAGTCAATGATTCCTATCAAACACAAACATCCTGCTGTCTGACTGGGAACTAAATGTGGGCCTTATCCTGCCTGAATGGGAAGAGTTGCAGCTGCTTCTGAAGCTTTTAGATGCTTCTTTTGAAGGCTGCCTCTTTGGAAGACCGCCTCCACCCATTGTCTGTCTCTGATTGGCCAGCCGTGTCTCTGTCCTTGCAGGTCCTGGCCGCCTGGCAGCTGCCGTCGTCGCAGGCTGTGGCACTGACCTACGTGGTGAGGAACGGCAGCGAGAGCCTCAACGGCACCGTCTCCAGTGGCCTCCTAGGGCAGCTCAGCGCTGAGCTTGTCGGCTACTTCCTGTTCTACCCTCCGCTGAGCATCGCTGAGCGTGGGTGTCCCTGCGGCTCCAGTCACACGTGCCGTTTCCTTAGTGACGCTGCCTCGCTGTTGAGGCCCGATCTCGTCCTTGCGTCCTGCTCTCGCTCGCTCCGCATTTTGTCACTAGCCTTCTGTCGATTAGCGGTAGCATCTGCTCAGCTCGCAGGCCACCCACAATCCTCCTGTAGGTCTTATGTGGACAACAGACTGGCCAATGGCACGCTGCCAAGCCTCCCTCTGTCGCAACGCGAGTGTCGCGTACCTCTGAACATGTGGCGTTTTGTAGACCGGCATTCATGAGTTTGCATCTGAGACCTTATTGCTTTTGTTTACATCTGTGATTGAACTTTATATTCACAAACGACGGCTTTTGCCAATCCAGACTGTTTAGTATAGCTTGCAAAATTACCATGTTAAATAATTCCTGCAGGAGAGCCCCTTCCCCAGATACAGATAACGACTACGGATAAAACCATCGTGAAACTGACGCGTTTGGGGCTTTCGGTGAACCATCTTACTCCCTTGACCATTTTATTCTTTGAGTGACTCACTCCTTTCAGTGTACATTTCGTCCTCTCGTTTATTTTGCAGTTTTTCTAAGACAGATGAGACTGGGATTCGCCTGGGTAGTTCTCCAGTGACGCTGTAAACATTTAGCGTATGTTTGCGCTGACTGCGCCGTGCTGTTCTAGCTGATGTGTAAATGCTGAGTGACATCAAGCACTCAATCACTGAGAGTTTTGTCCCCTGCTAGCGAGAAGGTCGACTAGATCTAGCCTGCCCTCCAGAGGACCCTTTTCTTTGTCTGAGGCTTTATTTTCGTTTCCCCTCTACAGCATTACTGTACCACAACCTGAACACCTCCATAACCACCAAGGACTTCTGGGTAATCACAGGTAATTAGCCTCTATCAGGACTGTGTCTGTGTCCTCTCTTTTATTATTTATGTCTTATAGTTTGGACAAGCCAGTTCTTTCCGTTCCAGGAATACATTGACTTTCTTCCCTGAATGCTCTTAGTGTGGCACTCTGATGATTTGAAAGTTGCCTTATGAGGTTCTTGCAGTGTTAGAAGTTATTGTATAGCTTCTGGTCCAGTTCTGCTGACTCTTGTACCTGGACGTTCATCAGAAGCTCAGCCGAGCTGCACTTCATGTCTAGTCGACTCCTTGACAGCCATACATCTGTAAGATAGTATTTTTCTGACTTGTATGTCACTTTAAATATAAGTATCTTCTAAAACAGATGTAAATTCCTAGAGCATCTGCTCCGAGCCAAGTTGGTGTTTGCGTTGGGTTTGGTTCAGGATGATGGGAAGGGCTAAAGGACCAGAGCCCTTCATGGAGACCAGTAGTAATGTCTCTCTGGCTCTGGCCACGCCTTCCGCAGTGCTCCAGTATGTCGACAGCTCATCTCTGGACAGTGGCTATCAGAACTTCGCACGCTTAATGGAACAACGTTTGGCTCAGCTGTTTGTCATCGCCCAGCAACAGGGGGCTCGCTTTCGGAGAGCCACCACCGTAGGGGGATACACTGTGCAGGTGGGCCGGGACTCTGGGGGGTTAAGGGAGGGATATTTTGGGGAACTGTGTAGATGGTGGGGGGGGGGGGGCTAGGCACTGGAAATTTCCACAGTGAAGTATCCACAGTGCTGTGACATTTTGGTACATGGGGGGCCTGCCTGTGGTGGTCATATAAGTGTAACCGTAGCTAATGAGCTGCTCTGTGCTGTGGTTCAGATGGTCGGAGTCCGGCGGGTCCCAGGGCCTAAAAACCCCGCTGAGATGACCTACTACGCCCAGCTGGAAGGCCGGCCCCTGCTGGGCACCTCGGCCGCCAAGATCCTGAACACGGTGGACTCCCAGACCATGGCCCTGACGCTGGGCTATTTTGTCCAGCTCCAGGCTGAGCGTACGTTCTTTGCAGACCCTGTGTGCACACACACACGCATGCACACCCACATGCATGCACATACACACACACACACATACTCACACACGCACACACACACAAACATATGCACACACACATACACATGCACGCTCACACACCTGCACACACACACACGCACATATGCACACACCCACACACATGCACCTACACACACAAACACATACACACATGTCGGGTAAACATATCTTTATGGGGACCGCTCATTCATTTCTATGGGAAAAATGCTAACGATAACTATGACAACCTTAACCCCTACCCTGCCCTAACCTTAACCATAAGTAACCAAGCAAAATACAAGAGTTTTAGCATTTTTCGTTTTTTCATTGCGGTCACTTTGTGGGGACCTGAAAAATTGTCCCCACAGCATCAGAGTAACAGGTTTTTATTACTTTTTTGGGGAACATTTGGTCACCACAATGTAATATAATGTAGTATAAACATAATCCACATACAAACACATAAAGGTAAACTTTTATACAAACACAGACACATACACAGAATTTTGCTACCTGGTAGGGAGCTGGGAGAGAGCAAAAACCTGGATTGCTGCAGGTCCCCGAGGACTGGAATGTGTAACACTGCTGGAAAGGGATTCTATCAGACCCCTGTAAATTGTGGTGCATAAATTATTTGACTTAATACTTTAAGGCTTAACTGTTTTACCTAAGTAATATTTTCTGAAAACCACCAATTCAGAAAGAAACTTAAATTATAACTATTCCTCCTCTCTTGTTAATTACTTACTATGATTGTATGACATTACAGCATTTAACCAATCATGAGTTACATGTAGAAGGCAGACCCATGAAAGCTGACTAGCCGCAGTACTGACTCATGTGATTTGTCATGTGCCGCCTCAGCTGTGTTGAAAAGCCCTCCCAGCAACCTTTGGATCATCCCTGCGGTGCTGGTACCCATCGCCGTGGTGATGGTCATCGTCCTCATCATCACGGCTGTGCTGTGTCGGAGGAACAGAGGGGATTTTAAGGTGGAGCTGAACCCTCGCACCAAGGTATGGCTCTTTCTGCAGACAGATCATTTTAGTCCAAAACGTTGTAGTTTCTCTTTGCTAACGGGATTTTCTTTTTGCTTGTTTAGACATCGTATCGGAGGGACGCCAGTTTCTACCACCAGGTACCCTGGACTTCTGATTGGGTGGATGCTGGAGTGACTCATGTTGTGTGCCTTCTATAATGAACCTCGGGGAGTGTGGTTTTAAGCAGGCCTTTTTGTGGCGTGATATATACACATACTCACTCTGATGACACCACAATCCAAGACACTGAACCTACAATCCTGTGAGTCCTACAGGCCAGGGGGACTGTCCCTCCCAATAATCTGGCTTCATCCCTCCAATAAACAGACTATTGTATTTAAATTATTAATTGTGTTCCTCCAATATCAAACTCTCTCCTATGCCATTGATTGTGAGTGTATTGTGATGGCTATAGGATTTGCTGTGACTGGCTTATGATCCAGCGGTGGACCAGTGACAAGGCTGCTGTCTTTTCCAGCGTGATCCTGATTAGCTCTCTGGTAGAGAAGCCAAAATAAAGCCTTTTCTGTCTTCCAGCTGAACGTGTCAGAGCTGACATCCCCTTACGCTACCACTCACAGTTTACATGTTTCAGATTGGTTGAGCTGTATCAGGGAAATGAGTTTATGGCATCCTGGGCAGAGGCTTCCTGTAAGATGACAGAGTACCAGGTATCTGTGAGAAGAACAAGTCTGTCAGTGGGACGTGCCTTTCCTGTGGATTTGCGGCCCATCCCAGGCGGCTGAGGCCTTGCATGACTTTGCTGTGGATTTGTGCCTTGTCCCAGGTGGCCGAGGCCCTGCATGCCTTTGCTGCCTTTGCTGTGGATTTGCAGCCCGTCCCAGGTGGCTGAGGCCCCGCATGACTTTGCTGCGGATTTGTGCCTTGTCGCAGGTGGCTGAGGCCCCGCATACCTTTGGTGCAGATTTGCGTCCTGTCCTGAGGCTTCACATACCTTTGTTGTAGATTTGAGGGCTGTCCCAGGCGGTTGAGGCCCCGCATGCCTTTTCTGCCTTTGCTGCATATTTGCGGCTTGTCCCAGGCGGCTGAGGCCCTGCATGCCTTTGCTGCATATTTGCGGCTTGTCCCAGGCGGCCGAGGCCCTGCATGCATTTGCTGCGGATTTGCGGCCCGTCCTGAGCCCTCACATACCTTTGTTCCAGATTTGAGGCCTGTCCCAGGCGGCTGAGGCCCTGCATGCCTTTAATGCGGATTTACGGCCCGTCCTGAGGCCCACGTGCCTTTCCTGCGGATCTGCCGCCCATCCTGAGGCCTCACATACCTTCGCTGCAGATTTGAGGGCCGTCCCAGACGGCTGAGGCCCCAGATGCCTTTGCTGCAGATTTGTAGTCTGTCCTAGGTATCCGAGGCCCCACGTGGGATATTGTGATGCTCAGTGCTGAGATAATCTTATCTCCTTTGACGTCAGAGCAGCAAGCAGGCCAGAGGTCAGGAGGGAGATCAGACCACATTTGTCCCATAATCCACTGGGGCATATTAACAGCCAATAGGGAAAGAGCACGTGAAGCATTCAGGGCTTAATCCAGCTTGATCAGTGGATAGAAGATGGTGTCAGTCAGTCGCTGCCAGAGTGTGTCCGTGTTAGTGAGACGTGAAGGAGCAAACTGAAAGCACTTACAAAAGTGGCCTTTATCAAGGAGATGTCCTTGCTTCTTATAGAGCAGGTTGGTTCAAGGTTAATTTAATGCTCACTGAACTGCTAGGAATAGAAGCAGAATCTCTGATTGTTGGACACACAAGTGAAGCGTCACGCTGAGGGACAAATGGGACAGAGGGAGGACAAGCAGCCTCATACACATCAGTCCTTCCATGCTTCTCACAAATTTGGATGCCCAAGGCTGAAGATGTGAGATTCTAGAGATGTGTTGAATTTGGTTTGCATCACGGATGGGTGGTTGTTGGATTTTCTGTATTACGATGTTCACTACTGCAGGAAAAGTGTGATTTTATAAGCGTTTGCCCCACAGCCTGTGCAAGGGTTCGACTATGCCAAGCAACACCTCGGGCAGCAGGGCGGCAATGAAGAAGCCGTTCCTGCTACCCAGGAAACCATTGTCCTCCCCCTGTCTGTCCGGGATGGCCCCCTACTGCACCAGAATGGAACTGCGTCGAAGAGGACCCTGCCCAATGAGGTCCATAGGAGGTGAGACTGGGAGAATCACTCTAGCCCGCAAGGCTTTTGGAAATTGCGAATTTGTGCTCAGATGATGAAAGCCATTTTGTGGGGAAGCAGAAATCTATAAGAGGCTGACAGCTGAAAGAGAGTGTGAGCATCATTATCAAGAAAACGAGAAATGTGGAAGCGCCTTTTGAGGTGTTATTGACACAGTACCATGACCAAGAAATAAACGCTGAATCTTAAATCTTACATGGATCTTTTCCCTGTAACTGTGTTTTAGTGTCACAGATTTTAATTCTCTCAAGCCCATTTTTGCTTCTAGTCAGGACACTTCAATGAATCAACATTTAATCAAAAAAAGTTTCCCTGTAACCTTGCCCATATAACAGATTTTATTGTGTGTTCTTTCACTAATCACTGTGTGATTCAGTGTTAAAAATGAATTCCAAATTTTCAAACAGTTCTGATTGCTTTGAAGGCCTTGCTGTTAAAGAAAAAAAACATTTCAATCCCCTTAACTATGTTCATAATTTATCAGTCGTATTTATAATTGATCAGTCCCTGAGGAATGGGCTCCTTCCACGATTTGCTTGTGTGTTTGCTTGGTTGCCTAGCGACCAAGCAGGCCCTTATCCCCCCCACTGCAGTGTGCGAGCTAGCGAGCTCGCACCACATCTGTCCTCCTGCGCCAGTCAGTTTTATTATTATAGATCGTGATGCTGCCCCTTCCTTAATGTAAGAACCAGAGGCTGGTGGTTTCCATGTTAACTAGTCAGTGTTGGTTAACTCATGGTGTTACTAGGCGGTAATACAGCATGTTAAATCCACACTAGGTCAAGCCGGGATAGTTTACATGAGCATGCGTGGTCTCAGTAAGCCTTAACCCTCAGGAGCTTTGGAAGCGCGAACAGATTCAGGCACAACTTGGAGGACATGGATTGTTACACAAACCCCTGCATGGCTTTCTGCTGTATTGGAACCGGGAAGTGATACCTATTGACCTTGATGAAACAGAGCTGTGTATCACATGACCCTGGCAGAACATCACGTGATGCTGCTTTGGTGTCCTTTAATGACCCTGTGAGAGTGGCTTGTATCAGGCTGAAGTCATGTGACCTACATGTTTCTGTGTTCAGTTTGTCCTTGAAAGAAAATCTGCCAAATTTTTACAAGGAACAAGAAAAACATCTACAGGTATTTGAATAGATACACACGCTCAGGGAGGTTCGTCTCAGCCTCACTGAATATTCTCTTATGTACTCAAGTGATTATTGACATTTCTGTTGGAGAATAAACATCGATTATCCTGGTTTCCGGAATATACCTCAAATGTCCTCAATTAATGAATATATGTAATGAATATCCCAGATTCTGGAATAGACCTCAGTTGACCTCAATTCCGGAAATCATGTCTCCTGCTTGGTTAGAGTGTGGATATAAAGACAGGGAGTTTCAGGCCTTCAGCCGACAGTCGGTTCCTAAAATCAGTATCTTAGCATGAGTTCCCATTCATTTATTTTACTAGATAAATATCTTAAATAAATTAACTGGTAGACTGTCAGCATATAGACCAGCCTTAAGAAATGTAAGTCCAACATGCAGGGCAGCTTGGTTTATCTAACCCTAACTTTAAAAAGCCTGTTTAAGTCTCACAACCTTGATGTAAAAATCCTACAATAAATGTGGATCTGTCTTCTGTTGTGTTTTTAGTCTTTCTGAATTCAGTGTTTTTTTTAATCCTGTGTGGGAGGCTGTGAATCTGTGAGCCCTGAAGGTATAGGAGCAGCCTGTATGGTTTCCGTGGAGACGGAGGCGGCCGTTGGCTCCTGCACAAATGATTATCTCCTGACATATAATCACATCTGTTTATCTGTGTATTTAACTGCATGTAAATGTATTCGGTTGTGTTCACTGTGGGCATGTGTCAGGATAACAGGCTGTACCGGGGACATTAATGGGGGGGGGGGGTCGGATACCACACAGCTCAGCGCCTCTTCTGTTGCTGTGGTTACAGTGAGGACGGTTCCGTCATCAGCAGCGAATCAGGGAAGGCCAACTCCTGCAGGGCCACATCAGCGCAGAGGGTCCCAGCCCAGCAAAAGCCCCCCCGAGAAGAAGCACCCAAGAGGGCCGGTGAGCCTTTGATACACATCGTACTTAATCATTTAATGACAGAACAACAACAACAACGACAATGACTGCAACGATAATAATAATAATAATAATAATAATAATAATAATAATAATAATAATAACATTAGAAGACTAATAGTATTGTCATACATGAAGTCACTCCCATGACTGTGAATGTGCAGGTATTCTGAAGGGGGAATTTGGAGGGATTCTTTTTCACAGTACTGTACATCCCACAGGAATCAACATAACATTTTATACCTGTCATTACACAATGAGAACAGGGAATATAACCCAAACACCATTATCTCACAATGACAGTACAGGGTACAGCATAGACAACACGTGACACCAGGCAAGAGAAATCCTAAGAGAGAAACAATAATAATAATATCCTGCAGGCAGTCACTCCCCTGAATGTGAATGTACAGGTATTCTGTAGTAATGATGATAATGTCCTATGTATAGTCAATCCCCTGACTATGAGAATGCAGGTATTCTGGGATAGAAGTAATCCAGCTAACTATAGGCCAATCAGTTTAACTAGCATTACTGGGAAATTAATGGAAGCTATTATC
>JAODKC010000021.1:6633200-6669605 GCA_026777985.1 Mormyrops attenuatus
AATGATTAACAATGATGGATCTTGTGACTGTTTTATACTAAATATTCAAATAAATGAATGTTACATTATTATGTACCTTGCACACAACACTTTTATGTGAAGAATAGAATAGCATTTCTGCACCATTTTGCATGCATTAACATAAAGGCTATATATGAAAAAAGGTTTTTTGTGGAATGCAGTATGAAGAAAAAAATCTTTATTTGGTCATTAGATCATGTAATCAGTACAAAACTTAACTCCAACAAGGAGTGGTTTTTTAACATCTTCTAGTTCATTGCACTGCAATGGTAATTCTTAGACTGGTATAACAGTTTAACATACCAATTCTTAAGTTTAATTTACCCATTGGTAAGGGGACATGAAAATTGTAAATGAATTGATGGGGTCCAAACAAATCTTCATTTGAGTGTTGATCTGGTTATGCCACGTTAGGTCATTGTTATTTTCAATGGTATAAATATTACCTTAAGTACTTGTATCGGTACTCATCATCAGCAAATACACAAATGTATGTACTCGTACTCATACTTGGTCCATACTGACAACTTTTTCCGGCCGTGAACAGTGTTTTTGGGCAGCGCCAATTCAGTTACATGCACATTTTTAAAAAATTATGAAAAGTGGCATTTTTATTTTTGCCACAGAATATTCTTGTAAAGATATAAACTCGTAGATCAGGAGCTTGGAAATTGAGAACTACCTACAGGGCTGCATATAACTGGCACGCAAGTACACATTCACCTTCAAAAGCGATACGTGCAGCAATCAATTACTGTAACAGCGCAAATGCGTACGTATTTTATGTGCATTTGCGCTGATAAGAAATTATCGTGCATTTAGTACGAATTAGCATATACAGGTCAAGAATCACGATAATTTCTGGTCATGTCAGCGCACAACAGTGTGGCTCAGTGGGCTAATCCTGTGTGCCTGTAATGAGAAAGTCGCCAGTTCAAACCCAGCCTCAGCACGTCTGCACGTCCTTGAGCAAGGCCCTTAACTCCCAGCTCCCTGGGCCTGCTACGGATGGCAGCCCTTTGTGGACAGCTTACTCTGCAAAGAACAAGTTGAGGGAGGCATATAGGCAATTTCCCCATGGGGATTAATGAAGTGATTTAAAAAAAACCAACATGATAAAGATTAGAACAATACATCAATGACAACACTACTTTTAAGTTCTGTGACATACTGCAAAAAATACAGTGTCACATCAAAGAGGCGAAGGCAGACGTGGGGAAAACCAAAAGGGGATTTATTAAATGAAACTACAGACAGAACAAAAGGAAATGGACCACGAGGGGTCAAAACGGGGTAGGGGGCACAGGGCACACTGGGGAGCACATGCAGGCAGCAACATCAATGACTGGACTGGGGAGCTCAAGACAGGGAGGCACTATATACACCACTGACGAGGGAGCAGACGAGAGGCACCTGGGGTGATCCAAACAAGGACTGTAATGAGAAGAGAGATTAAACAAGTAACAGGTGTGGCTCATTAGAGCCACACAACGGAGAGATAGAGGGGGAAGGGATGCAGTGTGTGACATACAGTAACACAACCGTAAAGTATATACATGACAAATATTTTAATACCCTGTTAGGCAGTGCAAAAAAAACACTAAAAAACAAAAAACCCCAAATCACTCTAACAAGAAATACCAACCAGCAACAATGACAACAATTATTCTAGATTCTCAATCATTTTATTATTAGCCGTAGGCACTACCTTGATGATAACTTAACAGATGGTAAATGTGGCTATCGGGCCAACTGGGTAATATCTATCTGTTGCCCAATTGGCTGATAGCCACTTTAATCAACACATTTACCGGCTAACGGTAATGTGTGCGCCGGCCAGGTTAGCATTTATGATAACTGTTTAATGTTAGGACACAGCACTGAAACTGCCTTGACTTAAGTCGTAAATGACATAACAATGGAAACTGATGCTGACAGCGTGATTGTGCTAATGCTTCTGGACCTTAGTACTGCTTTTGACAATGTTGATCATTCTGTCCTATTACAAAGACTTAAATTTGAGGTTGGATTGAGTGGAACGGTGTTGAAGTGGTTTAAATCATACTTAACTAATTGTTATCAATATGTTCAAGTGTCAGATACTTGTACTCCATCGTCAATGTCATCGGTCAAATATGGAGTACCACAGGGATCAGTGCTTGGTCCTTTATTGTTTTCTCTCTACATGCTGCCATTAGGAAACATAATGAGAAAACATAATGTTAACTATCACTCCTATGCCAACGACCCCTAAATATTCATTTTGGTTATGACTAACGACACCACACCTATTGTCACCTTAGCTAATTGCTTTAACAAAGTCAAAATCTGGATGGCGGAAAATTTCATATCACTAAATGCTCAGAAAACCGCGGTACTATTGTTTGGAGGCAGGTCTGCAGATAGGAACATTATAATCTCCACACTCCACTCCAAAGGGCTGAACTTTTCCCTCAGCAGCTCAGCCCGTAACTTTGGTATCATCTTAGATACAAGCCTTTCATTTAAATCACATGTAAATGCAGTATCGAAGGTGCACTTCTTACAGCTACGCCAAGTCGCCAAACTGTGACGATTTCTTACTCTTCAAGACAGAGAAATTGATGCATGCCTTTGTATACACTAAGTTCGACTACTATCTAGGTTAGACTAATACCTTGCAGCGTATTCAAAATGCAGCAGCTCGAATTGCTACCAGGAGCAGGAAGTTTGAATACATAACCCCTGTTCTTGGGTCCCTGCATTGGCTTCCTGTTAGGTTTAGAGCTGACTTCAAAGTTCTCCTACTTATATATAAGACGCTCAAAGCTCTAGCTCCTGCCTACCTGACAGAATTACTTCAAGTTTACAAGCCGCGTCGTCCACTCAGGTCACAGAATGCAGGTTTCCTTGTCGTGCCACATATAAATAAAGTGAGAGTGGGCAGTAAAGCATTCTGCTACAGGGCCCCTATATTGTGGAATGGTTTACCAGACTATGCTCGGGATGCTGATTCCGTCTCGGTCCTTAAATCTCGACTGAAGACCCATTACTTCAGTTTCGCTTTCCCGCAACGTAACACGCCATAACTATGACTGTTGGTGCAGCTGAACTTGTCATTTTTATCTACTATGCGTGTCCATTTAACGGGGTCAACGCATTTTCTGACCATCCATGCTCTCTGCCTTCCCATATGTCTGGGGAATAGCTTATACCAACATTTTAACAAGCTTGACTATGCTTTTCTGTTTTCAGTAATGTTAGTCTGCCCAGGGGGGTTGGGCGGTCAGTTGACCTTGGACCCCCAGAGGCTTTTTTTCTCCCTACTTGGCAGTTTTTGGTTCCTCTCCTTCGTTGTCTTCTGGCTTTCTTTATTTAAATTCTTTCCTTCCTTTTTCCCATTATGTATCTCTCTCTAATGATGTTTTATGGATCACAATACATCCATGTAAAGCGCTTTGGGATGTCTCTGCCATATAAAAATAAATTGAATTGTATTGAAATCCACTCCCGAGGGACGTCAGTCTCTGTACACCGAGTTCAATCACATGGGACTTAGCACACAGGAAGGGTGCCGCAGGCCATTACGGGATCACAGGCGTAGGGAAGGTCACACCATCAGTCCTTAAGAGTGAGAAACAAAGGAGCAGTAACCAGAGCCTGGGTTTAACCAGTCCTGTAGCACAAGTGAGTTGTCAACCAGTCTGGCAATAAGATACAAGTGTTAACTAATACCCCTACACCAGTCCTAAGACTGTGGTGTCATGGGAAAACGAATCATCTTACCTAGGGACCAGTAAAATGACCTGGTGTTGCCTTGGTCATTCATTCATGCATTCATTTTCTCTGACTTTGCATCCCTTTCCTCAAGATCCCCCTCAAAAATTATTCATCAGATTCCCGGGGTGCATCTGCAGTGAGGGAAGAACAAGTTCTCTGTAATTTGTGGCCGGCTTTGTTCATAAGTGGAGCGGTAAGAACAGCTTCATCCCTCACCTGGGCTCTTTCACACATTTATCATCTTCCTGTTAAGCGCTAGCTTTTTTGCTCTGATATACTTCAGGAGTAAATGATGAGTAGGGGAGCAGGGAAACGGACTGGATATGCTGCTGCACAGTTACTTTTCTTCCTTGGCAAGGCCTGTTAAATAATTCATGCTCCCGGCCGCATTGACTGTTTCATGCCCAGAATAAAACAAAACTAATTTGTTAAACTTAATAAAATATGACCCAATAAAAATCCCAGTCTAATTACATCGGTCCTGAGGCAGGGTTACATTCCTGCACCTCAGATGTGCCTTATTACTGGTGCTATACTATAGTATAGAGGTTTTCCTCCTTTTCTTGTTCTGCAGTTTAATTTTCCTGTCCCCCCCAGTTTGGTTTCTTTATTTTCTTACCCTGCATTTGGTTGTACTGCTTCTTCCCCCGGTTTTTTGGGGTTCCCGTAACCCTTCCCATTTGTTTTCTCTATTTTTTTCTCCTAAGTCTTTGGTTTTCTTGTTTTTTTTTCCCGGTCTCACACACACTGCTCATGGGGCCAGTGAGCTCTACAAGCCACCAGTATTTCACACAGTTCCTGTCTTCAGATTTGACATCTGACTTGTTTCATTGACCCCAGACAGCTGCCTTTTTCATACATGTCCCAGTTGATTTATGGCTGAACTGTCATTTCTCAATCATGGCCTATGTTTCATGGACTCAGCTGCCTCTCTCTTCTGCAGCAGTCTGAAGCTTTCAAGAATGATGGAGGAAGATGGAGGGCACTCTGTTGAGCTGTTACCACAGGCATACATCACCTGTGTGTCAGCAGGACTGGTGCTGTGCCTGCTCCTCTAGCAGGGGCCCATAACCCACTATACCACCCACTGCAAGGTCCATCCCTCTGAGAGGATAAGCCTTCTGCAAGGATCATACCAATGAGAGGATCAGCCCTCTGCGAGGATCAGCTTTGTGATCTATCCAGGCCCACACAGGCCCTGTCCCACCATGCAGCCCTCTGAAGCCACCTGGAGCATTATGGATGCAGGAAATTTTGCTGTATGTGGCTCTATCTTTCAGGGATCTCCATTGGGGAACGGAATGGCCGCTAGTTCAAATCCTGAGTTTGGCAGAGTGATGTCCCTGTTTGGCCATTTAACTAGGGGCATTTCTAGCTATTGAAAAGATCAGGCCTAAGCCAAGTTTGCCTGGGGGTTTGTCTTTTCTTGGGACACATAATTTATTATACACATGCATATAATGTTCAAGGAAACTGAGGCATTTAGCCACTGACTATTAAACATCACTAGTATAATTTATCATCAGATTATCATCTAATCAATATTGTTTCTCACATCTCACCTTAAGACCATGAAGACACAAATTCTATGCTACATTATTATCTTACAAAATCCAAAATTCCAGATGATATCCCATTTCGCAAGATCTAAATGATCGTCCTGTCACTGCTTCCATCCCTCTGTTCTCTCTACCTGTTAATTATTTGTCTTTGTTTTCAGCCCTCGTGTGACTCACTCCAGCTGCCTCTCATCTGCTCCCTCGTCAGTGGTATGACGTTGCTTCCCAGACTTGTACTCCCCAGTTGGCATACCTATCTAAATGGGGACCTTCCAATCATTTCTATGGGAAAAACCATAATCCCAATCACAACGTCCTTAACCCCTACCCAGCCCTAACCTGAACCATAAGTAACCAAACAAAATACAAGATTTTTGGCATTTTTACTTGTTTGATTGCATTCACAAATTTTCATAAAATTGAGGTTATCCGAATGGGGACTGACAAATGTCCCCAAAAGTTTCAGGTTTTACCACACTTTGGGGATATTTTGGCCAGTATGGGTCCAACATATGATCTATGTACCCTTCTCTCCCCCCCACCCCCCACACACACATACATACATACGTCGCATGAACATATCTTTATGGGATTTTTATGGGGAAAATGCTAACGATAACTATGACAACCTTAACCCCCACCCAGCCCTAACCATAACCATAAGTAACCAAACAAAATACAAGAGTTTTTGCATTTTTAGTTTTTTCATTGCAGTCACAGATTTTTTATAAAATTGAAAACGGGTATTCATCACGTTGTGGGGGCATTGTGTCCCCATAAGGTAAGGTATACCCGCTCACACACACACACACACACACACACACACACACACACACACCATTTTCTCCAGTGGATCCTGGCTCCGTTGACAGCAGCAGCTCTTCATAACTATCATTATGCTGTACTGGCTGCACTGTCTGTGGTCTCTGGACACAAATTTATGTAGATATTAAGATTACATCTGTGACAAAAGATTTTTTTTTCTTTCTTATCCCTATATATCATCTGTGTAGGCCTATGTGTTTTGTTCCCCAAGTGTGCAGTACTTTTTCTAATTGTCATGTCAAGGCTTTTTCGACAATGTACAAACCTTTGGACACAGGTATTTGCTAAGTAAATAGCATGTTTTATGAGATTTGTTTTAACTTGAAATGTTCAAAAGAAAATGTTCAGTTTTAATGGCTGTTGGGTATCTGGCAGATCTGGTCAAGCAGCTGAATGAAATGAATGAAACCAATTCACTACTTTGACTGCGCTTGTCTCAAGCAGGCACCTGCGTGAAGGACTTGGGTCTGAGCCGCTAAGCTGGCACATGCCACTGAAAGCGCGACAGTCTCTGTTGTCGACCCAGCAGTGATGGGAATCAGACCTTAGTGTCTATAGAGATCTATTGTTTTCCTAAAGTGTCAGTTTATCCCGGAGCTTTTTGTTTGGATCTTTCTGTCCTGGATCAGGAGAACTTTGAATATGGCAGCATTTATCACGCAGCTGTGTCCAGCGCCCCCCTGAGTTCCTTCATGAATAACACAGTAATGTCAGTGAAACATGAACGCATGAATATTTCGCTGCTGTTCCTAACCAGCTCAGTGTCACCCTTCTCTGCCAAAGTGACTCTTTTCATTATGAATTCACATAAGGCTGCAGGCTGGCCTTTCTGTCATGGACATCTATCCATCTATCCACTGTGCTTCCTGGAGTATCGAGCTTCTTCATTTTGTGCCAGTCAGAATGGGCACACGTCCATTGTTTTGGGGGGGGGGGAGTCATCTCACCATAAAAAGTAATCCTGCTGATGGGCTGCCTTCCAGAATTCACATTCCTCCTTGAAGTACAGTTTAGATTTTAAATTTGGATGTTAATGAGGTGGTGGTGGTGGTGGTGGTGGTGGTGGTGGTGGTGGTGGGGGGGGGGTGACGACTGCCCATGGTCAGAGTCAATAACGGTACTGATTACTTTTTCCAAAAACGTCGTTAGTCGTTTGTATATATCAGGGTGTTCTGCTCTGCTTTGAGCCCTAGTAAATATCCGTAATAACTGTTTTTCTCCTTAGGATTTTAGTCTTCTCAGAGCACAAATCCAAACAATTTGGTTTCTTTACCAAACAGGATCCTTGCATTTCATCCCATCCAATCCCAGTTCTAGTAATAAACATTCCGATTACTTTCCTGCTATCCTCTCTCTTTTGGCATGGTTTGCCATCTGGATTCACAGTTACTCCCGCAGTTATTTTGATCAAATATTTATTCTATACTCTCCGCTGTAAAACAGGCTTGCACTTTACTGGAACATTCTGTAATGGAAAATAATCATCCCTATATGCTCAATGGCTGCTTAGCCATTCAGGGTGCCAGTCCTCTATTAAACAAACTCTCATTAATCACCAGAGGCTGGTTTGCTGTTCCTGGGGCCCCAGTCAAAAAGTCACTTTGGGGCCCCCAAACCCCCCTCCAGTGTTTAAAAGCCTAAATAAATAGCTAGTGAGTACAGTCAGAAGATCGTAGCTAAGCTAGCTAGTTAGCAGAACATGCTGCTTCAGCATCTCTTACTGTAAATAAAGAATGTGTTTAATTAATATTCAGTTTAATGACTGTTTGTGGCCAATAGGGGGCCTAACGCAAATGTGTGGTTTATGTGATGGTAAACACCGCCACTCTCAATGATCCCTGATTCATCACATTTTCTCTGGCAAAGCTATATATTTTTCACATCACTATTGTAACATCTGTCAGTCAGTCTGTTGTAGCTGCAACAAGCTGTCAGTCAACATGAGTGGCTGCAGAAATGGCCTGTGGGACGGTGGCCATGTGTTTCTTACCTCGTACCAGTATAAAATGCTTGGGGAGAATATAGACTGAGGTGGTTTGGTTTGCATTGCATTCCGGCAATTTTAATACTAAAACCGTTTACAATATTTTCATAACACTTTCTGCTATTGAACAGTAGGTTGAAGGTTACATAGTACACCTCAAAGGTAAAAATATTCAGAAAGAAAAATTGTTTTTGAAGCATTCTTTGAAGGGTGCCGCCAAGTTAAGAGTCCCCAAGCTTTTTAGAGGGGGACTCTTAGTTTGGCAGCTCCCTTCTTCCCTACGGTGCAGGAATATGGATCCATCGTGAAGTATTTGGACCTTCAGCAGAATTTCAGGCCTCCATTTGGAGGATCCTCAACATATTACTAACAGCGCATAGGAGACAGTCAGGCAAACGAAGGACACACAAGATGACCTGGATTTACTGTTGGGGCTCCCTGCCACAGGAAACTTTATCTTTCTTGAGAGTGCACAGTGGTTCAGTCTGATGAGGGCGGATGCAGGTACAGACACAGGCACAGGTGCAGACACATGAGCAAGCATAGCCGTAGGTGCAGGAACAGATGCAGAGACCTGCACAGACACAGGTGCACAGGGATGCAGGTCCAGGCACGGAAGCAGGTGCAGACAGAGATGCAGGTCCAGGCACAGAAGCAGGTGCAGACAGAGATGCAGGTCCAGGCACAGAAGCAGGTGCAGACAGAGATGCAGGTCCACGCACAGAAGCAGGTGCAGATGCAGGTGTTGAGGTACTGCTTGTTCCTGCTGATTCAGGCCTTCTGGGAGGTATGTGGCTGTCACTTGCCTGAGCACTACCTTGTCCTGCATCCACCGCCATGTGAGGGCATGTGGTTGTGTGCGTTGTGTGTGTGCGTCTGTCTGTCCGTCTGTCTGTCAAAGGTGTAGATTTGGATATGGATTGTAGGACATTTCCGAGTGGGAGTACTGTCTGTGTTTAGGGGAGCAGGCGGTTCAGGGCTGAATATGGACCCTACCATATTCTAAACCCTATAATGATTCATTTTTAGCAAAGATCTGCCTTTCATTCTTTTTTGTGGGAAAGACACAAGGCAGCTTTTAAACTTAAACATTAAACCTCTTTAAAGCTTCTTATGTTTGCTCAATGATGAGGAAATAACGTTAGCAGAAAGATGTCAAAGTTCCGTTTCATTTCTGCTAATAAATGAAGCTAGCATGCGTCTGCTACGATGCCCTGTGGTGACATATCATCTGTCAGCCCCAATGGGCATGTTTCCAGTCAGCATAATGCTCTCTGTTGAGTGGAGAGACGTTATTACCTCTGTGCTATGCACAAGGTAGACACATGGTGACAGCACAGGCTGTACACAGTATGGACACAGGTAGAGAGCACAGGCTGTACACAGTATAGACACAGAGAGACAGCACAGGCTGTACACAGTGTAGACACAGGGAGACAGCACAGGCTGTACACAGTATAGACACAGGGAATCAGCACAGGCTGTGCACAGTGTAGACACAGGGAGACAGCACAGGCTGTGCACAGTGTAGACACAGGGAGCCGGCACAGGCTGTGCACAGTTTAGACACAGGGAATCAGCACAGGCTGTGCACAGTGTAGACACAGGGAATCAGCACAGGCTGTGCACAGTGTAGACATAGGGAGCCGGCACAGGCTATGTATGGTGCAGACACAAAGAAACAGCTATGTACACATTAATTTCAGAATATTTCTCAGTTTTTGCTTGTGTTGGTGGATATTTTTGTTGACATTCATTCAGAATGGAAAGAAAGATGTTGTACATACAGTACATTTCCTGTATACTGATGTTGGGCTGGCTCACCGGCCTCAAACCTTCAGAGTTTGGATTCTGAACCGCCCCACCCCCACCAACACCACCACCACCACCACCACCCTGACAGGATTAGCATTTAGAACAAAAATGTTACCGCTGCTGTCAGCACTGAAAAGCGAAGTGAGGAGTAGGAGGAAGTGTGGATGTTTGCAGTGTATTTCCCTTAACGAGCGCCTGCTCTCTGTAGCACAGCTGCCTTCTTCCTCACACCAAAGCGCGTAATTATCCGTGACACAGCGCTCCAAAAGCAGCTCCTCATGCCCTCAGCTATGCTTACATTTCAATCACGGCTTTAAAAAACACATTACATAAATGCATGTAAACTATAAGCTATGTATCAGGTAAACAATGCATGTAGGAGGGAAAATGCACCGGGCGTAAATGCCGCTCTCTTCCTGAAAGATGCCTCAATCAGCTTGAGCCAACATTATAGGCTCCCGTTCTCTGGATGTGATCATTAGTCAGGTGACAGTTTGGATGGACATTATTGTTCACACTGGATCTTTTCACCTCTTCCTCTTTACACCCCAATTATTCTGTGATGTGAGGCGTGTTGGACCCATACTGGCAAATAAGAGCAGTGACATTCATGCACATATAATTTTGCTCACTGAGTATGAGACTGACATTCACACAGACCAGCTGAACTCAAAAAGGCATAACTGGGATGGTTACTATGGTGATTAAAAGCGAATGGAAGAATGGAAGGTATCCACAGTATCAGGTGGAGGCAGTAATAATCACAAGCATAAGGCTAAGGACCTTGGCACCATTAACTTAATGTGTGTCTCATACTGTAAAGCCTCTTTAAATCAGTGTCAGAGCCTTACCATGGTACCGTACACATACTCAAGAAAAGGGCTCAATCTCTTCATATCCATCTGTTTTTACAGGACAGGTTGTCCATCCCTCACTGCCCTCTTTCAGACCATCCCCATTATCGAATCTGGACAAAGCTGCACGATAACGTTCATTGTGTTTTTGGGCCAGTGATAGACAGTCACACTAGACTAATTATTGCTACTTTAAAGAGTTTTTCTCTGGATCTTCAAATTTATTTCAGTTCTGTCAGAGAAATGTCCTTAAGCATTTTGCATTATTAAAACCTAAATTGGCATTTATATCAGTGCTTGGTGATAATGGAAAATGCTAATGTTAAGATGCTAACATTAACGGGAAGCATGTTTTTATTCTGGAAGGAGATATCAAGCTCATTTTGTATCTTTACCCTAGCAACTGTTACCAAGGACCACAGTCACCACACAGGTCTACACAAGAGTCCATAGTAAAGAAAAACAGGCAGCTTGGCTTCTCTTTTAGCATATCTGCTATCGCTGAAGTCAGTCTCTGAAGTTCTGCCATGTTACTGTCATCACAACCTTTATAATTAATGGCTGCTCTACATACATCTTCTAAAGAACCCTTCACCAACTAGACCTCTGCCCTTCAGATCTGTATATGCCTTTAACATACCTGCGTTCCGCTCCATTATTCAATTACAAACTCAGATGGACTGGCCAATTATGTGCAAGTGGTTTGATACAATCCAGGGCCCGTTGATGTTCACTGGACCGTGACGTCTCGACACTGAGCGTCAGGCTGGAGGACACAGCCATCGTCATACCTCACTGGTGACATCGATCGCTGACGGGTCATCAGCTGATAGTCAGCTTCTGTCTCATTGGTAGAGCAGAAGTAGGTGTGGGGGGTGTATGACTCATTGGGTTAGGGTGCTGTGCCTGTGATCAAATTTTTGTCAGTTCAAGTCATGGGATTGGAGTTTTCACTGTTGCGCCCCTAAGCAGGACCATTAATTAATTGCTCCAGGCGCTGGCTGACCCTTCATTCTCAAAAATATCGACTGCTATGCTTCAAAGCATCTGCTCAATAAAAAAAGAGAGTGAAATGGTCCCACTGGGCCCCTGGGATCCCACCCCAAAGGCACCGCTCTTATCGTTATTAAAATCACACTCTTTGTCAAATATGCCGCGTTAGTTACAGAATAATAATATTCTCTAATTAGAGCAAACCTAACATTTTCTTCCCATTTAATCTCTTAAATAAACCCTTGAATTATTTAAGTATCACTAGAACGAGATATTATAATGTTATGAATAATTTGGTTCTATATATTTTCCCCATGCTGGCAGTAGATCATTAAGCTGTGGCACAGATTCACTTAATATTTAAAACTGAAAAATTCCCCTACCCACCTGCCCCTCCCTTACCGAGTTGAACTGGGCTCCACATCCACATCCAGCCTTCATTGGCCAGCAAACACATGTAGGACAAACATATTATATAAGGCAGATTTTTAGTTTATCTAATGGAAACATTTAATGGGCGATTGCCAAATGGTTTTTGTAAAATTGATACAAATCTTGGATGCTATATTGTATCTTGTAACTTTAGAGTTAAGGATGATGTATTTCCACCGACCAGTCAGTCCAACATACTGGTTGGCTTGATAAGGTCTGGCCAGTGCTTGAAGGTTTGGAAAGGTCTTTGGCTTAAGGTTTCCATAGCAGTTATCAGACGCAAAACCATCTCTGCGATGCCTGTTAAGAGAAGCATTTATCCGTGAAATCAGGACACAGTAATTGGCAAAGCCTCCTGGCCTGACGCCTCTGATTAATTCCTAAGTAACTCTCTAGCTGTGCACCACCCTATATAAGTATCAGAAAACCCATGGCAGGTGTGGGGCAAGCTTTGCACATGTGGGGGGAGCCACCAGTAGCAGTGATTTATTTTGGAAGAGGTGCGTATGCTCCAAGAAAGGCGTGAATGTACCACGAATATAAGGCTTTGGGGGATCCTCAGCTGAACTGAGGGTTTTGTGTTTGATGTGTGCCGTCAGACATTCAGATGTTAATCAAACACAGCACATGGGCTCTAAAGGTCTCTGTAGACTATGCTGCTCATCTGTATTTTGGTCCAAATCTATCTCTAACTAACATGTAGGCCTACTTACCTCAAGTCAACATGTTAGGTAGTTTGTACTGTAATTTTTCCAAAAACCTACATGACTCAAGCTTTATGTAATATACTGTAGATGAATAATGAGAATCACATTGATGATTGTGTCACAATTGAGAAGAGGGAGGTGTTTGTCTCTGAGCAGTGAGGCAGGCAGTTTGAGCTCAGTCAGGTTTTGCCCGCTTGCCTGGTGTGAATGGCGTATTCTCTGTTACGGGTGCATTGTTGTGAAAACAGGGGCGGTGTGATGCGTGGCTCAGCGGGTTAGGTATGTGGTTGCAAGGTCGCCGCCCCTGGTGCGCTGGATGGATTGCTGACCCTGTGCTCAGATGCCAAGCTTCACTCTAAAGTGCTTGTGTGTATGTTTCAAAAAGGAGAGCATGATGGGATATGCGGCTTACATTCCCATGTACCTGTACATATACTTGCACAAATGTCTTCAAGTTCAAGTTTCAAGTTTATTGTCATAAAGTGACTGTAGTTCTGATGTCATACAAGGAACAGAGTGCAAAGTGTAGAGTATTTCAGCGGTTCAGTAGCCTGTGGCTTGTGGCGAATAAAGTGTCAGTTCATTTCAACTGGATGAGACCCATTATTAGCAAGAGAAGATATGGCTTGTCTCTTATGAAATGTAGTTTTACGTGGAACAGCACTGCAAGGGCTTGTCTTCTGTAGAAGTTCATTGTCAGCTGAGTCAGATATTGCAGAGACGTTTTGGTCCAGCCATCGTCAGCCATCCATACGCTGACTGATCATCTTTTGTACTATTTGAATTGCACATATATGTTCATTCATTTCAGTATTTTCATTCAGCAGACGCTTTTGTCAGAAGCAACATGTAAGTAAGTCAAATAGAACATAAAAATGGGTCCTTTTCCAACCTGAGCACACTCCTGAATGTCTTCAGCTGGCGATGCAACTTCTCTCAGGAAACTGATTTACAGACTATATCGATGGTAAGTTTCGTATCGTTCCTCAAAAGCTTTTCAGCTAATCTGCAGACAGTGGCAGAGTTCTCCATCAGAGCCGCAAAACGATCACTGTGCAAGGTGTTCTAGGTGTTTCATTGGTCTGTTCAGCAGATAAATGAGGTTCTCATCTGCGGCTGGGGTGGTTGCTAACGGACAACCCTTGCTTACAAACGAACTACCATCACGCCTATTATCTTAAAAATTCAGTTTAAATAAAATGGTTTGTGATAACGAACACATGCACCACTTTGTGATGCTCGTGAAAATATTGCTCAGCTTCTGCGGTTCATTGGCTCGAGGTACAGTACAGTACCGTATGCATTTTTATTTTTGCTGTATTATTATTATTGTGCATTGTATTATTATTTAACATTTGTACCTACAGATTCGACATAAAGAAACATTTGAGAAATAGAGCTCACTTGTAACCTGGGGACAGCCTGTATAGCATATCAGGGGTGGGGGACACTCAGGAGTGTGATTTGGGGGTTCAGATGCTGTACATGTCGTGAAAACAGTAAATATCACCATATAGACATAAAAGTGGAGGAGAGTAACATGGAATATATGAGAATTTATTTATTTGGATTGCAGTTACTTGAGGTAAATTTTCATTTCTCGTCCTTGGGCTTCAGCAGGAAAAATACCCGAGGGTGTAGGAGGAGACGTAGACGCTGGAGATGCTGGGAGCAGCACAATCATCTCAGCTGGGTGCGAGATACAAAGCTGGTTTCTCCCAGATGCTGTTAAAGTCCATCACCCAAGCTGGACTTAGCTCTCCAAAGTGTGACATCCACACCCAAACTGGACGTAGCTCTCCAAAGTGTGACATCCACACCCACGATGGTCATAGCTCTCCAAAGTGTGACATCCACACCCAAACTGGACGTAGCTCTCCAAAGTGTGACTTCCACACCCAAGCTGGACGTAGCTCTCCAAAGTGTGACATCCACACCCACGATGGACATAGCTCTCCAAAGTGTGACATCCACACCCAAACTGGACGTAGCTCTCCAAAGTGTGACATACACATTCGTGAGGGTTAGGCATGGAAAATCCCTAAGAATGTGAAAATTCACGAATAATACTCAGGTCTATTATTAAAAATATAAAATTAACGACACTGAAAAGTTTTTAAGTTATGGTGAGAAACACAAGATTCCATGGTCACTGAGACATCCAACATGTGAGTGAGGATGGATAGAAAGGTGCGGCATACCCAAGCCAAGATGCATTCTTTTTCTGGAGATGCTGACAAGAGCCAGATCATTATGGTCAGATGACTTGTGGGGTGCTAATGGCCAGTCTTGGTGAGTACCTTCTGAGAGTGGTCTGAGTAGGAAAAAAACTACGAACCACCGAACTCAGATCTCAACCCTTGCACATATTATCTGCATTCAACCTGTGAAACACAAGTACCAAATGTTAGCTTACCATCATTCCGCACCTTGACATGCACGAGACAGTCAACATTATTTGCATCACATGGGTGTGGTCATAATATTTTAGCTCATTGGTGTATATACCATTACAAGCATCACTGAAACATTTTTGTGGAGATTAAATTTTCCCACATTTGACCTTCCAATGAGATGAGCGCCGATAGTAATGATTTCCAATAGCAGGTAACTCCTGATTGGCTTAATGCGCTTTCTACTACCTTGAAGAGGCCGATGGCTGGACACAGAGGACAGGTCAAAATGGGAGACTGGAAAAACATTAGTTTCCCCTGGTCTAATTTTTGGCTGCATGCCTTCTTGAAACCCTATGTCACCTGGCTCAGAGACACTCGGTGCGTACGCGCACTGGCATACTCCCCCAGGACAGGGTATAAATACATAAACCTACTGCTTCTTTTCTACTGAAATGCATTTGCATGTCATTCATTCATCTCCAGGTTCTCTATGAGAGTCTTTGTTTCTATGCTACTACCCAGAGAGGCCAAGTGTGTGTAGCAGGCAGATTTCCCCAAGGAAACATGCAAGTTGAGGAAAGTTTTCGGCGTCAGGGAGCAACGTCAATTAGCATCCCTGGAGCAGCTGGGGTTAAGGACCTAGTTCAAGGGCCCAGCAGCAATTTGATCCCTCTGTTGAGGATGGGATTTGAACCCACAAACTTCCAGACACAAGCACACATCCCATGGAGCTATGCATCAACCACGTCGTTCTCTTCTTCCGGTGTCAGTGTTTTGTCTCTTCTGTTAATTTTGAGAATATGCTGTTCCTCCTTGAATTCCTCCTAATACTGTGCACTCCTGACCATATTTTTTCTTGCTTTGGCCAAGGTGACGTCTGCACTTAAATGAAGCTCTTTCTCTCCAGAAGGCCCATCACAGCTCTGTCCATAATAAGCTAATCATGAAGCTCGGCAAGCTAGCAATGTTCAGCTCGGGTGTTCACAGCAACGATAAAGGGATCGACACCTCCCTATTCTTGGTTTCTCAAATGAAATTTATCCCTCTCATATATGAAATTGTGTTTTTTTAGCCCAGCATGTTCCCAGAGCTTCATACACCCTGTCATACTTTGCTCTGCCCTCCTTTGATGGTGGCAAGACACCCAATATGCTGTCTGGCTTATCCCCTGCAGGTGCGTATAATAACCGGGTGTGCTTCCAGCTTCATACCAGGGCCAGATGCGATTCCGAAGCATTCAAAATGCCTAATCCACTTTGCCCGATTGCTAGGGCATAAGAAATCAAAATTGTCTGGTGTCCGATAAAGATAGACTGCAAAAAAGTGGATTAAAAAAAACAAACAAACAAAGAAAGCTAGAAATCAAATCAACCATACAATGACTAAAATGAAACAGACTTATGTTGGTCACGTTATAGGAACACCTTTTGCAGTGGAAAATACCATAATGCTTGGAAAAGTTGATGATTAAAAAAGAAAAACGGCTCCCAGAATTACAACCAGTCATCACAGCAAGAAACCTTCCTGAAGAAGCCGGAGAAGGATAAGACAGAATGTTCTGGGGTAACGTGTGATCACCTGGAGTCTAATTTGCTAGTTGCAATAATAATTTTGTTTAATACTTATTGATTTTGTTTATAAAGTACTTTTAAAAAGTGCATCAATTCCAAGCACCCGAACTCTATTTCGCGTCAGCATCTCCAACGGAACTGCAAGAACAAATTACCAAAGGCGGGAGCCATGCAAAGAGGCGGTTTTCATGCATTATTAATCGGACTATTTGACTGGTGAATTTGTGAAATTCACCAGCGTAAGGCTGTTTAAATATGCCCCACTCCTTACATTTAGGGACACTGGCGATCTCCTCCTGTGCTTCGCCTACCAACGGTATCGGTCCAGAAAAATGTGTGCATATTACAGGTGCAATGGATTCAGGAGCACTTCCATCGAGATGGTTTCGGTATTTTTATGACAAGTGAAAGACGCCCGAGAAACTGATCGTTTTTCTAGGGGAGTTTTTGTTCCCAATTTGTTTTTCACTCTCGATTTTCTTGCATTAAGTTCCTGGACAATAAAATAACACTGCACGATGAGCCAAAGTGGGTTAAACGTGCTGTTCCTTTACCTTCTCTCTCATTTTACATGCGTTTTTTGCGCTTTGAGTGCAGAGCCGGCACGACAGGATGCTTTTTGTGGTAAAATCCTAATAGCTCCGGCTTTTAGGGGAGGATTTAAGGGGTTTCGCCTGAGAGTGCAGGGAAACCTACATCATTACCGACCTGGAAGCACCTACAGAGGTAATCTTACATTTCATATAAACTTTAGAAGTATGACCCACCGCATCTCTATTTATGAGTTTATTCCAGTGTAATCCACTGTAAATAAGCTCATTGAATTGCTTCAACTCCTCGGCCACAAGTTATGACGATAAGTACTTTGAACTGTTTTACCAAAACACAAGTTCAGCGATACTAGATGGGAAATTCTCTATTTTTCTAAAATTTCTGGCAGATAGAGAAAATGTCAGTTTTAGTTATATTAATAAAATGTATTGGATTGATGGATACTTAGCGTTTCCTTTTATCTCTTTGTTCGTGTCCATCAGGTTGTAAGTTGTTAAGGGTTTATTTTTACTTAATTGTATACAAAGTTTGCTACTTCCTGTGTCGCGAGTGTGTCGTGTTTTAGTTGGGTTGATATAGAAATAAACTATCAAGTTGAAAAATTGCCCAGCTACTATGGACCATATGCATGCGCTTCAGAGTTTACGGTTTTTTATTATTTCTTTCAAGAATGCATTTTAAAACAATAAGATTAGGAAGAACTGTAAGATTACTTATGGCACTAGCATTTTAGTCGCACCGTGTTTGCAGCCTGTCAGTGTCACACTGACATTATGCGCTCATTTTAATCATACGTTTAATTTGCCTCTTTTTATTTCCAGTTACTTTGTCAGCGTCCGGCTCCGCGTATTTCAGTGGTTTTACTCTATTTGCTTTGAAGGAGGGTAAGAAGGGCGAAAATCCGGGGGATTATGCCGGTACCTTTCAGGTAAGATATTAAAAATACAAAAAATTGCGCGCAGTTTGCTATGGCATCTCCAAGGAACACGTACAGTGGCAATAGAGAAATGCGACACACGTCTGCAATAATCTCCAGCACAACATTTAAACAAAAACAATAATTAAAATACGAAAAATTCTGATCCTATATACTACAGTACCTAACTTTGCCAACCAGAAGTACTTAACATGAAAAGGGAAAGAATAAAAGCCGATTTGGTATTGATTCAGTACTTTTACATTATAACCATGCATCTTCATAACCACCGATCACTTTTACACAATATTTACGTTTCATTTGTCCTTCAAATATACAGTTAACCTCTGGTCGGTCCTCTCTTAGGTCAATATTAGGCAAATAGTTCAGATTAAACATGAGCTCTGTATGAAATGACTGTTTCCTTACAGAAATACGAAGTAGTCAAGGAGCTCTATTTGTGGTTATGGTAATGCACTCACATTAAATCATAAAGATGGAAAGTGCAATCTTTTATATTTAGCTGTAAATCTGCTGGGAGACCAGTGTAGGGTTGATATATTCACACTGTTTAGATTAGTAAGAACTGTTACGGCTGCCTTTGTACTGAATGGAGCTGAAGAGCTGGATGGCAGCTCTTAATGGTGATATATTCCTGAGTGCATGACAAGCCTCCCTCCCTGCCTCATACAGAGAGTATGCCCCCCCCCCCACTTCCTGCTTGGAAAGGAAATAGCTCAGCATCTACACCTTAAGTTCCAGCCATTCACTGTAGCCATTCACAGTAACACAGAAACTCCCTAGGAATATGCATGTTTCAGGGAAATACTAATGAAGTTCAGAGCCATACATCTGGGACCAATAAGGTTCTCCCGTCAAACAGAGGGTGCTCTTGCAGTGTTTCCGCAGGTAACATTTCACCACATCAACATCTTTGCCACCCCGGCAAAAAAAAAGCACACTTCTGTCCAACCAAACCAATCCAGCACCTTGGTGGTGACTTGCTTCGGAAGCTCGATTCCCACCCACATGGTGTCCAACTCTCATGCATCTGGCGTGACACTCACACTTTCAGACTCTCACACACAAAATCTTACTGCAAATCTATATTATTCCATTATAAACCTAAAATTAGCTACATCAAAAGTGTCGGGGCTGTTCCTTTCTCCCTCTTTATTCACTACACCGATATCAGTTAGGAGAGCACAACACCTGTTATTTTACCGCCATGGAAGACTGAGTGGGAATGAAAATGTGTTACATATTCCATGTTGTTTGGCTGAGTCACATACACAGTTAGGCTGTGTGCGGTGCAGTTATGCTGAGTCACATACACAGTTAGGCTGTGTGCAGTGAGTTAGACTGAGTCACATACACAGTTAAGCTGTGTGCAGTGCAGTTAGACTAAGTCACATACACAGGCTGTGTGCAGTGCAGTTAGGCTATGCAGGCAGAGTGTTGAGGACTTAATTTAACAACCACTAAAAATTTAGTTATAGCTGTGACTAAAAATAAGTAGCCTATATGAATTCATATAATTATTGTTTGTTTACCTCTATAGACAGAGAGGGAACATGCCATCACTAAACAACAATAAAAAAACATGTATAACAATGGGCTGATGTCTGCATTTTATTCACTAGTGCCCCCCCCATTACATTTTTCTCCCAGCAAACCTGATCCACAGGAAACACGGTTATGCCTACCAGAAGCGACACTTAAATATATAAGTGCTCTTGCTCTGCTTAATACTAGATTGACAGGCATAGATTTCTGCGGCACACAATGGCTGCTTGTGTGGCATGATTGCATGTACACCAGCCTCGGTGGATGACAGCCTCCTAGAGAAACATAAGGCATTATATGGAGATCAAGAAGATAATGATCAAGCTGTGAGCTTTTCAGCTTCAGGATTAACCAGCTTGATTGGCATGTGTTCTGACTTTGTATGCATGCGCATTTAGGGTGTATCAGTGGGTCGCCTCCAGTGTTGACGGTTCGAATCTTCCCCGCTCTGTATGTGTGACGCTTGCATGCCCTCCATGTGTCATGCTCCAGTCCCTAGCCACAGTCCAAAGGCATTCAGCGAGGCTAACCCATGTCTCTAAAGTTCCCATAGTGCTGGTGCCCTGTGATGGACTGGTGACCCATTCAGGCTGCACACCCACCCACTACTGCCTGGGATAGGTTCCAAGACCCCCTGTGACCCTGACGAAGATAAGGAATTGGAAAATGTATTGTGTATCTAATTATGTATTTAGATGTTTGGAGATTTCCAGGCTGTCCTGCAACTCTCGCTAGCTTTTATTTTAACCAAATGTGTTGACTTGCCCTGGCTGTTTTTCTGACTAAGATGAACGATTTTAAATTTAGTGCAGCACCAGTCTGTGTTTAAAATTTTTATAAGCCAGTGAGGACCTCTAAGTTTGATAATCACACCAGGGAGCACACTTTTATGGTTAATGATTTTTTTGCCACAGATCTGTCATCATTGACTGGGTATTTCACTGAATGCTGATATTTTGAATCTTCTTGTCTGTAGATGTTGTTCTTTATTGCCCCTAGTGGCAGACAGGCTCATTCGCACTGCACTTTGCGGACAGCCGCCTTTTACCTTATTGAACTTCATAAAGCCGTTTCACCAATACCATGGTGGAGAATGATTCTCACTCTGCTTTGAGTGAACAGCAGATCCTTTGGGCCCAGTGATTGACATGTCGGGCTGAATGGGAATGGGGAAGCAGCTTGAGAAGGTTCCGGCTGGTTCTGCGAGACACAGTGAGAATCAGCACCAGCCTCCGCACCGAGGCACGCTGTAATTTACTGATGCCCTATGGTGGGCTGGAAGCCTAGGCAGATGGTGACTCCAGGTCTGTGTCACATGCTTTTGGAAAGATCTGAGCCGGTTCCCCCAGCAGAATTTCAGATTATATCTCACCCCACAATATTACAGTAAATCAATATGCGATTATATGCCCCAATTCTAATTAATGTTACTTAAAATTCCAGACATAGAGCACAATTTTTCACAAATTTCCTAACACATTCCTGTGAAATGTCTGCTCCCTTTTCAAATCACATCCAGCCCAAGGTCTCATTTTTTTAACAAGAGGTTCAGTAATGTAACGCCTCATATTGCTGGAATCCATCTTCATCCACAGGTGATAAATGAGGCCGACTCTCAGTTAATGAGAAGCTGTCCCACCGCCGTGACCGAGATATCCCCCCGGAGGCGCACAAGGGTCCACGTGCTCTGGAAGGCACCCCCTGAGGGAAGTGGCTGTGCCATCCTGAAGTAGGTCATCATTTAGGGCTGGTACCCTCTGTGAGACCAGCCAGTGGGTTTCTAGCATGTGGTACCATTGGACACCCAAGGGTAAGGAGGTGCTGACCTTCAGTAGGGGTTCCCAAACTTTTGATAACCCGGGACCATGTAGGTCAGGGTTGGGAATCTCTGAACATTCACATCCTACAGTCCTTGTTTCATCAAAGACTGTCTTTTGTCTCAGATTTTTTCCCATCCAGTTGACAACAATGAAAACACCATCATTCCAGTGAATGTGTGATGGGATCAGAAGTTAGATGATTCCATAGCTAGAAGATAGCTGGTTGTTGTACTAACCAGACCTTGTTCTTCGCAGAGCGAATGTCCTATGGAAGGGGGTCATTTCTTTCCGGGATGGGGCCTTAGTCACCAAGAGGATGTGTGAGGAAGGTATGAGCGTGTGCAGAGAGTGTATCGGACTGTACCGTGTAAAGTTGGCCTTGTGGTGAATTATGCTCCCTCTGGCTGCTGATGACTCCCTATGACTGTGCTACGGCAGAGCAGCTTCAGGGGGTCGTGGAGGAGGCCACTCCGTCGTGCTGCGCCTGTGGGACGGCCATGTACAGACTGACCTTCTACGGGAACTGGTCAGAGGAGCTCCACCCCAAAGATTACCCCAGTTAGTTACCACCACTCACTTCATGCGTTGCCGTGGGGCCACAAACAGTCACTACATTAAATATTAAATAAATGTGTTTGTTATTTAGAAGATGCCTGAAGCAACATGTTCGGCTAACCATCTAGTTTGCTATGATCTTCTGACTCGCGTTTTTTTAATATTTGGGGGGGTCATTTGTATGTGATTTTAGGGTGACCTGAAGTCACTTTTTTGAATGGGGCCCCAGAAAGAACAAAGCAGTTATTTATTGTTATTTCCTTTAGATGCATGGTTACTATATTTATAATAAACATATTCAGGTCAAATTAAATCTGCATTAGCTCCAGTTCAGCTCCTGAAAGATCGTGTCAGTGATATCCACTCAACCTCTTCTGGGGTCAGCACACGCTTTCAGGAGCTTAGAACTGATTTTGATTGATTAGAACTCTTTGAACACGTCACATGAAAACCTGAGTGATTGATGTTGAAGTGAAATATTTCTAAGAAAATAAGTTCAAAAATCTTTTGTCCTCTCTGCGATAGAATACAGCCTAGCCTTTTGTTCTGTGTAATAATGAAAAATAAGTAATTAATGAAAATCATGACTGACAATAAAAATTAATTGAAAGAAAGATGACAATGCTGCACAGAGGCTTTGTGAAAGCACCGCTGAAACCCACTGGCTCTGCCTTCCAGATTAATTAGGAAATGATGGGCTCTTTCTTGGCATTTCTCCAGGAGTAGAGCTGCTATTCCAAATCACTTTGTAAAATATGACATTTAATGGCTAAAACTTGAAATAAACAGAAGTAGCAAAATATCAACTTTTCCTTTAGTTCTTAATAACACAGCCCAATCCAGCCTTAAAAAGGTGTAGTTTTCTTCTCCCACTTTAGTGTCTCTGTCCAACAATTCCCAGACTGCACCTGGGCAAGCCTGACTAAAATTGTGTGGTACATTCCTAACATACCCGCACAGAGGTCTCGAGCCATTGGTCGGCCATCATCGGGGCATCCCACTCGAGGAGCTACCGGCTGTGGGCGTATGGGGACCATGCCAGCAAAGGCGTCCAGCAGCTCGCAGAACAGGGGTCCCCTGTCAGGATGGAGGAAGAGATCCGAGAGAAGGTGATGTGTGAGCATGTGACCCCAGCGTGTGTCCAGTGAAACGCCATTCACACACATTTAGTGTACTCACACATATTCACTATATTCATAAGTATTCACAACACTCTTGCATATTCACTATAATCACACATATTCAGTTTACTGACACATATTAACTATACTCACAAATTTAATATATTCAGACATAATCATCAGATATTCACTATATTCATATATATTCACGTTACTTTTGCATATTAAGTATACTCACATATTCGGTATACTCACACATATTCACTATATTCATATACGTTCATATTACTCTTGCAGATTCACTATACTCATACATATTCAGCATACTCACACATATTCACTATATTCAGACATAGTCACAAATGTTTGCTATATTCATACAACTGAGGAAAAACGTGAAAAGGGAAAGAAATAGGTAACGTTATGTTAGGACAGCAGCGTTGCTCAGTGCGTAGTACCGTTATCTGTCTATAGTATTGCAATGTTGGGGTTCATATCCCACTTCCTCTCTATAGTAATCAATGTCATAGGTCCTTCTGTGAAATTCAATTTGCTTTTCGGAGATCAGCATACTTCAGCCCTCAAGATCCAATACTTTCCTTTACCTCTAGTTTACAATTTCCGAGGAGGTAGCGTGCCTCTGTGCAGATGTAGACTGTGCATGTCTTTCGGAGGGTGTAGATCTTCTGCCAGTCCTGGATCCTGGTGCTGGGGAAGCCTGGCTCTCCTCCAGCCTGGTGTGAGAGGACAGAATCGCATCTGACCCAAACGAGCCGTGCTGTGTCCCTGACGACTCCCTGGCTCATTTGCCTAATTAAATTGGGTTAGTTCCAGAGGTAATTAACACAGCTATGACAACACAAAGACTGCACAAGGCTGTGTTCTGCAGGACCCCTGATAGCTGGCAGACTCTGGCACCTAGGGCTCTGTAAATTTGCCCCGTAAAAGTGGCATTCCGACCCCCCAGGCAGAGAGCGTGTGTTTTGATCTGTTGCAGGAGCGTCCCCCCTTCTGGGCACCAGGATAATTAAAATATGCTTGACATTGTATCTGAGTGTCTGAGAGAGCCGGCGTTGCTATCGCAAAGTGACACCCACACGCCACATGCTATACCTTCCCAGTAAGCTCCATAAACAGTCTGATAAGCTAGAACATATAAAGGCCACTGAGGAACAGGGAAGGAGACTCATAGGCATTTTATTTGTCTATTAGATTGAAGTCTCTGACCTAAAACAGGCGCTCTGGTTGTCCGAATCATCACAGAAAGCACCAAAGCGGGTGTACAGATAAATGCCGATAACATGCCCCATTTTGTGCTGGGACTCTCACGGCTCATTGAGAGAGTTACCCAGACATGTTTTACCCTGTGGATGATGACTTAAGGGTGAAGCTGCCCTTTTCATGTGAGCATTTACATCACGGTCTGAACAGACCAGAACCGCTTACGCACAAAGATGTTTTATTCCTTCACTCTGCAACCCACTGTGCAATACTTTTATTTTCTATATATTTACTACCGAATTCTCTGACATTCTTGCACTGTAAATGTTTCTTGTCATATATTATTTGTTACTTTCTATTGATGTATAAAGTTGTAATTTCCTTCAGAGTTAATAAAGGTTATCTATCTATCTATCTATCTATCTATCTATCTATCTATCTATCTGTCTGTCTGTCTGTCTGTCTGTCTGACTGTCATAGCCAAGGTCTATTTCTGTCTGTCTGTCTGTCTGTCTGTCTGTCTGTCATAGCCAAGGTCTACTTCTGTCTGACTGTCTGTCTATCTATCTGTCTGTCTGTCTGTCATAGCCAAGGTCTACTTCTGTCTGTCTGTCTGACTGTCATAGCCAAGGTCTACTTCTGTCTGTCTGACTGTCTGTCTGTCTGACTGTCATAGCCAACGTCTACTTCTCACTCTGGCCCTGCAGGGTGATGAAATCCTGACTGTCATCAAGGCGAAGGCTCTGTGGCCAGCCTGGCAGCCCCTGGACATGTGAGTACTTGGGTATGCATGAATACTCGGTCAAGTGTAAGTACTCATAGGAGAGAAAAGGTAACAAAGCAAACTGCACACTGATAAAATGGTGCCCACTGACACCTTATTTTTAGGCTAACTATATAAAATAAAATTCACAACAAACACCATGTAAATGGCCTTATGCTAAATCCTATCCACATTTACTTGGTTTTGGTATTTAATTAAAAATGAGAACACTGCTAGAAATCCTTGTTTTGTGTCATTGTTTATTGTCAATTACTGACAATACTGCCAGTGGAAACTCCCTACATGCACTTTATTATAAGATCCCCCCCCGCCCATCCACTCTATGGGCCTCTGTGCAGGAGGCCTCCACCCACGGCGGAGTTCCTGGTGGACAGAGTGCATCACGTGGTGTCTTTCCTGACCATGCTGGGCCCCAGTCCAGACTGGGCGGTCGGGCTCTCCGCCCAGGACCTGTGTACCCAGGAGTGCAGCTGGGTCCAGGGGCTCGTGCGGGATCTGCTGCCCTGGGATGCCGGCGTAGATAGCGGGGTCTCCTATGAGGTGAGAAGCAGGAAGCTTGTCAGCCATGGCGGTGCTGTCATCGAGCATCAACTCCCACACTCAGAGCAGCTCACTAAAACTAGGCCAAGGCAAAGTGCCAGACTCTTCTAGAATCCTCCATTTGAGACACTCCTATCTCCCGTATCGAGATTCCCGGGAGGTTTGTAGGAAAAGCTCCACTCTCCTTGAACCCTGAGGTTGAGTTTTCTAGTTGTGATTTCTGTTAACATACAACGGTGCTACACAGATGCAAATAATGAATTTTATTGTCAGACACATACTTCAAAAATGCTACCAAAAACAGGGTTTTTTTCACAGTACTGTTGAGCAGCCTCAGTATTCCCTAATGAAAGCAAACCTCTCTGCAGTTTGAGTCCCCATGAAATGACAGCTGGTGCTGCTGCATGATCCACATTTCTCACTGCTTCTCATTATACTTGTATTTCAGTCCCCTGCCATGCCCACGGTGCCCCGGGAAAGAATCCGACCCCTGACCAGCCAGGAAAACCCAGCAGGCCCCTTCTACAACCCTGAGGGCAGACCCTTGAAGCCCACTGCACGTGTGCTGCTGGAGAGAATCGCTAAGAAGGTAGTGCTTTGCTCTTCACTGCAAAGACAATCATAGCAAGAGTGTGACCGTTCTACGGCAGTATTAATACTCCAGGCTGAGTAAAAACAAAGTCACCCCGCAGGGTAAAGGACCAGGGACGCTGCCGTGTGTTTATGGGTGCTGGCTTTTATACGAAGGCATGTTTCCTGTCAGCAGAGTGAGCAGTGCAGCCCTGCCCAGGTTACTGGTGATGACGTCATAGCGGATGTCAAGCAGAGGCAGGAAGGTCGGTACCCAGACCCAAACCAGGAGGCATGTGATATATCTGAATGATTAATGTAATCACAGCAGTCACATTAACCTGCCTCCTCCACCCCAGCTAAAGACTGCAGGGTGGCGGCCCGACCTGGATGTGGCAGCCCCTTCTTCAGGCCTCACGCCGCACGTCGCATTCTGGGCACCAGGCTAGGCGGCGCTCTCGAGCTACGCTGTTCCCTGGCACTGACTACAGGAGGAAGCATATGTCCCGGAGTGGGTGGCTCTCCCAGAGCTCGGAACCCAAGGAGTCAGGACGTGGCAGTGGGAAGTAAGCCGACCAGTTATCATCACCATCATCATCATCATCATCATCATCATCATCAGTGTGGTGCTCATCAGCAACAAGAGCATCCTCATGACCTCATTCAATCTAGTAGCAGGATCATCATGCTCTTCAGCAAATTGAGAAGTACTTGAGGCTGAGTGCAAGCAGCTGCTCTGCTGCCCTCTACTGATTCTCCTGCAGCATTGCAGGCTGAGAGCAGCATCGTTTTCAGGACACTCATATTCATAGCTTTTCCCTGCTAATAATAATAATAATAAAATAATAAAGACATATTGGATTTAGAGTCATTTAAAACGTAAAAATTTTGACTGCATGATTTAACTAACTAGCAGTGACAACAGACTGGTTATTTAGGTCAGTAAGAGAAAACCATATTCTCTTAAACAGTTCCCTAAAAAGACAAACTAGAGGCCGACACTAGAAACTGCAGGAAGAGAAATTGGCATCGGTGGAGAGGGATGAAGAGGAACGCAGCAGCTGTGGAGGGGCAGCGGCAAGAGCCAGTGCAGCGGCGGTGCCTGCCATGGGGGGAGGGGTCTTTGGCGAGGAGCCCGTCCCAGCTGGCACCCAGTAGCCGCTTTGAAACCCTGGAGCTGTTGTGATGAATCTAGACTTCAGATCAAAGTGCTTTCTGTATCAAGCCAGACAGGATGACAGGTGCATGTTTGATCGCAGTTGATTGCAGAAGCTACATTCCCCTGTGCAGCTTAAAATGTGATTCACTTCCCTGTACCGTTTTTATAATATATAATACAGTATTGTTTTACAGACATTTCATTTCCGGTTTCTTATTTACTCAATAAACATTAAGTATAATTGCTAGTGACTTTGCTTAATATTGTCTGAGCTGATGATTATGGAGTTTAGCTCATCGATAATGTGTTTTTGGGAAGTTCACGATGGGGGAAACGAGGGGATGTTGGGAGCTGTCAGCCACCAATCGACTTATCCCACTCCTCATGAGCTGCGTTATGAGGTTTTGGGGTTAAACGAGGCACTGATTCAGAGCATAAGCACATTAAACCTACAGTATGGTTCAAAGCGTGACCCTGCAGCTCCCACCTGCAACAGCTGAGGGATCATGGTAGCACCTGACATTCAGAGCACCCCCTACAGGTCAGACTGCATGGCAGGGCTTGTGAACCACACACCTGTTCACTCCACTGGGGAAAGAGAAGGATGAGAATATGGGTCAGCAGAGTGGGAAACGATCACAGTATCATGTAACGTGCTGCCTGTAGTGTGGTTGGGGTGTTACATTCCTGATTGTTTTCAAGTGTTAAGATATCCTTCAGCGTGGAGCTGTTTGCATGGCTGAGTTTTAGTTGAAACTGAAAAAAATGTGCTTGTGGCGAGATCTGTGTGCCTATTTAGTCCTCTTTGCTGTATTATGAACGAAATATTGTCATTCTCAGTAATTCCGAGCTCGACGTATTTCCCAACATGTCCAGCAGATGGGGCCAATTCGCTAAAATCGCATAACATCGCAAGTTTTTTATAAACCGCATGACTGTCCGGATCAGATGTCAGTGTGAAGATCAAATAGCGCCATTCGCCTTAGCACAGAAAACTTTGAAAAACATGGATTTCATCTGTTAGGCGTTTTGGCCTTTTTACTGCACATGTGAAGCAGCAACTACATGGCAAATATCTTAATAATTGAGAAATATGGATCTTTGATGCAAAGAGAACCATGTACTATCATAGTTGCTTGACTTAATTTAAGGTGACATATGTATGTATGAAATCACTAAAAGATGTACAGTGGATTGAATCAAGAGGTGCTTCAACAAAGTATTAGTTTAAGGGTGTGCACACTTATGCAACCAGCTTATTGTACTTTTTTATTTTTTCCTCCTGAAAGATTTGCTTGTTTTTCAATCAAATTGTACAGGTTATTGGTCACATTATAGGTGGGAAAAGTTTTGAAATGATTTATTATGGTCATTTTTTTCCATCCCTAAAACCTGGTATTTTAATAGGGATGTATGCACTTTTTATATCCATTGTATGGACACCGGGGAAGTCCATTCATCCTTCAATCCATCCATCCATTTTCTACTACTGCTTGACCTATTCAGTGTTGCTGGGGATCTGGAGCAACCCAGGATGGAGTGCCATCCCATCCCATCCCATCCCATCGCACACTCATACATCATTCACTCACACATGCACACCTACTGTATGGGCAATTTGGTAATACCAATTAACCTCAGCATTTTTTGGACTGTGGGGGGGAAACCGGAGTACTCGGAGGAAACCCGGGAGCAACACGGGGAGAACATGCAAACTCCACACACATGGAGCCATGGCAGAGAAAATCCTGTCCCAGAGGTGTGAGGCAACAGTGCAAAACAATGGGTCACTGTGCTGCCCTACAGGTAAAGTGGTATGAACTGTCTGTCACAGCAGTTTAGTAAGACTGAGAATAATGCAGGGATTCTGCGGAGGTGTTTGTGTTTGTGGTCTGTGAACCATGTCTCGCCTGCACTCTGATGTATTTCCATTCATGCCCGCTTCACTGCATGATCAGTGTGAATAACAAACAGCAGGGGTCACCATCATGAGGAGTAAGTGTAATGTATGCTCTGTGCTGCAGCATTTGTAAGGATTTGGTAACTGAAGTAATTCAAAGCCAAACAGACTGCATGATTAAGCCAAGTGCAAGCATTTTAAATACGTATCACGGACAGCTATGCATGTATGTAGCATGTTCCTGCTCCATTTTCTGCTCTATCAGGTCCCAGGTGACTGCCCCAGGAATACAGACACACGCGTGTCCCCTTACATTAGGCTACGTCAGGCTGCCAGCCTGCTGTCCTGCTCACATTCATTACACCATCCACCGTGACAGAGCCTGCGAGTCATTGACCAGGGCGGTGAGTCATTGGCCAGGGCAGTGAGTCATTGACCAGGGCGGCGAGTCATTGGCCAGGGCATGTGCCGACTGCTAGACAGGGTCCACAGGTTCTCTGCAGGGGCCTAGTAAGGACTAGGATTATTTTTTCTGGGCCCCCATTCAAAAGGTCACTTTGGGGCCCCTGCATCCTCTAGTGTGTGACTCTCAGGGGCCCCATGCAAAAAACCCACCTGCTGGCCCAGGATGTGCTTGAGTTCAGGAGCAGGAGGTCTTGCAGTTATTGTGCATGAAGGAAAAGACATTTTGAGTGACTATAGGGCATCTCTGTGCTTCAGGGTTCAGATGGATTGGTGCTGTATTTAGGCAGCGAGCACCTAGTGACGCCATGACTATGCTGTCAGTGCGTACGGAGTCTGCTTACTGCGTTTGAAGCTTCCAGCAGCATCACCAGCCTAAGTGGCCCCAGTAACCAAGGTCACCAGGGTGATCTGAGTTTTGGTGCTCAGCTCTCATCTTTCATGGCAAACACCTTAAGTCTGAATGGTGGACGGAGGGAGCATCATTATTCTAGTGCATGTCCTTTGTATGATTACGGTTCATTCTGTTTCGCTTTTTGTATTTTATTTATTTAACATACTTTTTTCCAAAGAAACAAAAGCCTGCAAATGCAGGGTCTGTTTGTGTCAAGGGTCTTGCTCAAGAGCCCAGTGGTGATCGCTCTGCCGGCAATGGGATTTGAGCCAGCAACCTTGTGATGACAGGTCCCAAGCCACTGAGCCACACGGCACACATACACGGAAATACAGGCAGCACAGGCAAAATGCAGGGTTGCCAGTCCATCACATCACACACAAGCAGTCAGGGACACCAGTTTGCTGACCTGTGGGAGCAGAGCGATTCAACTTTGGGGAAACATGTAAACTTTACACGCACAGAGCGGGGGTTGGGGTCCGAACCCCTCCAGAGCTGGCGGTATGAGGTAGCAGTCCTGCCCTTACTCATACCAGATGGCAGAGAACGCAGCTACGGGCAGAAGGAGGGAGTTGCCACGGAAACAGACCGTGTTTCCACGTCGGGGGGGGGGCATATTTCTAAATATATATGCAGGTAAGATTATGGTCCATCCCTCCCATCCTGGACATGGACTGATCAAAAAACTACCCTCCAGCAAGAGACTCGGGTCTATGAAGACCAGAACCACATGCTAGAAAAGCAGCTTCTTCCTTTCAGCAGTTAAATTCTTCAACAAGCCCCCCTGACCCCCGGCATCTGTCACATCCCCACTCACTTTGCACGCTTCTTTTTACATCCTTTTCATCTATTCGACATCATATATTTTCATACCTTTAGATTCCAATATTCAATATACCTATATTCCCTTTAATGTCCTTATAATTATTCTTAGTATATTGTACAGCTTGCACTGCTCTACTATTTTATTCCTTTATTCTTTTTTTTCAACCTATCCTATTTTCTCAATTTATGTTTCTTGTTCGTCTATGTTATTTGTGAAAGGAAGCGTCAATGCGGCCAATAAAGTGAATTCTGATTCTGATATGGAAAAATTCTCAGTCAGAGCTACTCTGGTTTTGCTGAAGTGTATTTATACTGCAAAACACTACTAAATAATGCACATTGGTGTTAATGAGTAATGCCTGTTACTCGTCGTCTTCATACAGCTGGCTAGTGAACATCTGCAGAATGGTCATGCGGTAACTGATCACTGAATTCCCATCTGGCTGTCAGTGTTTAGGCAGGACCTAACCCCCTGTGCGGGCCACGGCTGGGCTCTGCTCTACTACAGAGTAGCGATTTAGTACCAGCGTGGGCTCTGTGATACCCTGCCAGTGCCGAGGTGCGTGGGAGTCCAGCTTGGGGTGCGCAGTGTCATGGTAACCGTGATGCGAATGCTCCGCAGTGCCGATGCGGAGCACAGATTCATGGGGCAGCGGAGGGTCATGAGGCTTTCTTCCATTCGCTGGAGGGGAAGTAGTGCATCACGTCAAGGGACCGGCAGCTTTTCACCAAGTATTTACAACTTTTTATAAAGCCGCAGGATTTGTTTCTGCAATTTTCTGAATGTTTCCCCTGGTGGAAGAAGCTAATAATAAGCGCATACTGTTTTTACAAAGCGCTCATGGGGAACTCTGACACAGAGGAGCTGGTGTGTACAGCTGGATCTCTCTGCTCCCCCCCCCCCACCATCCCCCTCTATGTACAGAATGATTGTGTACAGCCTGAATGCGCTCTGATCACTCAAGGACAACTGGAACCCCAGAAGCCCAGTGCAGGGAGAATTTCACTTGCTGATATGGGAACTACAGAATTATCCTGATCATTTCAAAGAGTATTTCAGAATGTCAGTAGCCCAGCGCTGCTAACAATACTGGAGACACATTAAAAAGAAGACCAGTTTCCGCCATCCAGGTGGTCCGGAACAGTGACTGGCAGTACACCCTGGTGCAAATTAATTGAAAAAAGTTCAACATACCAGCATTTCAATATATAATATGACCTCCTTGGCCTTTTAGTAGCATTTGGATGCGATTTAGCATAGAGTTCAACAATTTTGAGCAGTCTTTGATGATCTTGGGGTCCCAGTACCAAACTTGAATTAACGCCTGAATAACGTTTTGTGGTATAGTCAATTTCACGAAGGTGCTGTTTGTAGATTGACT
Source organism: Mormyrops attenuatus (assembly GCA_026777985.1). Taxonomy (NCBI): domain Eukaryota; kingdom Metazoa; phylum Chordata; class Actinopteri; order Osteoglossiformes; family Mormyridae; genus Mormyrops; species Mormyrops attenuatus. The sequence goes on from JAODKC010000021.1 coordinate 6,665,884, forward strand.
ACAGATTCTCTGCAGGGTTTACAGTAACTCCACACAGCTTCCAGGCAGGTCAAGTACCTTGAAGTTTCTCACCATGACCTCGACATGTGGCACAGGGCTAGATCATGCTGACAGACACCTGACCCGTCAGGAAATGTAACAATGATGAAATTTCCTACAAATGATGATGTAACTCATGTGGTACAGCGCTATTTCATGGTGAAAGACACCTGACCCGTCAGGAAATGTAACAATGATGAAATTTCCTACATACAGTATGAAGATGTAACTCATGTGGTACAGGGCTAGATCATGCTGAAAGACACCTGACCCGTCAGGAAATGTAACAGTGATGAAACTTCCTACATATGGTGAGCTAACCCTAACCCTAACCCTAACCCACTGAAAAAGTGAATAAAGAAGCCATATTGTTGGCTTTCCGGAATTAAACTGAAAATCAGATTGTAAAAAAATGACTACTTCTTTCAGCTAATTTGCACAAAGGTGTATGTCTAAGATAGCGACACAGACGCTAGTTTAATAGGCAATCCAAACCGTGCCATCGGAAAAGTGCGCTCTTGGTGATTGGCAGCCATTCAGTGGACAGCCTCAATACACTGTGACACACATATAAGATCATGGTCAATAGCGTCTGACAGATGTGAAAAAATGCAGAAAAACAGACCTGTCCTGAAAATTTTCATGAGAGATGAAAGTTTCGCAGTCGGTGTGTAAACGTGAGATATGGATTTGGTGTGCAATGGCCTTAGCGCCACCTCTGCCATGAAGCATGGATTACGGCTGCGATACATTCTGCTTTGGTTCATTTGGTTGGTCCTCCATCATGATGTTCATTGTGGTGTCAGAGCTGGGGGTCACAGCTCCTTAACCACACCTAAAGTCAGCTATCGCATCGCTACAGTAGAAGTGAGCCTGGCTACTGTGCTCTGACTCCCCTTCTTACCAGGGGTGGTTCTAGGGGGGACACGCGGGGGCCAGTGCCCCCATGACAACATGCATGCCCCCCTGTGCCCCCCTTAGATACGTATGCTACTTGGGCCAGAAATAAATGTATTATTGTTGTTATTATTATTATTTACATTGACATATGTGGGCTAAAATTTTGTGCGCTGGGAACAGGCGAAACAAACACATTTTCTTGACGAGCTCTTAACATGGTGCCGGGTGGTCGAGTCGCTTCAGGTGGTGAAAAGTGAAGTTGACGGCAGAAAAAAATAGTCAAGATTGTGGAAGCAAGACAGTAACAGCTGTAAAATGTGACTGCAACGCATTGCATAAATAACTTTTTGGTTTTCAAAAGTGTCTTTTGCTTCTTAATGTTGAAAATTTGGGTAAGTAATACTCGGAGGACATTAAGGTCAAATACATCTCGTCTCCCTAACAAAACAACAGGCCCCAGTCTACCCTCACTGATGAAGTGGTTTAGAACCTCCACTGCTTCTTACCCTCCCAGGGAGGCAAAGACGGGTGCTCTCCTTGGTATGTACTTCCAAGAGGCCGAGGAGCATTGCGAGGGACACGTAGTGATGTCAGAGGGCGAATGGTAGACCCTAGAGGAAGGACGTGGCAGCTGTGTGTGAGAAAAATGCACATTAGTGCAGAGATTCGCACTGCCAGCATTTGCAGCCTCTGCATTTTCTGGAGCTCACTGATGGAAAATGCTTTTAAATCGCTGTCAGGGAGCTTTAAACATTAATGAACAGTTTGACCAAAGACTGCTGCGTTCTGCCATTCTGTTTATGAACATTCCACACCAAAAACAGGCAGTTCTTCATTGTAGGAGCCTGGATGAGGTTTGGACAGCCCATTCGAGGTGGTGGTGAAGCCTGGCTTTATCTTCATGCCGCACTGGGACTAAACACATTGCGGTTTCACCTGTTTTCTTGTTACCATTACTGTTACCACTCTTACTTACAGGGAAAATGCTCTCTCACACTTACACAGGATTTATTGAGAAAGACACGAGCGTGTTCTTTAGTCTGCTCACTTAGCTGATGAAGAAGCCATAAAGCCTCCATTAGGGCAGTATCTCCAAGGACTGCATGCTAGGCGTGGCTCTGAACAAACCTTAACCCATTTCTGACATTCTAACATAACCAATCTGCAGCTGCACTTGGTTTTGGGGGCTTTCCATCGTTTGTACGCTGCCTGAGTATGTTCAGTGAACTATTGATCAGCGCATAGGTCTGGGTCTGCAGCCCAGCCTGCAGATGGTGGCGTGAACATGGAGAATGGATATCAGAGAAGTGTGGATTAATGTGAAGACAGGGAACATCTTGCGGGGATGTCTGCATAAGTCAGAATCATCTGGAGGTTTACACATGCTTTGTTTTGGGCTCTACACATGCTAGAGGAAAGAACTTGAGCTTGGGGTTCTAATAAGATAGTGATGGTCTGGTATGGGCCCAAGGAGACCTATATCACCATAGTGAAAAGTCCAAGTGTGTTCCCGAAGAAGAAAATAAGACAGATGGTTGACTGTAAACGTCGAAAACCCAGTAGGCCATGTTCAAGTCGAATAAAAGGAAATGATTTCTTAACAGCGGGAGGCCTAGCAGGCCTTCAGCAGCATGATTAAAAATTTGTGGGCACCCAGAGCAACAAAGTGCTGCCTGACAGGTTGGTAGAGCCAGAAGCACTGAGAAGCAGCAAAGATGGCAGGTACTTACAAAGAAGAGATCACAGCCTGTACAGCAGCAGGAAAGCGCTGCAGTTTTAGGATGTGACACGACCAAAAACAACTGATCATATACGAGGATTATGAGTATTTACATACAGATTTATGAGCATTTACATGGAGAGTGCTATACACAGAGCCACCCCCAAATTGGGAAAGTACCTGGAAGATGGATGGATATTATAAAATAAGTACTGACATATACAGGGGATGGACCGAAAAATGGAAACACTTCATGATCATTTTATGCTGAATGCCAGTAAGCAGTAATGTATGTGGCAGACAGAAAACAGGCTTTTATAGGAAATTCTCTCTCACATTCAACAACCACACAACAGTTACACCATAAATGCAACAAACAGCATGCATACATAAAATATATAAGCATAATGCAATACAATACAAAAGATATACGTAAATGTGGAAAATTTACTATAATAGATAATGATTAATACAACAGACGGCCCCAACATAAATATATTAATATACAACTTTACAACCATTAAAAAACATTATCCAGACATCACTTGAATAAAAATATTAATTTCTTAGCCTTTCAATATGGTGGCTACGGAAACGGTGCACTTTTGTTTGTATGTTTGTTTACAGGAATAACATAGCATTCACTGCACAAAGTCTGCTGATCTCGCTATTTGTATCTTCACTGCTAACATTTCCTTGTTACATTTTCCACAGGCAAGGTACAGGTTGTTTAAACACACAGGATACGGGAGCTGGGATTTAACCCCAAGTACTGCCCTCTACTCACAGCCTGCAAGAGTATGAACTAAATGTCATTTTGATTATTTTATCTAGGTCTAATTATACAGTGGGGCGAAAAAGTATTTAGTCAGTCACCAATTGTGCAAGTTCTCCCACTTAAAAAGATGAGAGAGGCCTGTAATTTTCATCATAGGTATACCTCAACTGTGAGACAAAACGAGAAAGAAAAAAAATCCAGAAAATCCATCCATCCATCCATCCATCCATCCATCCATCCATCATCCTCCGCTTATCCGAGGTCGGGTCGCGGGGGCAGCAGCCT
>JAODKC010000021.1:6670297-6694190 GCA_026777985.1 Mormyrops attenuatus
TTATTGACCAAATACTTATTTTCCACCATAATTTGCAAATAAATTCTTTAAAAATCAGACAATGTGATTTTCTGGATGTTTTTTTCTCATTTTGTCTCTCATAGTTGAGGTATACTATGATGAAATTTACAGGCCTCTCGCATCTTTTTAAGTGGGAGAACTTGCACAATTGGTGGCTGACTAAATACTTTTTTGCCCCACTGTATGTTATGTATTCCCTACAGTATGTACGATTTGTAATTTATTTATTAAAATATTACACTGTTTGCAATTTGTGTATATGTAGTTGTTTGTCCTGATTGCCTTTGCAATTCTATTCAGACATGCAAATGACTACACATCTCAAACGGCCTGTCCTTTCAATACACACAGGACTTAACAGATTCAGGTAAGCTAATCATTTAGTTAATATTTTAAATTATTTTATGGGCAATGAGCTTCTTTTGTAGAATTTGATCATTTTCCCATGGTATTCCTGACGAGTTATCGCAGCACACCGGTTGAAAAACACAATTTTAAACAATGTCTTGTCTGTGGGGAATGGTCACCATGGAATTAAAAGGTTCACGGGGAGGTCATGTAAATCCGACACAATGCTGCAAAACTTTTACAAGAAAGCGAGCATACTGGATACTAGACTGACAACCAGTACACAGTATACAGTAGATACTGGTTACAGTATGCAGTATGCCGTATGCGATGCATGAATTCGAAAACAGCCCCTGAGAGATGCCCCCCCGCCCCCCAGACCTAAGTATCACTGAACCTCATGGGAAGGTCAGAGGCACAGAGTGTGAAGCAGATTTCCACCTCCTTCATCCCTCGAAGATCTGTCTGACTTTTCTTCTTGAAGGATAATCCACTGTCCCATCAGACACAGTTAAGGATTTTGCAAGGCAGAATTTCAGAAGAAGGTCAGAAGTGGTTCTGCAGGCAAGAGGCGGCACGATTCCTTATTCTATCTCAGATATTAATACATTGTTCCATTATTCCCTTAAGTAAAATCTTGTTTATCAATAGCATTGGGCACAAGGACACACATTTTCAGAACTCAGACAAACATGCAGTTGAATTTCAAACAGAACAAAGCTGAACACGACTTTTTGCATTAATGCATTAATGGAAAAGCAGGATGATTTGGCTTAACGAAACAGATTTATTTGGTTGTTTGTAGGTCTCTGTTATCGCTCTGGTAATTAATCCCCATTTAAAGAGGGTTTTAGCGATAGCATCTTGTGCCATGATTACTAAAAAGGTTATAAGCCTTCTTTGAAGATTGTCACACACTACTGAAGATTTTAAAACAGCAATAGCTCCATAAATTGTGCTATAATCGTCAGCTCTGAGGAGTAGCTGGGTATCAGGACCAGGGTAAGATCTCCACAGCATGGTGCATAGATTGGAATGCATAGATCTATGTTTATCGCTATCTCTCTGCAGATAAGATACTCTGCAGTTATTTCAGTTTCTGTTCATACTCTCAGCAGTCTACTGGGGGAGATGCTTCTGATTTCTCTAACACACTGTTTCCACTGAAGTTTTGCAAAAAGGAAATTTTCTGACTTGACAAAGTGAAATAGTGAATATGGTGTTTTTCCGTTCATGCATATCATGTGAATAATCCTGGCCTTTAGTCATCTTGCAGGATTTACATACCTGTCTTGTACTTCAGCATGGAGTACGCTTTCCACGAGTTAGTAGCTCTATAAGAACTCTTCGTGTCCATTGAAGTTTATCGAATTACTTTTTGACTCACCACAAAAAGGAAGCAAATCATGTTAATCTAAGAACATTTTTTGACAATATTTGAGGCTTTTTAAATTTGTGTGTTTCTGTTAATGATTTTACAGTTCGTACCTTCAAAATGAGCAAAATCTAGGTCAATGGAAACTTCACTACAGTTAGCACTCCTATTCTTCAGAGCTACATCACCGAACTGCAGCTTAACTGGATCAGTACACCCCCTCAAAACCAGCTAGGGCCCCCTGCCATACTCTGTATCTATGCAGAGGCATCAGCTCAGCCAGGTGAAACTAGAAGAGCGGCGATTCCTCCAGCGTTACAGTGACTATGTGTGTGTGAGACGGCCCCCTGTTTGTGTATGTGATGGGCCCCTGTGTATGTGATGGGCCCTTGTATGTGTGTGTGACAGCCCCCTGTTTCTGTGTGTGATGGGCCCTTGTGTGTGTGACAGGCCCCTGTGCGTGTGATGGGCCCGTGTATGTGTGTGTGACGGCCCCCTGTATATGTATGTGATAAGCCCCTGTCTGTGTGATGGGCCCCTGTATGTGTGATGGGCCCCTGTATGTGTGTGTGACGGCCCCCTGTTTGTGTATGTGATGGGCCCCTGTGTGTCTGTGTATGATGGGCCCCTATATGTGTAATATGAGATGATTTGAAAAGACTACCCACAGTGACCCTACAGTAAATCAGGTCACCCATGTCCAGATTGGATTACGTCAGATCAGACAGTTACATCTGTAATTCATGCATTAAACAAACATTGATCTCTGTGATTTGATCACTCTGATAGTAAAAGTGCTGAATGGTTTTAAGCCTGGTCATTTTCCAGGGGGTCACGAGGACCACAGCCCACTCCCTGCCACAGCCAATGCGATCCACCCACATTATCAGAAACGTGTCCCCCACGTCAGTGTGGCACTGAAAGAACTCAATCAATACCGCAAGCAGAGCAGTGAACATCGGAGAGGATGGGACCTAGCACCTGAACCTACGGAGCACATGCCATCTTGCGGGTTCACCTGCAGCCCCACAGTGTCCCCTGCAGAGTTGACACAGGTGGCGCGTAGTGCGGATGGCTGGGCTCTCTGATGAGCAAGCCTTGGTGTTTGGTGAAATCTCAGCTGTCTCCAGCATATCAGTAACACATTTTACACCCCCCCCCCCCCCGATTTCACGCCACTATGCGATTATCCACGTTCTGAACATGACAAATACAAGACTGTATGAATTTAATGCTGAGGTAGGGGATGTATCATGCTAACCTTATGTACGAATGTGCGAATTCCCTCTAAACCACGTGATCCCTTCCACTCCCGGGCCGCGACCACCTCAGCTCGTCTCCTGTCCCATCCCGGCAGACAGGAGCAGGAGTTAAGTGCACAATTACAGGGATGATGTGTTTGTGAGCCGGAAACAGCACGAACAAGAGGAGGAGGTGAATCTCGGCCCGCTGCCAGCAGCGCCCTCCGCACAGTGCTGATTCACTCGGAGTGGCGCTGTGCAGCGCGGGCGGCTCCGTGGGCAGCGCTGTCGCCAGCCTCACATCTCCACGACTGGTCCGCTAATCCCGCCCCCGCTGTGCCGCACGAGTTTGCATGCGCTCTCTGTGGCACGCAGGTTACTCTAAAGATCTAAAGGTGTGCTGTTAGACTCCAAGGAGTCCTATCTAAGCCTGCTCCTGCCATCGGCCATTGCACTCTACAACAAGTCACCCGATGACAGTGGGGGAGACCAGCTGTCTAAACAGACCAGAACTGCTTTGGCACATTCACAGATCATTCATTTGTTCAGTGAACTGCCAACTGTACAATACTACTTATTTCTATTTATTTACTATGGAATTCTGTGCAATTCATTGCTACTGTTTACTGTTGTTTATTATTCTATCTATCTATCTATCTATCTATCTATCTATCTATCTATCGTTTTTCATACTGCCCATGGTGTTTCATTGTGTATGTGCCCTGTCATGTACTGGGATTCCATCCGGGGTGTACCTAGCCCTGTGCTTTGTGGGATAGGCTGCAAAGTTCAGGTGAGGCGTAGATCTTCAGGGGGTCCAGTCACGCTGAGTAGGATAAGCAACTGGAGGATACATACACGTAGCAGAGTGTAGATATAAGATTGCGTTTTATTGTGGATTTGCACCAGTTGATTCTGGGTTATGAAGTTACTCACCCTGAAGTGAGACAGTAAGCCTGTCGTTCATTCATTATTTACCCGCTTTTTGAAAGCTTCATATTGAGACCTCAGACTTGTAGCAAACTGGGCCGCCTGTTATATCTGTTTACTGCCCCAAATGGCATCTGGCTTGGTGAAAGCTTATCTGTGAATTATTTATAGATTATTTATAGATCTGAGCTTTTTCTCCATACAAAGCTTTTTTCACCAAAGCGATACATACGTTTAGTAAATTACACGGGAATTGTTAGCGTTCCGGCCGGGCGACTTCACCGTCCAGAAGGTGCCTTTCCGGCTGCTTTTAGCATGAAATTGTCTGAACGAGGTCCGCCGGAATCCGAATCTGACTCGATGACACCTAACGGTAAGTCTCTGCTTGTGCTGTTGAGCATCCGGCCGCTGTAGAGGACTTCCTATGCGGCGTCCTCGTGACTGGGCAGCTCGGCTCGTCCACGCTGAGCACTGTGAGACTCCACAAATCCCTGAGAGCATTTGGCCACTCAGCTGCAGCCTCCTACAATGAAACTATTGCAAAGCTCCAAAAAAGAGTGAATTCCTTTATAAATGAACCTCCTTGGCAACATTTGCATTCTGTTTATATTGCATTGTGTTTACATAGTTATTGTCATAATTATAGCCTACTCCTATTTATTGTCGTACTGTAAGCACCTTAATTTGAATTTGTGATTTATGTTTAATCCGTGCTTACCGATCATACAGTCACGAAAGACATGCAGAGTAAGATTTCATCGCAAACTGGACCTGACTGATTACTGTGCATATGCCAATGAACTTTTGTATTGATCTGAATGTATTGCCGATATAAATACAAGTTGTGCTCGCATTCTCCCTGACGGCGACTTTTCTGAAAGGGCAGGTGGGCAGCAGTATGATCTCTGTTAGCGAGTGGCACTGATGCCGAGCTGTAGTGCTGGAGAGCAGCAGATCCCAGTAGATAATGAGCGGCGAAACTCCGCAGATCAGCACCCAGATTGGGGAACAGCGGCGCTGCTTGCTTATGTGCATTGAATGGGATTGACCCACAGCTACCCCCCCCCCCCCCGCCTTTACTGTGCTTACGGAGCAACAGCCACAAGTGATTTACGCGGAGACCTCGTCGTTGATGCGTGTGCGCGTCTGGTGCTTTGGAGGCATGCAGCTGAAGCAGCGTTAAAGCGCCGGATACCCCTTCCCACCCATAAGGATGCGAGTGGGCAATGCCTGGCGACACGGAGGACCGGGTCTGTCACAGGGCGCTGGAGGTCCTGTCCGAGCTCTGCTCCAGGGGCGAAGTGCAAAGCGATAGCTGCCTGGATTTCATTTACTCTTTCCGCGATCTCGCCAAGCCGAGGTATACGGACTCAGGTAATAAAGCCGGGCGCTTCGGTACTCGGGTGTCAGGTATTGCAGCTAGTGGGAGCCTTGCCAGGTATCGGGATGTCAGGTTATGCGCCCCGGAGGTCCGGTACCCGGGTGTCATGTAAGGTAGCCAGAAGGTCCCCTTCCCGGTACCGCGGTGTCTATTACAGCCGTGGTCGGACGAGTTCACTATAAGGATGCATTTGTTATTTTCTGAAGTGCATTGAATGCCATTGCAGTTTGCAAGTTTGCCGTGTTTGGATACCGCTACTTTGCCCAAGGGCGTCAAAATCCGCCTTGATGTCCAGAAGGCACGAGCTCTCATCAAAATCCCCGTTTCCCTTTCGGGTGTAACGCAGGTTAACTTGTTGCGGAGATAGATGCTCAAAGGTCGCATTAAATAACTGCTTACCAATGCTGGACCAGATCGGGATTCTCAAAGGAAATGCTCGGATTTTGCGTTTTGTTACGAGTTCGCATACATATCGTGGATTTTTATCGTGGATTTTTAAAATAATAATAATAATGATAATAATAATAATAATAATTTATCCTTAGAAATGGTCGATTACATCCCTTTAGATGCATTTAACATGTTTGTTTATTTTTGTATGCGTCGCTTGATAATTATTATGCACCGATGTTGCATGATTATAAGTTGGTACTATTGTAATTTTACATTTGAATTAAACTGTTATGAAGCATGTATTACAACAGAGAGTTGTGCACCAGATATCTGCTGGCTTGAGCTCGTTCACAAGCTGCTGTGAATTTACAGGCAGTTCGGTGATCTGGCACACTGCGTTGGTGATGTCGAAGCAGGCTAGTTCTTTGAGTAAAATCGTCTGCTAAATACATAAAATGTAAACTTAGTTCTAAAATTGCTGGGAGGGTGCTGGTTCAAAGCTTTGAGGAGTCACTCTTGTCGGGGGCAGGGATCCTACTTAAAAAGTGAGTTTGGGGCCCCTGTAGTGACCCTTCGTGGCCAATAGGGGGCCCCTTGCAAATGCATTGTTTGGGTGGTATTAAACACTTGCTGACTGCTGCAAGGTATTCTGGAGTGTTTCAGGAGAGCTTTTAATTACCATGGCTGCAAGCAGATGCAGCAGTAAGCTTTAGTAGCTGGGATACGCAGAGGTACACACTGCCCAACCCTGAGTTTCCAGGTCAGTGATTTGTGTATGAAGGGGAGGGAGGGTGAGACATGCTGATGACATCCCACAGAGTGTTTTCACGGCTTCAGTGCATCTCTGCGAGACGTGGGCTGGTGTGAACCATGCCTCTTTCCTAAATGTCACCCTCCCACGGTGACGGCGTGAAGCGGGGGACGCCACTGACATGAAATGTTAGTCAGTGACGCCGCGTTTGTTCCTCGACGTGTGAAGATTTCAGTCCTGAGCTGGATGCTGGCATGAGAGCGACTCAGCTCCCGTGTGGAACGACCATATTTCAGAGCGCAGCCTTGGCAAGTTCCGCAGGCTCCTCATATCAGAATAGCCCCTTAGTCATGCGGCTAAAATTATTCCCAATGTTGACTTACAGTAACATTTTCTGACTTTTTGTGACACACACAGCCACGTTACAATCTGGAAAACACATCAAAGCCATATACACACTTTATTTTCGGCCAAAATAACACAAGCAAGGAAATTGCTTAAGTTATTATATGTTTGTAGTTTTATTTTATTGTTTACATTAAACGCCAGTGGTGTGGGCTCATAAACACATTTGTTATTCACAAGCCAAGTGTAAAGTTTATGCCACCTCGATGGCATAGCGCTCATTTTCATGTATTTCTTCTCAGGAATACATTTAAATATTTATGTAACGTTTTGCTTGGCAGCGGCATAACTTTGCCCATTTACACGCAGCTGCTCTCCTTCCCTGCAGCCTGAGCGTAGCAGCACAGGGGTGATCCCATCTTTGATCGGCTGAGAAAGGCTCCTTTCAATGGCAGCTGAGTCGTTCTCTACTCCGGGGCCACTGATCTCGACACAGCCTCCTGTGTGCGGGTCGCCTGCGCTTTCCGGCCACAGCTGAGGCTTCTGGGTAGCCATCTGCAAGCGTCGGTGCTTCCGCTTGTCATCAATGGCGGCTCTGTGCAAATGTTCATCATTCCCTACGAATCCTGGCAAAGGGAGTGGGAGGCGGTGGCCGCCGCGATGTGTATCTGTGGCAGTTCATAGGAATCAACAGGCGGGCAGTCAGCTTGTACCTACAGTCAGAGCACCGTCCATGTTTACATGTCACCACGGCACAAGAAGCTCCAGCACTCAGAGAGTTAGCCAGATAAGATGAACTTCATGGATCCCAGTGGGAAATTCTGATGCGGAGAGCAGGAGGGAATGTAAAGTGCCGAGAAACAAGCAAGGAATATACAGGGCAAAACAAAGATAAAGTCCAAAGACAGTACACATAATGCAAACATGTAAACAGTATAAATGAATTTTAAAATATAGTCAGTGCACAAACAGAATATTCTGAAAAAGGATATTAGGGAAATAATGAATAACAATGAATGATTTGATGAACAGAAGGTGTATGTGCAGGTATAAGGGCAAACAAGCAGCCTTGGACTATCTGCTTTCTGACGTGTTCCGGCTGGGGTGGGGGAGGGCCATTCTCGAAGGTTATGTCACCTTGGGCGTTGCTGGGCTGAACTCGAACCGCTGTATCTTCACACATTCTTACCCCATGCCCTTTGATTGACACACAGTACAAAGGATTTTTGTTATCTGGCATAATCTATGATAGCAAGTACAAGAATTAGCTGCCTCCTATATACTGAGCACACTCAGTCTCTCATTCGGCAGGTACAGTGAGACCTGTACGGACTGCAAAGCTGATCCTGCTCTGTTCTCTACGCACCTTGTTCAGTCCTGCTCTTTCTGTGATCTTACTGTCTCTTTCACTCCCCCACAGATCTGTCTGTCATCCTGGTGTCTCTCTTTCCCCAACATCTAACTGTGAGCTTTCTGACTCTCTCTTGCACCAGATCTGTATGTGAGACTGACATCTCTCTGTTATCCCTACAGACCTATCTGTGAGCTTGCTGTTTCTCTTTTCTCTGCAAATGTGGATGAGTCTTCTGTTTATGTCTTCCCTGCAAATCTGTCTGTGAGCCTGCTGTCTCTCTTTACTGCAGATCTGTCTGTGAGCCAGTGTCTCTCTGTCTCCTCTACAGATCTATCTGTGAGCTTGCTGTGTCTCTTTTTCCTGCAAACCTCGGTGTGAGCCTGCTGTCTCTCTCTTTACCCTCAGATCTGTCTGTGAGCCTACTGTCTCTCTCTGCTTCCTACAGATCTGTATATTAGTTTGCCTTCTCTCTATTTTCCCTGCAGATCTGTATGTGAGCTTGCTGTCTCTCTCCCCTGCAAATCTGTCTCTGAGCGTGCTGTCTCTCACTTCCATGCAAATCTGTCTGTGAGCCTGCTGTCTCTCTCTGCAACAGATCTATCTGTGAGTCTGCTGTCTTTATCTTATCCCAGCAGATGTCTCTGAGCCTGCTGTCTCCCTCTCTTCCCAGCTGATTTGTCTGTGAACCTGCTGTCTCTTTCTCCCCAACAGATCTGTCTGTGAGCCTGCTGTCGCTTGTGGTGACAGCATGTGGGCTGGCACTCTTCGGTGTGTCCCTTTTTGTCTCCTGGAAGCTGTGTTGGCTACCATGGCGGGAACGTGGTATCTCCCCTAGCAACAAGCCAAGTGACTTGCAGCCAAGGGTGGCCCACAGTGACACTGGGGTTGGAGCTTGTGAGACTCATGAAGATTGTAATAAGCCGGCCTCTCCTGTACCTGACCGTGTTCATGAGGTGGCCATGAAGATTAGTCACACGTCACCCGACATCCCTTTGGAGGGTCAGGCCGAGGCACAGAAGAATCACTCACCCCGTCCACGTATACAGCGGCAGAGCACAGAGCCCACCTCGTCCAGCCGGTTAGTTCTACCCTACCCCCTAAAAATCTGCCCCTGTTGGTACAAATCTATTTTAAATAATAATAGTAATGATAATAATAAAAATTGAGTAATAGAAGGGGGAGTGTGTGGCTCAGTGGGCTAAGCCTGTGTGCTTGTAATCACAAAGTTGCCAGTTTAAACCCAGCTTCAGCATGTCTGAGGGTCCTTGAGCAAGGCCCTCAACCCCCAGCTCCCTGGGTGCCGCCGCAGGTGGCTTCCCTTTGCAGATAACTTACTCTGCAAAGAGCAAGTTGAGAAAGGCATAAAGACGACTCCCCTATGGGGATTAATAAAGTATTTATTATTATTAATCATTTTAACATTTTTTTCAGAAATGATAACTGTGCACTGGAGCTAAGTTGTTCTGTGTTCCAAGAGGAATGTTCAGCTGGTGTCAGACAGACTCACAAAGGAATGTGTTCAGCTGCGTGGCAGGCAGACTGAGGAAAGGACGTGCTCAGCTGGGTATCAGCAGGTTGAAATAGGAATGTGTTCAGCTGGGTGTTAGGCAGACTTGAGAATCAATTCCATTAGCTGAGTGTTAGGCAGATTAGTGATGGAATGTGTTCAGCTGGGTGTCAGGCAGACTCAAGAAGGATTGTGTCCAACTGGGTATCAGGCACATTTGAGAGTTGATGCTGTTTGCTCTGTCTTCAGCCACAGCTCCATCCGCAGACAAATGAACCTGTCCAACCCAGACTTCAGTGTGGCCCAGTTCCAGAGACAGGACTCACTGGTCGGTCTGGGCCGGATCAAGCCCGAACTGTACAAGCAGCGTTTGGTGGGTGATGAGGACAGTCCACCGGGGGGCGACTGTGGCCGCCTCCACTTCATCCTCAAGTATGACTGCGACCTGGAACAGCTCATTGTCAAAATCCACAAGGCACAGGACCTGCCTGCCAAGGACTTCTCAGGCAGCTCGGACCCCTATGTGAAGATATACCTGCTCCCGGATCGTAAGACTAAACACCAGACTAAGGTGCACCGCAAGACTCTGAATCCGGTTTTCGATGAGGTCTTCCTGTTCCCCGTGGCCTACACTGAGCTACCCACGCGCAAGCTGCACTTCAGTGTCTATGACTTTGACAGATTCTCCCGGCATGACATCATTGGTCAGGTGGTGGTGGAGAACTTCCTGGAACTGCCAGACTTCCCCAGAGAAACTAAACTCTGCAGGGACATCGAGTATGTCACAAAGGTATGTGTTTTTTTCATGTTTCCCCAGCTGACGTTTTGTATTTGAGCTGCGCTGGCGATGAATCTTGCTGGTGGGGGGATGTGGGTGGCTTTTTAAGTCAATGCCCCCTAAGAAGATGGCGCCCTAGGCAGCTGCCTATTCTGGAGAATAGATCGCCTGGCACTGGCCCTAAACATTTGCACCTTCCCTCACGGCCCCCTATGAACTGAAACAAATTTTCCCCTCGTCTCCATGGGTAGACATGTTACTCCTTCACAGCTTGGCTTGTTTCTCAGATCTATCTATGGCCTCAGGTTTGGAGAATTGTCATATTTATGTTATTTATAACACGTCCACAACCAGTAGAGACTGATGCACTATGATAGCAGCCTTGAGGAAAAATACATTCATAGACTGACAGGTAAACAGAGAGGCTGGGAGAGCAGGTGAAAAGTCTGGGGTGGCTGGGCTAGTGCTGGGGTGATTCGCAGATATATTTAGAGATGGAGGTTACCTGTGATGGAAGGTGTATGCAGAGTTGTCACAGCTGAGTGACACTGAGAAGTGTGGTTCCTCTTAAGACTGCTCTGACTGTCAGCACCTGCTAATGTCATTATGGGACAGATTGTAAGGATGTAGTCTGGTGTTAGGTACTGAGGATCGAGCGGCACAGAGGACGGATGTGAGGATGTAGTCTGGTGTTAGGCATCATTAGCATTAGGTAACCATAGCAGTGCTATATAACATGAGTTATAGGATTATATGTAAATAAAATTTTTTACATAGCATGTTTGCATTTGTTATGTCCTTGAATAATGTAGCATGTGAAATTTGAATAAGTATATCGTATATGTGGGCTGGGTTTCCCTTTGTGCGAGTCTGTGAAGTTGAAGAGCACAGACCTGGAATCCCCAGTGGAATCTGTGCCCAGGACAAGCTGATTTATAAACTCTTGGAGTGAGATTCGGTCCATGCTCCACATCCAGCAGTTGGCAAGAGGCACACAACTATGGATCTGATGTCTTTGCATGTCCAGGCTCATCTCATCCTGCTAAGTACTGCTTCTATTCCGTCTTCTGTCTTTTATAAATGCATCTTAATCATATTCCCTCTTCTAGAATAGCTGCCAAATAGCAATAGCTGCATTTGTACAGCAGCATCGTGGAGCTGTGAATGAAAAGAGGGATTTTACCTACAAAATAAACAAGATTTAGAGTATCACGGTGTTTGTGTCTAAAATTCAGCATAAGACATTTTTTTCCTGGTCTCCCGAAATGTAATAGCATACATTAAGTTTGTAACATCGAAATGCACTCAGAGGAGTGAATATTTCACTGCGCTGTGCCCGTTGGCTGCAGTGGGCATGATTTTGATGGCCTTTCATCACAAAAATGACACAGAGCCCATACAGTGGTGCGTTATTCACACGCCTGAGTACAGAGCAGCACAGCGCTGCTGCCTGGTTAGAAGATGATAGAGCAGGTAGCATGAGCTGAAATGCAGCACAAATTCGCTTTGACTGATGCATCATATGAAGTACAGTGGGTTTGTACATCGATAATACACTATGGTATATACAATAATCAGATTGAACTAGGTGGATCACTATTAAAAAACAATGCAAGCCATCCAAGTGCACGCCCTTTTATTATTTATGTAATTGTGTTTCGTGGTTGATCAACTGAAAGACGGTAAAGTGTGGTGTTTTACCAAATTTTCTAGACGTTGATCACAGATTATCCCCATGGCTAAGACGCGTCATCTGAGTGATTGTGAATGTAGCGTGATTGGTGCTACCACACGTGATGGTCTCAGAAAGAGCCATTTTTCTGTAATTTTCACACACTAAAGTGCCCAGAGTTTTTAGAGAACGGTTTGATGAATAAAAAACATGCAGTCAGCAGCAATTCTGAGAGTAAAAACACCTTATTAAAGAGAGAGACTCATTAAAGCTAACAAGAAGGTCACAAGTGTAAAAATAGCAGCACGAGTGGAACAGAGGTGGCATGCAGAAAGGCTTTTCTGAATGCACAACTTGTCAACTATTAATATGTTCCTTGAGACAAAAGAGGTTCCAAACAGCTATTCTGCAGGGGTGCCTTATGGAGAGGTTACTGGATGTACACATACTGCCCCAAAATCCTCTTTGCTGCTGAGTGACTGTGAAATACTGTAAAATGGCAAGACAACACAGCAGTGGATGTTATTATGAGGTTATTTTTCAATGATACAATAAGAGTCCTCCTAAATGATAACGCTCTCTTTATTTCATGTTTTAAACTAAACGTGACAGACTTTAGTGCCAGTGAAATGATTATTTGTTATGCTTTTGAGAAACACTGTTTTGAATAACAGGAAAGAAGAAAACAAGTATATATCTTGTGTTCTCACAGTGTGCATATTGAACAGGGAACAGAGAAAAAAGCATTTTGTTCTTGTTTCATTCATGGTCTGAGATGGAGATGAATATAACTTGAGGTATTAGCAACTTATTTACTTATTTACTTATTTAAGCATCATACACTATGGAATCTAAATGTATTTACATAGACACATTTTAATCCAAAGCAACATAAGTTTATGGACTGGGAGGAACCTCTGAAATGTTACTGGCAGAAAGACCAGAGAAAAGGGTGCGCAGAGATGCTGGCCCATGGCGAAGCGGAGGATCTGACGTCTCCCCTGACACATTCACGGGAGCAGCAACAACGGGCAAACTGCAGCACGGCAAAACAACTTGGGGGAACTTCAGACAAACCCTAACCCCAACCCTAACCTAGCTGGGGCTGAGGCGATGCAGGGCCGGGCTGTAGGACACATGGTGGACACACAGGGACAGGGTGTTTGGGCTGGTAGAGCAGCAGGATGGACTTCAGGTTCACCTTAACTCATGATGGTGGTTTGGCATCACGTGGGAGAATCCGCCACTTTTCTTGCCCAAGTGACGGGCTGTGTGCTTTTCTCTGTAGGACAACGTGGACCTGGGGGACCTCATGTTCTCACTCTGCTACCTTCCCACGGCTGGACGCCTGACTATCACCATCATCAAAGCCAGAAACCTGAAGGCCATGGACATCACCGGGGCATCAGGTGAGCGTGTCTGTCAGTTCTCGGTCCTCCCAGTCCTGATCAATTTGAGCCACTTCATAGTCGGAAACTGTTGGATTAATCCATTGCCTTTTAACTTTAAGGGCAATTGTGTTTTGATAAAAGTTATGTTATGGACAAAAGTATTGGGACACCTGGCCATTACATCTTTAGCAACTTCTATGAAATCCTGTTCTAAATCCATAGGCATCAATATGGAGTTGGTCCCTCCTTTGCAGCTATAACAGCTGCCAATCATCTGGGAAGGCTTTCTACGAGATTTTGGAGCGTGTCTGTGGGAATTTTTACCTGTTCATCTATTTGTGAGATCAGGCACTGATGTTGGACATGAAGGCCTGACTCACAATCTCGTTCGAGTTCATCCCAGAGGTGTTCAATGAGGTTGAGGTTAGGGCTCTGTGCAGGACAGTCAAATTCTGCCACACCAAACTCACCCAACCATGTTTTTATGGAACCTGCTTTGTGCACTGGGCCACAGTCATGCTGGAACAGAAAAGGCATTTCCACAAAGTTGGAAGCATAGAATTGTCCAAAATGTTTTGATATGCTGAACCATTAAGGGTTCCCTTCATTGGAACTGAAGGACCTGAAAAACCATACCATTATCCCTCCTCCACTAAACCTTACAGTTGGCACAATGTAGTGAGGTAGGTAATATTCTCCTGACGTCTGCCAAACCCAGACGGGTCCATCAGACTGCCAGACAGAAAAGCAAGATTCATCACTCCACAGAACTCTGCAGTTATTTATTTTAATTTTTTAAAACTTTTTATTTATGAAGCATTTGCATAATACATGAAAGAAGAGAAGGGGAAAAAAGAGGAACCAGTCTGAGGTCATGAGATACACAATGTGTACAGAAAAAAAGATTATATGACATTGTCACAAATTAACATACATTATTCGATCATGTAATATCTCCCTGTTCAGTTATGTAAATGGACCACTTTCCCCACCTTTTCTCCCCTAGCTCTTTTTGGAGCCTTAAGGAATAAGTCATCTGCTCAAGGAGGTGTAGTTGTTTCACAATACCAATAAGGACCCCCAGAGTAGGAATATCTTTTTGAAGCCAATACCTGGTAATTGCCTTTTTACTTGCTGCCAAAAGGATCCTTAGGAAGTGCTCATCATCTTTACTGAGTCCCTCAGGGAGGCTCCCCAGGTATAGAGATGTGAATGTGATGTCAACATTAAACCCCAACACCTTTGCAATAATTGCCTCAACCTCTTTCCAAAAATTCTGAATAGGAGGACACAGCCAGAACACGTGGGTGTGATCAGCTAAAGTTTCTCCACATTCCCTCCAGCACCATAATTGTGTATCAGTTTGTTTGCCTTTTTGTTTTAGGCTAATAAAAAATCTTATAATGTTTTTCCAGCAAAAATCTCTCCAACCCAGAGAGTTGGTGGTGGATGACTGTGTTATCCAAGCATTCATCCATGTGTCCTCTGATATTTCAATGTCCAGGTCTTTTTCCCGGCATTTCTTCACATACGCAGTATTGTGCTTGTTTAATAAAAGTATACTATTGTACAGCCTGCATATAAGTCCTTTAGTACTGCTGGACTTGTATGCGTCGACAAACAGCTGGATAACAACTGACAGTTCTTTCTGGTCAGAGTCTTTAACCTCTTTACTAACATAATCACGGAGCTGTAAATATCTGAATAGGTCCTGTTTACTAAGTCCATAAGTCTGACACAGGTGGTCAAAGCTGACCAGTCTCCAATTTTTAACTATTTTACATAAAGAAGTAAGGCCAGCAAAAACACACTGTCTGTATCTAAAATCATACATTGCTGGCTTAAAGTCAGGGTCATATGCTGGCCATTTGAGCAATTTTATGTTTCTGAAGCTGAAAACGTTCAATAACCTCTAGCCACATTTTCAAAGATAAATTCACCCATTGACTGCCTGTCCGTGGTATTCCCTGTTTCCCATCAATACGTCCTATGAATGACTGGACTGGTATGTCTGATAGAGAGGACTCTACTGTCTTACATTTGGCTTCATAAGAAGGATTACACCAGTATACCAGAGGTCTCAATTGGGCTGAGATATAATAGTCCTTTAACGACGGGAAGGCCAAGCCTCCCTTTTCCTTTGGTAACTGAAGTGTGGATAATCTTACCCTAGGTCTCTTATTGTTCCATATAAATTGTGAAATATGCATATTCCATTCTCTAAATTGTTTTGAGGAAATTTCTATGGGGAGAGATGAGAACAAGTATAGCAATCTATGGAGGATATTCATCTTAACTGATCTGATCCTGTCACCTAAGTAAAGAGGAAAGAGACTCCATCTTCTTAGATCCTTGTATATTTTTTTATTAACCCAGCTATAATTAGTATTAAATAACTGTGCTTCATCTTTAGTCAAATATACTCCTAAATATTTAATTTTATTCGAGTACCAATTGAAATTATACCTGGAGATAAATTCCCCTGTCAGTGTGTAATTGAATGTCAGAACTCTGCAGTTATTGAGTCAACAGAGCGCTGGCGACTTTACACACTTCGCGCCTTTGGCGACCACGATCTCTTACTTTATGCAGTCTGCCACTTCATGGCTGAGTATTTATTGTTCGTAAACACTTGCATTTTGCAATTATACCACTTACGACTGACTATGGAATACTTAGCAGGGAAGAAATTTCACAAACTGAATTGCAAAGGTGGCATCCTATGACAGTACCATGCTCAAAATCACTAAGCTCTTCAGAATGACCAATGCTTTCATAAATGTTTGTAAACCTGACTGCATGGCTAGGTGCTTGATCTTATTTGGCAATGGGTTTGAACGAAACACCTGAATTCAATGATAAAGACGTGTGTCCCAGTACTTTTGTCCATAAAGTGTATTTTCTGCAAGGATACAGGTGTGAATTGGTGAATCCTAATGACTGGGATATAAAAGCCAGTGGTGTAGGCCCTATACTGTATGGAGGACCTGCTGTGTAGCATGCAGGCAAAGAGCTGCATGTGTGCTATGAGGTGCCTGTGATCCGGGGGCTGAGACCTGTTAATATTCTGCACCTCAAAGGCTGCTGTTGCCCTGTCTTCTCACAACACATCTATCCACTGTGTTTCTTTCCAGATCCTTATGTGAAAGTGTCTCTAATGTGCGAAGGGCGGAGGTTAAAGAAGAGAAAAACCTCCACAAAAAGAAACACGTTGAACCCCATCTACAACGAAGCCATAGTCTTTGATGTCCCTCCCGAGAACATCGACCAGATCAGCCTCCTGATAGCCGTCATGGACTATGACCGGTGAGAATCCCGCGTCGGTGAACCTGCTTTGTTGTATAACATCAAGGATAAAACGAGAGACTCCTTACAGAGAAGCGCTCGTGATCACAGTACTGATCCATCAGCGGCACTGAGGAAAGCGTCTTCTTCATCCTTTTTACAGTGTAGGTCACAATGAGGTCATAGGCGTGTGCCGGGTGGGCAGTGAAGCCGAAAGGCTTGGCTATGACCACTGGTGCGAGATGATGGCGTACCCACGCAAGCCCATCGCTCACTGGCACCCTCTGGTGGAGGTAAGACTGAAGCCCATGTCTTCCTTCATATCCTTCAGCTCTGCCATACATCGAGGTTTATTAATCATTCCATGCCGTTATGGTTCTGATGATCCATAGCCAAACCCAGAAAGTATAGGCCAGAGTCACTTTGTCTGGGTTAAAAGGATTTCAAAGCACATTCGGTGTAAAATGAGTCCTGCTTAGAGATAATGTGTATTTTTGAAGTTGGCACAGTCTATTGACAGTGTTTCTGGGCGTTTTGGAAGGGGCCCTACTTCTGGGACCCCACAAAAAAATGTCACTTTGGGGCTAACACCCCCCAGTGTAGTGACTCTTCGTGACCAACAGGGGGCCCGCAAACCTCTAGGACCCCGGGCAAATGAGTGGTTTGAGTGATTGTAAACATCAGCATTGCATTTTTGGTAACAGTAAACAAGACAGATGTAGGAGCTTCAGTTCAGATGACAGTAGAGAAGCGTTTTTTAGAAATGCCACATGCTCAGAAATGTCCTTGTCAAGGTGGCAGTAATAACAAAATAGAGAGAGTACAGTCACTGAGATTCATTTCCGTAAAGGATTTCACTGCAGCTCGGGGGTCTTTCAAATCGTGGGTCCAGCCGCTCGCTAGAGAGATGTGTTCATGTTGTCAGGCTATTTTCGAAAGCCTCACCGTCTGTGAGCTGCTCTTTCATCCCTCGCCAGCTTACTTATCAGCTTTGGATAAGTGGGAGAAACCTTCTTGCACACTAAGAAAAAATGTTGAAAATGACACTGACCCCTTTTGACTCCGGGTCAGGTAAATGTTTTCAAAAGCACACATTTGCTTCCTTAACTGCTTGGTATTCAGGCACATGCAGAAAAAAAAATATAGAAATGGCAGGATCTCTCTGGTAACACAGATTTAATAAAGCCGTAAGCTGCCTCCCCCAGAACACACCGGCAGACGGACGTTTTCGCTTCTCCGTCTTCATGCTGCTTTTCCTGGCCGGTCACTGTAGCAGCAGCGTGCCAAGCAGGTCTGGCCTCCTCTACCGAGCTCGTGCGGTCTGGCTCGTTCTGCGGAATTCCCAGATGTTCCCAGGCCAGCTGGGAGATATAATGCCCCTAGTGTGTCTCAGGGGCTCCACCTGGTGGGATATCCTTAGAAAATGTCCAAAACACCTCAGTTGGCTCTTTCAGCACGATAGAGCAGCAGCTGTATTTCAAAGTCCCTCAGGATGAATGAATGTATGTTACATTTATATAGTGCTTTTTAAGACACCCAACGCACTTTACAGAACAAATGGGGATCCAGTTCAACCACCTGGGTAGCCCCCACCTGGATGGTGAGACAGTAGCCATTCTGCACCAGTACACTCACCACACCGTAGCTAAGGTGGTGAAGGGACAGGAGAGAATTCACCAGTTAGATATAGGGGATGATTAGGAGGCCAGATCTGATAGGGCCACAGTGGGCAATATTAGCAAGGACATTGGGGTACCAGCCCTACTCTTTCAAGGATGCCCAGGGATCTTTTAAGACCTAAGACAGTCGGGACATTTGTTTTTTGTCTCATCCAAAGGATGGCACAATTTTTACAGCACGGCACTGGGATCCACACAGACCACAGGATGGGCTAACATGTTGGCCACACCAACACCTCTCCCAGCAGCGACCCAGCTTTCTGAGCTGGTTGCCCATCCAAGTACTGGTTAGGTCCAAACCTGCTTAGCTTCAGACACATTGCTGAGTCTGAACAGCTGGCGGTAAGGCTTCTCACCTTGCGGGCAACCCTGCAGAGAAACCTCATCCTGGCTGGTTGTAAGCACAACCTTGTTCTTTCGGTCGTTACCCATAGCTCACGACCATAGCGGAGGATAAGGACATCGATTGGCCAGTAAACCGCAAGCTCTGTCCAATAATTCCACCTAACACTGGACTTGTTCAGTGTTTTCAAATCCACAGCCACCAAACCTGTTCACAAGTCAATCTCATGGTCCCTCTTACAAGCACTTCTGAACAAGTCAGCATGGTACAGCATCTCCAAGGACACAAAATGGATGTCAGTGGTGTAAGAATATTCCCAAAAACTGCGAGATGCGGGAGATTTAGCCCGCTGTTCCGGAGTAGGACAGGATATGCTTCCTTTTACCTCAATCCCAGATTCCAGCATCGAGTAGAGTCTGTCCCTCCCAATACGTTTCACTTTAATTTGACCTCGTTAGCATATATCAATGTAATCATCTGTCCTAATCCTGCAATTGCCTCTGTTTTCTGTTTTTCGGTTTCTCTCCTTCAGTGGGTGGGACCGGAGGCCTCGGGCGGGAGTCAAGGCGGCTCCTGCAGCTCGCTAAAAACACCTCCGTCACCTTAAATGCGCTGGTGCTTGGGGCACAACCCCGGCTCCAATCTCAACACAGTGAAGCGAATCACATCGAGTTTGACAAGATCGTAACACCTCGACCGCTTTCCAGAGGGATGCGACTCGAGCTGAGCAATGTTTGCTGTGGTTTCGTCCTATTTTGTTTGTTTGCATGCTTGTTTGATGGCATGTTTAGTAATCATCTCTTTTCTATTTAGTAAAATGAAAGTACCTAAACTTTGTTATAGTTTGATTAGAGCTTTAGTTTTAAGTGAAAGTTTTCTACTTTGTCCCTATTTTTATATCACACATCAGACTCGTCTAAATTTGAATACGGTGCATGACCCGTTTTCCTTTCTCTATTTCTGTATGGTTTTCTTTTCAAATAAAACGTGGAGAACACAACTCTGGTGCAGTTATTTAAGATACAGTAAACCGTATATAAAAATGCCACCAGCAGACAATCACGCCCTCCAAGGCCTGACCTTCGCGCAACCGTAAGTGGAGCCCTTTTTGTTTCCAAATGTCTTACAGTCACCATGATGTCTGACAGATGTCTCACTTTCCCAAGTGGTAGTGACCTTAAAACTGAAGTTCAGCTTGGGAAGCCTTTCCCTGAAGCTCTGAAGCGCCCTGTCGAATTTACAAAACCTTGGCTAAATGTACAAACGTACAAAGACATCATTCACTGCTCGCTGGCAAACACAGGATGTTACCGTACAGGTGGGAATCTCTTTATTGTAGCTTTCTGATGAAAACAGGC
Organism: Mormyrops attenuatus; assembly: GCA_026777985.1. Lineage (NCBI taxonomy): Eukaryota > Metazoa > Chordata > Actinopteri > Osteoglossiformes > Mormyridae > Mormyrops > Mormyrops attenuatus. The sequence continues at coordinate 6,690,450 of JAODKC010000021.1, forward strand.
TCAGAAATGGCATTCCCTCCCCCTGCAAACAGCCATTATACCTCTAGGAGGATGTTTAACATGCAGAGAGAAGCTGGTCCAATCTGAAGGTCACTCTATTATACATCACAGGAATATTTAGCAAAAATAATTTTAGCCATTCAGTTTCAACATGAGATTTAACATTTTTACATTTAATAATTAAAACTGGATACTGTATACTTACTTTACTGCTGCCTTCAGCCAAAATCAACTGTTGGAGATCTGAAAGGCATAAGGTTTGAGTCTCCGCCCTAGCGCTACGTGTGTGGAGTTTGCATGATCTCCCCATGTCCTTGTGGGGTTTCTTCATGGTTCTCCAGTTGCCCCCCACAGTGTGCCCTACGATGGGTTCCCACCCCATCCTGGGTTATTTCCTGCTTTAAGCCCATAGCTTCCAGGATAGGCTCCGGACCCCTATGACCCTGCATAGGACAAGCTGATATGGAAAAGGGATCTTTCACTATGTAGTGTGTTTGACTACAAAGGTAGCTGCATAGCTGGGTAAAATAACTATTAACTGTTAAACAGCCCTGAACACTGTCCATGTTTGTACAGCAGATCGTCAATATACTACATAAAGAAATCAAATTAAGTATTCTTTATCCATCAGTTCTAAAATCAACATTTGAAAAGCAATCCACTGCTTAAAGCCGCACTCAAAAGATTAGATGATCAAATAGCTCTTTACTGCCCCCTAGTGAAGATCTCAGCAATGAAGAGGTTATCAAGAAGTACAGAAGTGTAACAAAAAACAGAAAACTAACTGAATGAGGTTTAAAAAACAAACAAAGGAAAAACAACTCTGTTTTGTAGGAGAAATACTGGAATTTCATCAGAAAGTTGAAGTGTTTAGTAATTTTAATGAATATTTTCCCTGAAGATGAATATCCAGATGAATATCCAGCCACTTGGGTTTCTAACAATGAGAATCCGGTAAGCCAGATCATCCATATGGCCCTAGTGATGTAACTGATACACCCTTACAATGCAGGTAATGTGCCTCATTCTGGACTCCCTGAGCAACTGCTCATTTGAGACAAAGTCAAACCAGCAGTACCCAAGGATTCTCCCATGAGACATTGCACCAAAGGAGTTGAGTCTTTGTCTCAGGTTACTGGATAGCATCCATGTCTTGCAGGCATAACCCCCAGGCCCTTTCAATCCGTCTACTGACTTCATAGGAAGAATCATCAGAGACATGTTGCTGCCAAGGTAAGTGAACCATTCAACAAGGTCGACACTCTCTCCACAGACAGACACACTGCTGACGGCTGTGCCTAAGAGGTCATTAAAGGCCTGGATCAGGCACTCAGTCACCTCGCTCAGTCTCTGGAGAGCCCTGATCAGAGGATCCAAAGACCCTGCGAAGATCACAGCATCATTTGCAAAGTCAAGATTGGTAATTCTTTCCTCACCAACAGATGCCCGAAAGCCGCTGGACCAGACTGCTCTGGTTGCTGTTAGATGAGCAAGTGATCACGGATCATGTTGTGGATGACCCTAGCAAGGACCTTGTCTGGCACTGAGAGCAGTGTTATCCACCTGTAGTTGCCACAGTCCAGGCGATCACCCTCCCCTTTTCAGATAGTGACAAGAAGTTCCTTATTCCAGCTGGTTCGGTTGATGCCTCTCTTCCAAATGGAAGCAAATATTGCTAGCAATGCCAGGCGGACAGTCTTACCATCCACCTGGAGAAGTTCACCCCAGATACCACAGATCCCTGTGGGCTTCCCTACCCCAGCTGGTTCACCACCTATGCAATGAGTGAGAAAGGGAATTCACAGCTAATTGAAGAATCAACCCCATGAACCATGGACCCAGATCTTTGGACCTAGTAGGAAGATCAGCTTTAAACAGCTGCTCAAAGTAGTTGCCCCAGCAGGTCACAACTGCAGTGTCATCTGTAAGGACCGTTCTATCACCTGCCCTGATTGTGACTCTCAGAGGAACAGATTCAGATGCGTAATGCTTCAATTCCTCTGTAAGCAGGACGTGGGTTGCAAGACCACAGATAGTCACAGATTCCTCTAACAAAAATCTCCTTATCTGCCTTCAGTACCCTGGCACCCATCCTTCTTAGTTTCCTGTACAGACCGGAGATGCCATCAAGCTGTGTGCTGCAACTCTTCTTAATAATACTCAGGGTGTTCAGGGTCTTATCATGGAAGGTTTCCTACATGACATTGGGATCAGCAGTTGCACCCTAGTCTGCAAGTTTCCACACATATACTGCATGCAAATTCATTAGAAACAGCCTTGGAGTCAAGCCAGGTCCAACCTCATTCTCCTAAGAGGTGGTAGCCTACTGGAGCTAAGTTGAATCTTCAGAGTAGCAACAACAATTGTGTGGTCAGAATGGGCACTTCTGTACTCCCTGCATGTCTGTAGGAACTTTTAGCATCTACTTATAATGATGTAATCAATCTCTTTCAAGAGCACCAAGTCGAATGATGCAGCTCAGGGCACTGCAACCAGGATGCAGCAACCTGCAAACCTTGACCTTTTTTGGTCAAGGAACATGGAGCCACTTTTCACCATGGCCGTGAGACTCGTGGGGACCAATACAGTCCTCATAGCGAGCCCTGTCAGTGTCAATCAGAATGAGAACGAGAGACCCAATGGGATGACCAAATTGGTGGGTGAAAAAGAGAGTCTCTCTATATGTTCAGTAGTAGCTTTAGCTTCCAGTCAATCATATGCTTGCTTACAGCACACCCTTACATGCCTCACTGATGCTCATAGGCCATAGTTCAGGAGAGAAGCAACTTTCAACTCACATTTCTGATGAGAAGAGGAAGAATGAAAAAAATGAATCTGTGCAGAGAAGTGAACGTGAATGTCCGTCACACCATTAGGAAGTAGTACCTGATTACTTTCCATTACTTTTGGATTCCCTCAATGCTAAATGTGTTCACAATCGCAATAGAAGCAATATATATCAATAACACGATTTTTACTTCTGTAAGTATTCTGTAAGGCAGCAGAACAATGTAAGACAACCTTAGGACAGAATGAAGTACACATCAAACATTTATCTGCCTTTAGCAAATGATTAACAAAAGAAATAGGATGCAGCACTTTGAGAGCTCATTGATTGCTTATGCATTGTTTTTTCAATTCTTTTTTATTATGGCCGATTAGGCTGTTCTCGCTATTGACGATCAAATTAAAGTGAAAAGAAAACATTCTAAAAATAGACATGAGGTAATTTGCTAGTTTACTTGGCCAAAAGTAGCAAGCTAAGTAGCTAGGGGCACCCATGACTGGTGCTAGAGATTTTGGACCCCATGAAAGCCTATCACTCTGGGCCCCCAACCCAGACCAATCCAATTATGTTCCAAATTTTTTAATTCCCCTTAATGACTGGGGCCATTGGAATCATCTTAACTCCCTCCTCCCCCCCTTTATGCAGTCCCTGGGTGTACCATGTCGAATTAATATTAATAATAATAATAAACATTGGCCTGTATAACATTAGGGAATTTCATATCACTTAGCAATCAATTAATGAGACTGCAGGGGATAATTGGCATTCACAATAATTTGCAATCAGCATGGTGGAAATTACAGAGCTCTTCATGTTTATATTGCATCATTAAAACACACACACACACACACACACACACGTGCACACACACACGTAGGGTATACCTATCCTTATGGGGACCGCTCATTCACTTCTGTGGGAAAAATGCTAACGCTAACTATGACAACCTTAAC
>JAODKC010000021.1:6694290-6724682 GCA_026777985.1 Mormyrops attenuatus
CATTTTTAGTTTTTTCATAGCAGTCACCGATTTTTATAAAATAGAGTTTTCCCTTATGGGGACTAGGAAACCGGTCCACACATATAAAAAACGGATATTTATCACGTTATGGGGACATTGTGTCCCAATAAGGACAGGTAAACCAGGTCTCTCAGACAGACACACACACACGCACACGCACCAACCAACCAACCTTGGACGTGTGAGTCAGTGGCGCTACCCATTGAGCCACCATGCCAACCCCCCCCCGTTCAGTTGGATTACAAACAACAATGGATTAGTCAATTTCAAAACACTTGAATGCTTGATTTATGCTTCTCGTTTTCGCACTGGAAGCAAACGCAGCTGTTGACGTTCCTCAGATCTGACGGAAATGTTGCGACAGCCCGCGGTGTTTTTCGTGCCAAAGTTGCCTGTGATCGCGGTCTCCCTAGGTTCATTCCAGTCCTTAGCAACTTGGCATTGACTGAGCAGCTCAGCGGCATGATTCTGATCACACTGAAAGCAAGGCAGGCGTAGGGATTCGCTACATCCGTTACCCGCTCTTCATCCCTTTCACAACTCCTACATTTGTCACCAATAACACGTTTGGCAACCCAAAACGAGTAAAAATCTCAGCTATTGTTTTAATTAACTGCCGATTATTAATTAAAAATAGAACAGTAGCACTTTACTTAAGGGCATGTTTTTGGTAATTTTTAAAAAACACATTCATAATGCATTATAATGCATTTATAAAGCATTATAGACATGGCTATAAATATTTATAAAAAGGAATAAAGATATATAGGTACTTATAGTGCATTATTGATGAGAGCTTCATAAAGCAGTCATAATGCACAATAAACATGGCTATAATGTGTTATGCCTTTTGATAAATAGCTATAACCATGTTTATAATGCTTTATGAATGCACTATTATTTGTTATGAATGTGTTTATAAATTAGTAAAAACATGACCTTAAGTAAAGTGTTACCAATAGAATATCATCTTTAAAACTTTGTCTTTGACATACGTTTCCCTTAGTTGTATAAAGGCAGCGTGAAACAATCAACCCATTTGCTGTTGATGTAGTTTGACGTAAATTATTTTTTCTTACTTTTTCTCATCGATAAACCACCATATGTCCCATTGTCCACATATCGGAGGCGCTTCACTCCAGAAGAATTCATACATGCTGAAATATGTAAAAGCTTCCTTAAACAGGAGTGGCTCTTTCAAACAATGACCCCCTGCTGGAGGGAAGAGTTATAAGCATGTAAGGTAGTGACTGTCTTGGCCTTGCTTCTAGTTTTCTATGGAAATTATTGGTTCAGAACAACTCAGGAGAATTCCTGTGCTGTCTCACTTTACCGGGATCAGGGGTAGGTTTGTTGTTTCTGTGGGCCCATTCTAAAAGTCCACCCCCCCCCCCCCCCCCAGGTGTTTCAAAAACTAAATAAATAGCTAGTCAGCAGTGTCAGAAGATCATAACTAGCTAGCTGGTTAGCAGAACATGCTGTTTCAGAATCTTCTAAATAAGGAACGTGTATATTTAGTGTAGTGAATGGGGGCCCCCAGACCATGGGCCAAAAGCATGGACCCACTTAACTGCTGGTAAATACCACCACTTCCCAGGATGGAGGCTTATTAAACAGAAATTCAAGTGAACAATAAAAAATGTTACGTTCTCAGGGCTGGAAACCATTAATGAGAATGAAATATCTACTTCTTCAGCTTTAAATGAAACATTCTACACCGTACAGCTGCACTGGGTTCCTGGTTGTTAGAGAAGATGTATGATAACCTCCAGCCACACATGGAGCCCGACACAGGGCAGGGATCCAGGCACCTGCTCCTAATCCAGCCTCTGGCTCCCTTTCCCTGGGAAAGCCCCACACACCAGATGTATGTTATTTCATATCAGCAAACAGCAGTGCTCTGACCTCTGACATTTATCTATAACATCTGTTGAACCGAGATGTGCGAGTCTTTGGTCGGTTCTTCAGCCAGGCACGCCGGCGGGGCCGGAGTCTTCCTGAAACACTTTCAGACTGAAGGCTCCTGCAGGCAGTGAAGCCTGGGGTCCTGAGTCCTGATAGAGACAGTGGTTTAAAGTGGTGTGTGTTTGACCTCCAGACACCAGGCACAATGCCGTTAGACTCAGCCCCGACTTACAGCTGGATCACGATGCAGAGATTAGAGAGAATAGCTGGCCTCATTTATTAGGGGTCCAAGCAGCCTTAGCTACAGAATAGCTATTATTATATTAAAATTTGTCTGCACTGTGTGTTGTCTCTGCATTTTGTCTGTTTTTGCACTACCTGTATGTCTGCATTTTGCTTACCCGGGTGCTGTATGCACTAATTTTCATCTAACCAAATCTTCAGATGATCAGAATACTACTTTCAAGACTGGAAAGTCAATTCACTTCCTGTTCTGTCTGCAGACATGTTCCCCTGGGCATTATATATGATATAATATAAAGGTCTTTTAGATCCAGAGAGGACAATCTACTGCATTTACAATCATGCCAAAGGTTAATTGTCACAGTTTACTTACGTATTTTCTGCCAGTCAGGAAACAGGTTCTATTTTCTATGGCCTGTACTTGAAAAGGAAACATTGGTCACCTTCTCTGAGTCCAAGTGCAATCAGGACAAGATCGAAACGTATCAGTGATACGCGCCCGTCCCTGGAGAAGGACAGGTGCCCACTGAGCATTGGGAAGTTTGGGAAATGTCCGGGTGGGCCGGTGTAATAAGGCTAGCCCCCCGCGTGACAGTTGGTGGTGAAAAGTCAAATTGGTGGAGCTTCACAGCAAATCCCTGGGCTGCTTTTTGATGCTAGTCCGCTGCAGGAGAACAGTGATTGTTTAAATGGGGCTAATGGACAAACTTACAATTACGAAGAGGAACAGTTGGGACTGGAGTGAGTTCAGACAAGCATTAAGTACCTGGAGAGTAAAAGTAGATCAGCAGGCAAGCAAGGTTAGCAGAGAAGAGCCAACAGACGGCAACCACTGTGAGGAACAATCAGCCGCCATAGCTGACTGTAAAAAGCAGTGGGATGATGGACAGGACACAGTCTGAGTCACCAAGTTATGTGTCTGTCCCTGTACTTCTATTTCAGTTTTCTAAAAGACATCATGTGTTGCTTTGTTTTAAATTATATAAGCAGTTTTGAAGGACTACATGGTGAAGGTGTGAACAGTCACGTAGCTTAATCACAGTGATATTTTTGTTGCTACACAATAAGGCTTGAGGATGTAGGCTAACATGAAGATGTGCTTTGTAGGGTGCAACACTCAGCAACAAAGATCCGGCAAGCTCCTCAGACAGGAAGCAGGCTCCGGAGCCGGGGGCCGGGGCTGGGGCCGGGGCTGGGGTCGCTCTGTGCTCAGCAGCTCCCTCCGCACACTCATTTCCTGTCCCCATCCTGAGGTCTCCCTCCCTCTCTCATGGCCCAGCGTCTGTTCTGAGGGACATCTCATTAAGTCCCAGCGTGACTGAGCAGGTTCAGTGTTCATGATGTTGTCATTCGTGAGCTTTATTGGTTTTGTAAAGGTCACTAAAGCATCCTCACATTATTAAAAAAACATTATTATGAAGTATTCATATCCCTAAGCAATTCCAGATATTTTTTTTACTATGAAATACTTATATTTACACAGGGTACCCACCTTTTTAATCTGTGTTTAGTAACTGGAACCTCACTCATACAGAAAATAATTTCTTGATATTTAATATGGTCATATTTTTTGGTATACACAATGTACGAATGCACCAGCAAAAATAGCCATAACTGATCCATCTTACCTCATACTGCATTTAGCATTATATGTGTGTGTGTGTGTACACACACACACACACACGCAGGTCTGTAATTATATCTTTGTAGGGACTCTCCATTCTTTTCTATGGGGAAAACTCTAATCCCAACATGATGACTTTAACCCCTACCCAGCCCTAATCTTAACCATAAATGACCAAACAAAATACAAGAATTTTGGTATTTTTACATTTTTGCATTCACAGATCTTTTTGGGTACCTGAAAAATGGTCCTGCAATGTTAAAATGACAGGTTTTTATTAGAATGTGGGGGACATTTGGTCCCCATAATACAATATAAACCTAATCCACACACACACACACACACACACACACACAAACACAAACATACAGACATATGCACACACATGCACACAAACACAATTATTTAAATGTTCATATGCATGTAGTGTAAAAATAAAATGTCCCATAGCCTGCTTTATGGCCAGTCTCAAATTGCCCCCCCACCCATTCTGCAAGCTGAAAGCGATGCTGGGAATGAAGCCAACATTGCTGCGTGATCCCATTTCCTGTAGACTGTGGGGTCACCGGTGAGTTTAGCCACAAAGAATCATTAAAATGCCCCTGGAAAATATCACACCAATGGACTAACCTCTTCGTCCCTCTATCCCCAAAAAGTGAATGACACAAGGCTAGCTGTGTTGTTTCTGGGGCCCCATGCAAAAAGTCAGATGTTTCAAAAACAAAATAAATTGCTAGCGAGTACAGTCAGCTAGCTAGCTGGTTAGTATAACACACTGCTTCAGCATCTCCCAAATAAAGAATCAGTTTATTTATTGTTTAGTGTAGTAACTGTTTATGGCCAACAGGGCGCCCCTCATAAATACAAGAGATTTAAGACTAATAATCCAGTATGAAGACCATAAACTTTGAGGACTCTTAAACAAATGGCTGTGTGACAAGATGATATTTCAGCTTTCAATTGGTCCATCCACATGATGGCTTGCGAGGGCTATGGATCAGAAACACTTTAAATGGTAAATGGATTGCATTTCTATAGCACATTTTTGCTACTCTTCCAAGCACTCAAAGCTATACCTCACATCCACCCACTGGTGGCGGAGGTTGCCATGCAAGGCACCAACCTGCACACCGGGAGCAATTTGGGGTTCAGTGTCTTGCTCAAGGACACTTTGATGGGGTTAGGAGGAACCAGGGCTCAAATCTACAACCCTCTAGTTGCTGAATAACAGCACTTCCTCCTGCACCACCATCTTCCCCAACTTTAACACTCTTGGGGAAACTCCTTGAAAAGTTCTTTGGTTTAAACCCATCAGTGTGAATCCCAGCATCAGCAGTCTGGTCTCTAATGACGATCACCAGACACCCGAGATTAGACACCTTTTACACCCACAATGCAGTGCAGGTGGATATATAATTGGCCAGATGCAGGACGGCGGCCCACAGTGAAGTGCAGGTGGATATACAACATGCCAGAGGTGAGTGGGGCGGCCCACAATGCAGTGCAAGTGGATGTGTAATTGGTCAGATGAAGGAGGGTGGCCCACAATGCAGTGTGGGTGGATGTGCCGTGCCATGTGCCAATGGTGGGCAGGGTGGCCCACAATGCAGTGCGGTGGATGCGCAATTGGCCAGAGGCAAGTAGAGCAGCCCACAGTCCAGCGAAGGTGGACGTGGGATGGGCCATCGGCTCAACAGAAAGAAGAGCAGCAAGCCTATGGGAGAAGCAGAGGAGTTACCGGGGGGATCCGGGGAGGAGCCTGAGAGCATCTGAGGGGTGATGCCTTCCAGAGGCAGTGACATGTGATTTGTTTGTGATTATTGGCATTAGAGGCTGGTTTGGAGCTGATGTTAGTGCCTTGGGATTAAGCTAGAGTGTTACACAACCATTTGTATAGCAAACAAAGAATAATAACAAGCACATTTTGAAACAGTGCCCCACAATGAGACCGAGGAGAAGAAACGTGCGTCATTAGTAATTAGGTTGAATCATTAATAAAGTGTGGAAACATCTGCTGAGGATTTTCTGGAGCACCAACACAAAAATGTATTTCTTGAAACAAACACTAGATCGCTAAGTGGTGGAAACTCAAACGGCTTGCCAAAGGGTCTGTACGGACGGGACAGCACCAGTACCAGCCCAAAATGCTCTGCAACTTCATCCAGTTCACGTAACTATCTAGCAGCTGCATATTTGTGAAGGCATCTATCAACAAATGAGGGGGTGTGTTGAAAGCCTAGAAGGATGCGTCATCTCACCAGCGATCCTTGGTGTGGCCAAAGACAGCAATTAGCAAGCCGGTTCTTATTCTCATGGATTGAGGCTGTGGTTGGTGCACTCCCATCTCACATCAGCTGCTTGGCATCTCATTGTGTCTAAATCATCACCTGTGGGGAACACCCCAGACTTTGGAAGGTAGTGACCTCATAGTCCCCACATGAGGAGGACTTTCCCGTCATCCAGATTAACTGTGTGAACAATTCAGTGATCATTTAATTGCCTGTCTTGACTCCATAGTTTTGGATTCAGTTTAAAATAGCACTGTTTTTTTTGCAATGCTACTAAAACTCACATTTTGACCCAGAAATCAACAAAATTGGTGGTGGGCTTCTACCCCCTGTGTTTGGGATGGGATGGCATGGGATAGGATGGGATGGGATGGGATAGGGTAGGGTATGATGGGATAGGAAAGCATATCATAGGATAGGATAGGATAGGATGGGATGGGATGGGATGGGCTAGGATAAGATGGGATGGGATGGGATGGGATGGAATAGGATGGGAAGGGATAGGATGGGCTAGGATAGGGTGGGATAGCGTAAGGTAGGATAGGACGGGATGGGATAGGGTATGGTAGGATAGGATAGGATAGGATAGGATAGGATAGGATAGGATAGGATGGAATGGGATGGGATGGGCTAGGATGGGATGGGATGCGATGCGATGCGAAGGTAGGGTAGGGTAGGATAGGAAATGATAGGATAGCATAGGATAGGATAGGATAAGACTTTATTGATCCCATATCAGGGAAATCTATGTGTTACAAGTCAGTAGAAATAAATAGCAATAGAAACAAAGAAACTATAACAATGCAAATAATTATGAAACATTATGAAAATTTATGTACACAATTACATGAATTACACATATATTCAGGATATTGCACAGATGTAACTAACATTCATGTGTAATGAACGTTCAGTACCTAATAATGGTACAGAGCAGAAACTTTATTTGACTGTGGATATAAATACAGATATTGCATGGATATGAATACAGAAGTTACACATATAAACAAAAACGAAAAAAACAATGCTTTATTTGAAATTTGCACAGGTACAGGTATGTTGGAATGCTTCTCTTTGCCAGGCCTACGTTCTCCCTCTCCATAGCTAGGTTCACAGCACAGGGTCAGCCAGTGTGTGGCACCTGGAGCTGGGGGGGGAGGGCTGCTCAAGGGCTCACTGAAATGTGACTGTTCTGCCAAACCTGGAACTGGTGAACTTCTGATTATGAGTGAGGAGGCTTAGCCTGCTAAGCCCCTCACCAGCCCCCCTGGATTGGAGAATCCAGGCATCACTCCCACTACCTCCCACATACTTAGGGAACACTGAACCATTTCAACTAATTCCCACATTAAAATGCCTCAGGAACCTCTTTGATTCAAACCCATGGATTCCTGTTTACTAGGCAGCCGTTTTAACCACCTAAGCCACAGTGCCTCTATGCAGTGGATATTGTATAAACGTAAAGAACATTTGCGTGTAATGGACAGCCAGTTGGAAAAATGAAGGGACTTCATCTGGCGTTATGGAGTCTAATGGCAGACAGAATGAAGGACCTGTGGAAGCGTTCCTCCTTACATGATGGATGCGGCAGTCTCTCGCTGAAGGAGCTGCATAAGGCTCCATCTGCAGGGAGAACCTGAAACCTGAAGGCAAAAGCACGGCTCTATCTGACTCTCGCAACAACAGCATAAGAGGCGGCCATAACAGCAGCTGCTGTTATCTAGCAGTAAAAGCCAGAATGTGGGACACACAGAAGGGTGCAGGAGAGTGCTGATGCTGGGCGTGAATGTTTGGAGTGAGGTGGTGCTCACTCTCGTCTTTCCTGCCTCGTCTGACTCTGCTGTGTCTCTTCCTCTCTTCCCCTCATCCCCTGCAGATGGCTGCTGTAGCCCCGGCGTGGCACTTGCCCCTGCATATCAGAGCACAGCATTTGTCACACTGTCACTGTGAATGTAAACATTCATCAGTTGTGCCTCTCCTCTGTTTGGTCTCAGCCGTGTGACTCAGAATCCTATTCACATAAATCCCCGGACCCCTAAACTTGTTGATGCTTGGCATCCTCAGCGAATCCAGCAGCTTCTTTCTCTTTGTGTCACCATAGTCCTGCGCCCCCCCCCGCCCACTCCCATCCTCGCCAGCCTCCGAAGGCAGACGGCACATTCTGTCAATCAACCCGTTTCCCAGTCCCCCAGGTCACGTAATTCTGTTGTCATGCCGACCAGAGATGTTCCCAGCATGATAATAACAGATCAGGTCAGGCTGCAGGAGAGTTCTGGGGGGTGAAATGGGTGTTCTTAAGCTGTCACTCTTCTTGACTAAGGAAGAGCAAAACAAGGGTTTAAAACTCACTGGGCCAAAGGCCTCCTGACCACTCTACAGAGGGGTGTCTGAGAGCTCTTTGTGGTGAACAGTGACAGGCTTGAGGACGCAGGATCAGCCAGTCCCTGGAGCACCTGGGGAATAAGGGTCCTGCTCAGGCGTCCGATGGTGACATCACTCTGACCCTGGGATTTAAACCAACGTCCTTCCACTCACAGGCACAGCATTTTAACCCACCAGGTCACACCATTATAACCAGAGAAGGCTCTGAGCGGACAGTGACCACAGTGCTGCTGTCAGGCATTCTGCTCTCTCCTCTGTCCTCTGAACATTTAGGTTTTTCCTGCCCTGTTTTCGTGTGTACATTTGGAGTTTAAGGTATTACAGTGGTTCAGTGGGTAGCACTATGACCACGCTACAAGGCCTGCGGGCATGAATCCTCTATGTGTGTGTGTGTGTGTGTGTGTGTGTGTGAGTGATTTTTTATATATTACATTGTGGGGACGTAATAAAAACCTGATTACTTTTTACCATGTAATCTGTGACTGCGATCAACGAGATAAAATAGCCAAAAGTCTTCTATTTTGTTTGGCTGATTATGGTTCAGGTTGTCATGGTTGGGATTAGGTTTATGCCCACAGAAATTAATGGAGAGTCCCCATAAAGATATGAGCATATGGACTGTGTGTTTGTGTGTGTGGAGTTTATATGTTCTCCCCATGCAGTTTGGCTAACCACCCTCTTATGTATTTATGTGCCCTGAGATGGACTGGCATCACATCCAGGATGCACCCAGGCATGTGCCCAGTACTAACAAGGATGAACTCCAAGCTCTCCCGTGATCTCAAGCACCAGGATGGAAGCAGGTGGAAAATGGGTTCATGTTGAGACATTTTTAATAATATCACTACTTTCCTTGATATTTTAATGCTGCCACCTTGTGGTGCTTTGTAGAATTTGTACTAAGACAACCCTTTGGCAGCACTTACTAGCCACAGCTCAGTCCAACTTCAGCTACCAAGGAAAATCAAGTTTCAGTTGCCAGACTACTCCATTGGGTGGCGCCATCTGAGTGGCAAAAGTGTCAATAATCATCAGGTAGGGTAGGACAGGATAGCATAGGATAGGATCAGATGGGATGGGATGGGATGGGATTTTGTCTCCTAATTAGAAGTGATTCATACTAGTGAAGATATAACAGATCTTTTGGCTGGCTGGATACAGAACACTCAACGCGAGGAATGATAAATGTCATTAAATTTCTAATATACCTAACTCCACGCCATCCTGTTTCTTATTAATTCTTACCTCAGCGCCATGTTACTCTCAAACTGGTTTTGTTCTGTTTAAACATGACAGTTATTTAGGAAGAAACACAAAGAAAGCTGATCGCATTGTCCAGCTTTTTGATTTTAGAAAATGCCGGTCAGGTGCGGTAAGGACGAAAGGCAATGGTGACATGCTGACACAAAGGGGCTCGGCCCACACCCATACTGGGGCATGCAGCTGTCAACATAGGGATTTGTCCCATACTCATACCGGAGCCAGGTACTCAGTCACCGTAGGGGTTCGTCTTACATTCATACCGGGGCCCAGAGCTTAGTCGATATACAGGATCGTCCTACATCCATACCGGGGCCCAGATCTCAGTCAATACAGAGGCTTGTCCTACATCCATACCGGGGCCCAAAGCTCAGTCGATATACAGACACGTCCTACATCCATACCGGGGCCCAGAGCTTAGTCGATATAGAGGCTCATCCCACATCCATACCGGGGCCCACAGCTCAGTCCATATACAGACTCGTCCTATATCGATACCGGGGCCCAAAGCTCAATCAATGTAGGGGCTCGTCCCACACTACATCCATACTGGCACCAGGAGCTCAGTCAGCATAGAGGCTCATCCCACACCCATAGCAGGGTACAGAGTTAACATAGGGGCTCGTCCAGTACCCATGGCCACAGTTTCTATGGGTAAGAAGCCAGTCTTTAGGTACAAACTTTCAAGCCAAATGTGTTGTAATCGTGGGATAAATAGCATATAAATGAACTCCCAAGTTGTGCATTACTGTATATGTTTTTAAACACAACGCTGCAGAGGAAAAGAACTGTACATATATATTCAGCAATTAATTAATTTCACTTTATGTACCTCCTGTTCTTCAGCTGTTATGAGTAAAAGCCAGCTTAATTAGTGTAATTAGTGTCTGAAGCACTGTTACTGTCTAAGTGATTTTTAGCCATTTCTTTGTATTTGTACTTTTCATTAAGTAACATTCATCACAATTGGAGATTAAAATAGTGTGTTGATTTACTACTCTGGCTTGTCTGGCCAGCACTGTGTGTGCCATTACAGAAAATTAATCAACACCTATGTGACCAATCAGAATCGAGAATTTAACAGTAAATGATTTTAATGACCCTTATACATCACAGAACACATTTTACCCAGGAGTCTTTCTGTGCATCTCTGTCTGTATAAAAAAATAGATGACTGAGGTATTGCATAATTCATATATACACAATAAATATTCTCTGGTTTTGCATTGTTAGTTATTGCATTGCACATGTGCTGAGGGATCTCGATTTACGAAAGACATGTTCTAGAGACATACATGCATTTCCAACGTCACATACATGAAACATTTTTGTTGTTAGAAAATTAAAATGGTATATTTTGACTGACCCCACGTAATTTAAATAAAAATATACTTGGTATTATTTAAAAATTATGCATTTTATACTTGCATAAAATAACTGATTTTATAAGAACAAATCTAAGACCTGGAAATATTTTCCTATATTTTCATATCATCTTATTCAATATCATAATATCTGCATTCAAACAGCCCATGTTAAGTATTAAGACGACAACATAAATCAAACCAAAATCCCTAAATGAAATACAGAAAAATGCTATTATCTGGGAACCACTTGAGTGAGAGTGGATCCAGCATACATTCACGCAAAAAGCATCACCCACAATGCAATGCGTGCAGACCTGGCCCCAAGGCAGATGGGGTCAGGGCTCCGGACCGATCCGCGGCAGAGGGGTGACTTCAGAGGAAAGGCACTCCAGGCGTGCAGGTGACTGAGGAACGTGGGCGTGGCCTTCACTCTCCATCCTTAGAAATAAACACTGTGTCCTGCATGGGGGTGTGGGATCTCCTTGTTTATTAAAAGCAACCTGTCAGCGCCCCCCGTAGATGGCCCTACGCAGGAGCCGCAGGCGTGACATGACCTCATCCCAGTCCAGGTATGCCCCCTCCAGGTGTCGCGGCCGCGCCGGATCGGACGTGTAGGTGCGCCGTCCGTGCAGCAGTCTCCAGTTATCGAAGGTGATGATGTCTCCTGTGGACACGGGGGAAAGTGGTAGGCTAGGTGGCGGGTAACCAGCAGTACACAGGAGTCTTGGTTAGCAGAAGAAGGGGACTAGTCAAGAAAGAGGAACAGACCGATGGGTTAGTCAGAGTCGTACACACTTTGTGTACTGTATATCAGTGCCTCCCAACCCGGTCCATGGGGACCCCAAGCCAGTCCACATTTTTGCTCCCTCCCAGCTCCCCGCCAGATAGTCCATGATTTTGCTCCCTCCTAGTTCCCGTTATATATACTGTATGAATGCTGTATATTGCATTGATTTTGCATATTGTATGCATATAATTCTACCTATTCTCTTGTTTGTTATTTATTGTTCTTTATCATTGTCTACATTTGCAGGGAGTATTCCATTGTACAAGCACACAATAATGCTTTTGAATCCCTGAATAGTAAACAGGTGAGGCAGACTAACCACGCAGCTCCGTCTCAGCCGATGTTCAGAGGAGCAGGAGCTAAAATTAAACACGCTTCATGGCTTTTAAGGCCTGGGTTGTCATGTTGGGGGTGTCCTGAGGCCCATGTCGTATGCGTAAAAGCAGCCTGGGCGATGTCACGGTGATGTCAGCCCAAAACGGAGCGAGAGACGGGGGTACTGACCCGGCTCCATCCTGTAGGTGACCACGTTCTCGGGCCGGGCCATGAGGTCCACATAGGCTCTCAGGGACGAGTAGAAAGGCTGGACCTGCTCCAAAGGTAGGTCCAGCACCGAGTCTCGGGTGGCGTTGTTGTAGTTGATCCTCACAACCTGTCCTTCAGAGTCGACACTGCGGAGCGAAGAGACAGAATTACGGCATTCCTGAGTTCTTTTAATACAGATACATATAAGCTGGCATTAATTCAAAACAGTCAGAGTGGTTTATTCTCACCAGGATCGAGTTATAAATGACTGCAGAAAATCAGTCAATGAGGTGTAACATATGCACTGATGTGCAAGCAAAAGGACGCGAACGGCGGCCAAATAAACAGCGGCCAGATAAAGGGGCCTCACTCGATGATGCGGTGCTTCGACTGCACGGCGAAGTCGCAGTAGTCTGAGCCGGTGTCGGTGAAGTCCACCCGGAGCGAGGAGAGGATCTGGAAGGCTTCCGGGTTCTGCTGGCGCAGCTGGTAGGCTGCATGGAAGCCGTCGACCACTTCGCTGTCGCCGCCCTGCTGGGCCTGGCTGAGACAGTGCAGAAACTGCACCTGGGGCCCGGGCAGAAGCGGGGGGAATGGTAAATAATAACACAGTAGCTGTAACAGTAAGAGAAAGTTACTGTATTATAGACTATACTACAATAACACAGACTATAACATCCTATAGTAAGTTGTACCACACCATCACAGTCTGTATCATATCATGTGCATCATCTAAACAGTGAATGGCCATTTTCCAAACAGCAGTATGGAGGCTTGGGACCTTAAGAGGCTCATTTCTCTAGGGGTTAGGGTTAGAACTGGACTGCAAAATGACCAATTGAGGCCCAACAAAATTATCGTAACTATAAGTGACATTAAGGCTTTAAAGCAGTTTCCCAATCTAGTCCTTGGTGACACACAGACAGTCTCAAGGGAGCAAGCAGGGAGCAAAAATGTGTACAGTCTGACATGGAACTCGGAGGGAGCAAAAATGTGTACGGTCTGACATGGAACTCGGAGGGAGCAAAAATGTGTACTAGCTGACATGGAACTCAGAGGGAGTACAAATGTGGACCGGCTGTGGGTCCCTGAGGACCAGACTGGGAAATACTACTTTAGCTGGCAAAATAAATTACTTTAATCATGCTATGTTGGGTTTTCCAAGATGTTTTCTTGCTTTATGGAGGACAGATTAAGAACAGGATGTTTTGTTCAGTGTGTGGGCTTCCAGCGAACTCGGTTAGTGTGCGTGTGTGTGCCTGTTCACACGCTCACTCACGCCCGGTGGGTGGTGCAGGGCGGGGTAGTCCGTGTGCAGGCTAAGGTCTCCAGAGGTGTAGGCTACATTGTTGGCTTTTGGCTTGTCCTGGACCTGCCACGTGTGCCTGCAGACAGAAACGACAGACAGATGTAGCCAAAAACGATCTCCCACAGCCAGCAGGATTTATCGGGGGTATAAAATGAGTTTCGGGAATTCACTTTCTCCCTCTGCTTTAATCTGTCGACGGTGTGATTTCTCTCACAGCTTTCAGCCATTTTAATCATGCACAAGTCTGCACCTCAGATCCAGAGCTTAAGTGCTCAACATACCCATTTAACAAAGCAAATAGCCTTTCAGGGAGCGAAGCAAGGCAGCCAAGAGCTGAAGATGTTTTAAAAGATCATGGCTTGTGGTTTTGTGGACAACAGTAGCACTGTGCTGTGTGTTAAGCTGCTACAGCTGTCACACAGTGGATATAACTGCTAACGACAATCATGGCGCCCCTGCAAACTCATGTTAAACCCCCAGAGACCCTGTGGATTAAATATTCTTCCAGGTGACTGTAACAGAGCTCAAGCACAAGCTCTCAGACACAAGCGTCATGGGTCGGCTGTGAGTTTCATGCCTTCGCTTTATGGTGATCCCATTTTTATCACTTCTGAGGCTTTTGAGAGATCATCCCCCAATACAAATCATAAGATACCAAAGAGAGCAGAAAACCAGGTGAGTTATGAAATAAAGCAATGACACTAGGGGGCGCTGTTGCATTATGGAGCGAGCCTGCCGTTGGACCTGAGAGCTGGCTGGGACCCCCTGGTGGGATAGAGCCATGAGCAAGACTTATCACAGAAGCGAAGGGACCCAATGCAGGCAGGAAAGAGACACCTTCACCTCTCAGTTACCCACAATGCACCACAAAGTAAACAGTAGCAAAGGGTAATGGGTAGTACAGAGGAAGTTTTGAGACGAACTTGTATTGAAAACCTGCACTTCAAATAAAACTAAAAAATCTGCATAACAGCACATTTCACAGACTGCAGGAAGTCTTCAGACACTAGCGTATGGATGATGTGGGTTTATGGCGTGACTGCTGGATTGTAACAGTAGAGATTAACTTGTGAAGGCACGCCATGCTTAAAAAGCTGACCAAGAGTGATTGACCTGGGCTCTGACCGCAAACCGAAGACAGGCAATAAAACGCAGACCCACTGCCTCCAGACTCGGCATCCTCCCCGGTCCCCCGTTACAGCTTCCGTGATTTAAGGTACTGTG
The DNA here is from genome assembly GCA_026777985.1 of Mormyrops attenuatus. NCBI lineage: Eukaryota > Metazoa > Chordata > Actinopteri > Osteoglossiformes > Mormyridae > Mormyrops > Mormyrops attenuatus. The sequence continues at coordinate 6,709,226 of JAODKC010000021.1, forward strand.
GGAGCACAGTGCCCCCCCCTGCTGCAGCCACAGGTACCACAGCCAACACTGCCCGCCTCACCACTCACTTCCTCTCCACGCCTCCCCCTGCTGGCCAGATTGGCCATTGCTCCTGCAAAACAGGAGCTTTCCACAAACGCGCCTCGCGGAAATCAGACGTGTTGCTCCTCCGAGACTCTATGACGGGGACGCCGGTCACTTATTCCAGATTCCTCTGAGGTTTTACCAGCACTGTCACATGTCCGACATGACTGGTGATGATGATGGCCCCCAGCATGGATGCTCTCTACCACACTCTGAGCACCCTGCCGATTGTTTACGCTTTTATGTGTTTTCATCCCGCAACATCTGGTGTTTTTCAGTGCGGCATGCAGTGCATTATGGGGCGTTTTCCACAAAGAAACTCAGTCCCTCACACAGATTCAGAGGTAGATCAGAATGAACAGAAGGCAAAAAGGCAGACACACACTCACACAGACAAACACTCACACAGAGACAGACAGACAAACAGACACACACTCACACAGACACACAGACACAGACACACCGATATGCTGAAAGCCTCTTCTGATATACACACACACATTTTTTTAAGTAAACAAGAAATGAACGGCATTACTCTCATATGTTCTACTCATGATGTCAGTTTTTCTTGGTTATCATTCTGAAATCATTTCCATGCCAGATTATGCTGGGAAAGAGAGCAGGTTTGCCATGTAGGGAGTTATTTATGCAATAGAATGAGCAGAAAAACATCCGATTTCCTGTCAGACACTATTAAAGAGAACTAGTAAAAGCACACGAAACTCAGGTAATGTGACAGCAGACATTTTAAGTGGAAAAGACAGACATTGTTTTCTAGCTGCCAGTAAGAACTGTTAAGGCTGCGATTTGTTAGCAGTGCGCGGTCCCGCTGCTGACAGGTCCGAGGAGGGACGGGTGGAACATCATCCCTGAACCCACCCATCCCAGCGTGGTGGGGTCGCTAAGGGCAGGTGTCCTGAATCTCAACACACATGCCATCAATCCGCACAGACGCACACCTAGCAACGATGACCAAACACAAACACACACGGCTCACCTACAGCTTCAGACATCTGCTCTTAATAGAGCGGTCGGCTCACGGCATACAAACACAGGATTTTTTTGAAGTGACATAAGGAGATAAATCAAATTTTTCTTCATGGCAGAAGGAGTTTTTCCCTACAGAGGTCCTGTGCGAACGTCTCCCCGCTGTGAGACACATCCTGCCAACAGGGCAGTTCATCACGCACCGTGAAAGCAGCTGAAATCTCATCACGGTATCCACTGAAGCATTATGGGTAAATTTTAAAACATGCACATTAAATTCAAAGGACAATGTTCAAATTTGGTAATTAAAAAGTCCGTAAGTCATGCCAAGTTTAGCTGCACTGTGACTGATTTTTTGATTGGTATAAATTGTTATAAAAATATTTTTTATTGTAAGTAGCAGGAGGAAAGTTATGGGCTTTTCTGGCTCCAACTGTCACCCCAAGATCTTTGCCCTGTCAAAAACCAGCTAACTACAAGTACGGCAGCAGAAATTGCAGTTATTAGCATGACAGAAATCTACAAATTAACCGCAAAATGCATGCCAGATGAAACAGCAGAGCTGCCGATCGCAGCAACAGACATCAGCGCCGGGCCTGGACGCATCTCACACGGCAAGTCGGCTGGGGGGACGGAGGTCATAACTGAGCCGCTCTGGCAAAGCTGATGCGTAGCACAAACAGACACTTCACAGGTTTACAAAAAAAACAAAGTCTATAGTGACTCTTGGAGGCTGGGTTGATAAGCCATAAGATGTTATTGGTAATTCCCCATATAATTTTTTTTTAGTTCTTTGGCAGACGGAAAACCGTGGACTACAGTCAAGGTGGGCAATTTCACAAGCTCCATCTAAAACAGGAGGGCACACTCACCCGTAGAAGGTCAGCCTAAGGTAGCCAATCCTCTGGCTCAATTTGGCCACCTGACCTTGCTCCAGCGATGCCCCCTTCAGGTAGACGATGCCAATGCGCCGCAGGGTGGTAAGCCAGGCCAGAGCCGTTTTATCATCATGGAGAACCTCCTGGAAGCTGGTGGTGGGGATCTGCAGCTCGGAGCCCCAGTAGACTCGCTCTGGGAGGAGGGAGAAGAGAGAGAAGGTCAGGTACTCATTAAATCAAGACAGCCACCGGAGATGTCATCAGAGGCACTTATAAAAGCCATCAGAGAAACACACACTGATCACACGGCCAGTAAATAACTGAACAGCATGTTTTACTAATGAAAAAAAGAGCGACAGGAGATTACAGTGGGAAAAGGCAGCAGCTCGTGGAAGCTGATGCAGCAGAATGGAGGCTTCCATTAAACCACATTGGGATGGATAAACATCTTACACAGATCTGACAGGGCACTTAATCCTATGGCAGCATTCTGCATAACAGCAAGCTGCACGTTTGTTTACACAGGCACAGGATACTGTGGGCACACGGTCCAAACTGCTAATTTGGGATGTTATTGAGTTTTTTTCAGAAAGTACCTGGGGGCGGAAAACAGATTTTCATAATGATCTGAAAAGCTAAAGGAGACTGTGGATAGAAGCACTCTGGAGAGATGATGGAGACTGTAGATTCATTCAAAACCTGCCAATTTGGACTCATGGCTTTATGTAAATAAGTAACAAAGTAATATTTCACACTTTTTAATTAGCATCCGTGCTGCCTTTAGCACAGCCAGTACAGTACAGTGGGCAGGGCTATACACCTCAGAAGGGCAGATAATGATGCTGATAACTTTTATATGCACTATAATAACTTATCTGTATGCAAATAAAACACCCCAAAATAAGCGAATCAGTGACAACCTGTCACTGGCCACTGGAATCCCTGCCGAATTCCCTGCTGCATTTTCATTGCCAGGTTCACACTTTTAATCTCGCTCTCTGGCCTTCATTTTTAGCCCCGTTAATCTGTCCTGGGTTCACCAGGCGGGATGCAGGAAACTCCCGAAAGTCTAGCTGGAAAACTGGAACAGACAATCCCAGAAAACCCACGCTGGGTCATCCTCTCGCTCGCCCGAAGGGACAAGCAGCGAGCTTGCAGTCTTACATAACAGCAGACGTGCGGCATGGTCACATGCCCCCATCCCCGGCCCAGCGAAAGGCAGCTGGGAAGCATTTCCCATCAAAACAGTGAGCTGCCGGGGCCACAGTCTCCGGGCGGGGGGGGACACTCAGGGAAGCCAGACGCAGAAAAATGTGACGGCTGTGCAGGCCTGCCACTGGCGGACAGGCCGCTTTCCCAGAATGCACTTCGGCATTTCCTCTCCTTGAAATTTCTCAAACTCAGCAGTAAGACAAATGAAAAGCATTAGACTCTCCCCTGTGGCGTTTCAAAGGGAGATGTGGAGATTTCCTGAGAGGGCTTTGGAGCTGCACTCTCACTGTAATCGATCCTTCCACTCGCTCGGCGTGAGGGGGTGGGTGTGTTTTTCATGCAGGCTACTCTCTCCTGGTACAAGCCCCCCTTTCACTGGCCACACTGGTCCTGGCACTTTCGGCTCCCACAAAGCCCCCCCCCTCACCCCCCTGAACACCAACCGCTTTCTCCCGGGGGCCTCACAGGATGAACATTTTTTATGGAAATGTACTGAAATAAACCTCAAAATGTAGGTTAAACTGGACACACATAGTCCAGGGCAAAGATTCCGCTGTTGCCCGCGGCTCGCACCCGCAGCCGGCTGCAGAAGGCCCTCCAACTGCCTAGCCTATGCTAATCGGAGACCTTCACGCCACTTGCCATGTTAAATCGAACAAGACCGCGTTGTCTCCCAATGCTGAAATCACCGAGCCAAATTCCTGTCAAGCCAGAAAGACTGGAAAATTTAATTTGTCAAAATGGTGTTAATATCATCAAGGGTGTTTTTTCCACTTGTCAGTGTCAATGTTCTGGAGGCAGAAAAACAAAATCATGTAGATTAGCTGCACATAAATTCTCAGCGGTTTCGCGATTTTCGCTTTCGGCTCTGATGCATTTCCGAGGCCCAGGCAGAGTTTAAGGACAGACTTGAACAAACACTGCTTTCAATTCCCGAGAGCAGGCCCTGCTGTCGTACCCTTAAATTATGCATTTAACCCCAATTTCTCCTGATAAATATCCAAGTCTATAAAGAACTAAAGTACAATTCAAAGCTTTGATATATATATAAAAAAAAAAACTCTCCTTAAGTTACACTGCACCAGTGGATACTGAAAGTACTCGACGCCAAAGTTTAAAACAGGGCACATTTTTACAAACAGCTGTCATCAAGATCTGGCTTATCTACAGTCCACAGACTCCGGGAGAAAACTCTGGAGCAATATTACACTCAGGCAGTGAGCGAGGGGGCAGGCCGGAGTACAATGGGTGAAAGAGTGAGAGAAGCCCTTAAAGGCTCAACTTCCAACCCCTGAAGACACATATGTAAGATATTCCAGCATCCATGGGGGCACTGGGCAGCTCAGCGGGTTCGGCTGCAGTGCCCGTGATTGCAAAGTCTCGGGTTCGAGTCTCGGGATTTCACCCTCAGCCATGGGCTTTAACTGCACCCCAGGAACTGGCTAACCCTGCTTTGCCCCAAAGTATGCCATTTTGGATAAAAGCACTTGCTAAATAAATGAAATGTAAAAGAAATCTTTCAAATGAACCACAAGAACTGGCAGCAACTGTCAGAGTTCTGAGTTTACTGAAGAGTGATGACCCCCCCCTTTATCTAGAGCCACCTTAACCAGGAAAATGTGGTCTTTACCGAATGGCCAACAAAAGGTTCAATAACCAGCTGATCACCAAGGCCACATTATTAATATTGACCCCCATTCCTACAAAAGCATCCTTTAATGGCGTAATCCAGAGTGGTTTTCGCATAACCTTGTTAAAAAAGTCTGCGATCTCAAAATCAACAGTGTCCTCCTGTAGGACTGCAGAATGATGTATCACCAGCACAAAACGCACCCTAATTGCTCACAGATGCTAACTTCAGTTTTTGCAGTTTTACTGACACAACTCTCAGGCCTAAAGAAAGAAAACAAAAATATTTTAAAGTATTTTGCCAATGGTAAGGTCCCCAGCCAGGATGCATCATGAAGGTTCTGGCTTTGTGGTCCACAAACTTTAAATGTATTAACTTCTCAAATGTTTTATATTAAACTCTGATCTACATTATAGGTCAGACATGACCTACAGCCCTTCTGGATCTCACACTGCCTCCCCAAAGAAACTGCCTGATTTCCTTTTTGACTTGGTTATAAAACTTAAACACAAACTCAGCATGGGAGATTCCAACACGCACACACAGTGGCCAAAACATGCAATTTCATTACAAACTAATCAGCCACTATGAGCCGTAAATGTTACCGGCGCAGTTAATGAGTACAGTCACTGTCTGTCAGCAATGTTGGCAAATCCTCACATCAATGGCTGCTAACCAGAGAAAAATCAGTTTTATTAACAACTGTGAACCAAAACCATAAATGTAATGGCTATTGCTGAAATTCTTTCGGTTTTGTTTAATTTTTTAAACGGAAGACTTTGCCTTAAACCACTGCCTATGCAAATACAGAGAAAATGGATTCATTTAGAGAGGAAAGCTGTGAAATCTTCCTTTATGCATATCCCCACATGACTTAATTTAAGACACTAAGCAGACACATGTGTGGTGTGTGAGGAGTAGGGAGGAGCCTGGAGGAAGTGTGGAGGGCGTGGTGTAGATGCGCCAAGGACGTGGAGGAGCAGCTTTAGATGAGGGAGGTGTTTCGTGATGGACAGCAGCTGCTTTCCCAAGAAACACGGAAAGCAAAGCGGTCACAGCCAGTAAACATGAGACACGAGACACAGAGTGTCGGGTCTTCCGACCTCCCTTCCACCACCCCACGACTCCCAGAGCCCCAGCCTGGGGGTCGTTATGTAACACTTTCCTGACAGCCGCTCAGCCTTCACTTGATTTGATTCTCGGTGAGCGTAACTGCCTGGGAAAGGGGGTGGGTCACCAAGGCCTCACCTGCGGGTTCGAGTAGCCAATGAGAAACCAGTGGCATGTTTCCGCAGCCACGGAGGCTGTGTGCAGACTGCAGGCGGCTGCTCGTCGGTAATTCAGCAGGACTGGAGCCGTCAGGGAGCCCAACGTCCCTTCCACTCTGTGGCCCCCCAGGGACACTGACATCATTGTAAATCAGCTCTAGTTTCATCTGACTAACGAGTCTAATTCTGTACAAGAAAATTCACTCAGGAAAAACATGTCCTGCAGGATTCTCTCTCTCTCTCTCTTCAGCCGCCAGCAGAACCGCAGACAGAAGGAGGGGAGTCCCTGAGAGAGGCCGGCCCGGGGGCCTCGCGGGGGCCTGGGGAAGGAAGCTTGAACAGCGGGGGCCATAATCCCCTGAATCAGCGTGGCCCCTTGGACAGACATCTGTAAAACACTTTGTGGGATGTTTTTCTCCAGCGACACTTGTGTGGGATGACAAAGTGACGATGTCATAAGCCAATCACAGAGGGGAACAGCAGCTAAAACAGTTCTTTCAGGGGAGTGTCCCCAAAAAGGCAGGCAAACCCCGGCATAGAGGGCCCCTGGGGGCCCAGGACAAGGGAAACCCAAACCTGAGGAGCATATAGGGGCTGCAATGGCCATTGAGCATCAAAATCAGCTGGAGGAATTTCACAAAGTGAGGAAGGTCGACTGGCATCATGACATCCAATGAAATTTTTGTCTGCATGGGATGCTAATAGTGAATTAAAGAGGCCAACTCAGGCTACACACTAAACTCTACATGTGCGACTTACACCACTATGTGGGCCACAGTTTGATGCTGAAAAGTGAAGTCACAGGGTTGTATTCAGAAGAAACCCCAATGAATACACATGGTGATATCATATCACTCACCCTAAAATGCATATTCACAGAAACCCACACATTCTTTTATGCAGAACAATTTTCACAAATGGAAAACACTAACTCTCGAATGTGTTTCGCTACTGAAACAGAACGGCACGTGGGCGTCTGAAGACCGCATTTCCTTTGATCCAGCGTGAAATCAGAGAAATACGATTACATGCTTATACATGCAAACCAGCGGCAGATGGAGAGAGGCTGGCCAGCAGCTCCAGGCCTGTGGGATCACCACACTGCTGGTAATCAGGCCCAATGAGACCCGGCCCGCTCCACACCAACGGACCCAACGTGAGGGGGGTCCCCAGGTGGAGATCACACTAGCTAATTATGAGTAAAATTTCTTTAAGTCGATTATTTTGTGGGGGAGGGGGCAGGGAGGGACTCATCCTGTCATATACAGTGTTTATACTGCTTACATATGTCTGTGATTTTATCTGATGTCCTTCTGATCACAGAGCACACACTGCCCCCAAAACCAAGCAGCCACTACAGGCCAATAGGGATTTGAACCTCAGATGTTAGAAGCCAGGTTTTGTCTTACTAAACCACCCCAGGTTCATGGAGACAACTGGCTCTGCTTTTTGAGTCGGCTATGCAGATCCACCAGGGAGCCCTAGGAATCCTGCTTTTTTGGGGGGGTGTCTGGACAGCCCCCACCCCCCAGCCCCTCTGTAGGCTCCAAGCCAAACCCCACAGGCCTCACGGGCTTGTCCATCACCAGCACACCCCCACGCTACATTCCCCGCTGCCCAAAAAGCAGCCGTGAATTATGCTGCTCACGTTGATTGCTTTTCCAGACGCGTCTGGCCTGTAACTCACCGGACGGCATTTAATGAAGCACAGCACAAAAATCAGTGAGCAGGGAAACACGCTCCGGCACAATTCTGGACTTTTATGACGCAAGCAGGACCAACAGATAATTCTTTTGGTGCATAATGAGGAGTAAAACATGCACAAGCTGGGACGATACAGCAGGATGCCGCAGCCACATTGGCTCATAGCTGTAACTCAAGCTGTCATTTTGGGAAGGTTCTTTCCATCTGCCTTTATAGTACATTTAAATCCTTCCCCTTCTCAGGTGTTTATGGGCCAACTCTTCAGGCACAATTTTCACATTTATTTATTTATCAGGCACTTTTATCCAAAGTGACATACACCTTGAAAAAGCAGTCAAACAGCCCCTGAAGCAATTAGGCTTATGGATCTAGTTAAGCACCCAATGGTGACATCACTCTGCCGACCCTAGGATTTGAACCAGCGACCTTCCGATCACAGGCAGTGTTGTAACGCACTGAGTCACACAAACACATGCAACCAAGCACCTCATTGCCTGTGACAGCATCACAGTAGCAAAACGAAGACAGATGCGTCCATGTGAAGGTCTGAATACATCAACCCCATCGCTCGTATCGTACCTGTATAGCATACCGGTGACAAGACCAACGCTGGTTGGTCTTGTTAATTGATGAAGTTGCCTTTTATTTGTTGGTGCAAAATGATCTAATCTGCGGGTGTTATTGTCAGAGGTTTTTCCTCCACAAAGTGTCAAAGGAGAGAAATTTAAAGTTACGGTCACAAATTCTGTCATTTAATTTATGAAAATTCGATACACATGCAGATTGTGAACACCCTCTTGGACACCACGCCCGCCACACCTCAGAAACTGGGCAGAGTAACGTGCAGGATTACAGAGGCTGGCAAATTATACCCTTTGCTTCTCCAGTACCAGATTTATGTGCTTTTTATAAAATAAAATGTGTTTTTGTAACCAGAGCTGAATCACTCAGCAGCTAGGCAGGTCCACATTTCAGGGTGTTTATCTGGCAAAGATAATAATGGCCTGCCACACGCTCTTGTGAAGTGCCTTGGGGCAACCGTGTCGCAAAACGCGCTACATAAAAACAAACTGAACTGGCTGAATGGATGCTTGATGTTTGACCCAGTGGGCCGCACACCGCCCCAGTAATAAGCGGACTGGACTGAAGAGTCACCCACCTTGTCTGTGACAAATAGGGATATCTACTGTGGCATGCTGGTATCCAGCGCAGAATGTATGAGCATATAAATGAAGCTGATGAATGGATATATCTTAGGAGCCTTTAGGTGTTAATATACAGGCAATACTAAAGATGAAAATGATAAAATGGCTGCGGTGATGAGGGCCCAGCGTATCAGAAGCTTACGGTTGAGGAAGAGCTCATCCTGCATCTCTTGGCGTGCCCTGGAGGAAAAGCACCGCTTCTTCAGCCAGGAGGCGTCGAAGTCGCTGACGTGCTGGTCTGGCCACACTACGGACACCTGGGGAACAGGCAGGGCGGTCACACAGGTCAGCACATCTCCAGCAGCGATGGGATATCACCACCACACGGCTGACCTGGAGTCAGTTTGGGCAAAGTGCAGCAAGGATGAGCTCCCAATGAGTGAGCAGTGACAGGAGCATGATAGTGCTGGAGCAAGAGATACAAGAACCTAACAGGAGCAACTGAGATCAAGGTTCCTACATAGGAAGAGGTAAGGAGCACACACTGATATGGCACGTTGCAGCACCCACCACACCATGAAACACCTCAGAGAGGAGAACCTGAGTGCAGCAGATGATGCCAACCCTACCACCAACCCCCAAATTTTCATTGGAAGTTGGAGGACCTGCTTGCAGGGTTGGATGTAGATTAACGTCATACCCAGGATGAAGCATTTGCAGGTTAAGGGCCTTGCTCAGGGACCCAACGGAGTATAATTACTCCTGGCAAACCCTAGCCTCAGAGCCACCACTCCGCCCACACACTACATGACAACTACAATAATACAAGAGCAGCCAGTAGAGTAGAGACTATGACCACAGGTTAGCAGATGAAGATGCAGCAGGACAGTTGCTGGGTGATCTACTTGAGGTGTTAGTGAAGCAGATCGGTCTTGAGATGTTTCTTGAACCTTGAGAGGTACTCTGATGACCTCATGAGGATGGGTAGCTCATTCCACCATCGAGGAACCACACATGGATGGGCACCTGGAGGTTGAGGGTTCCGCACTAAGCAGGCACTAAAGAAGCCACTTACCTTTGAGGGCTCGGTGATCAGGACCCTCTCAAGGCCGGTGTCCACGTCGAGGTGGGACAGGGGCAGGCTGCGGGCACCAGCCGACTGCAGCGTGCACTGGGCACACTGGCAGTTATCCCTGAGCCAGATCAGTGGGTAATGGCTGCTGCTGCCATCCTCCCATGTCACCCCCAGCTGGCGCTCTTGCTCCAGGTACATAGCCCGTTTGATGCCTAGGCTGGGGATGCACATGGGCTGGGGGGGCACAGGCAGCGGAGCCGCCATGGTGTGCTGGTAGCACCTCCCCCATGAGGAGGGACAGACTGGGATCTCCAGAGGGGCCTGACCTCTGCCAGACAGCTGCCGCGGGGCCCTAAAACCCCTCGGGTTCAGCATGGCTCTTGTGAAGCATCTGTGAATTGCCGTCCACATCCTGTGGCCAGTGCTGGGGCCCCAAACCATGCAATGGTGTTCAGCAGCCTTGGAGGGGGGTGGGAAGGAAAACACACCATTATCAGGGTACCTCCAGTGAGCCTAGACCAGCCTCAAGCAGAACATAAACCAGAATTTGTGCCTTCAGGACAGATGGTTTCTGGGGGGTCTGTCATTTCTACGACCCCATAAAGTAATAAATTGCCCTCAAAAACATACGCGTGCGATTATGTGACTAATCGGTTTGCACTCAAGGAGAGGAATGTCACAGGGCATTAATCAAGATCCGAGGAAGCGCTGTTTGCAGGGGCAGCATGGGAAACGGATTTAAAACAAGCCTTAATCACGAAAACAGCGCATGCTGTCATACGTCAGTTTGTGTCAGTTACAACCAGAGGCGATTCTATGGACTCTGGGGGCCCTAGGCAAAAAATTCCATGGGGCACTGCAACTCCCCCTCGCCCAGCATGGTAAAATATATTACCTTTAATTTATTGTGAAGTGTAAAGTTCTAATATTTAACAGAGAATTGAATAAACACAAGACCCTTCTTTTCACTTTTGCAAAAAACAGAATGACAAATAAAGCAGGTTTGTCATTGCAATGTACTATGTAATTGGCCGCCCCTGGGAGCCCTCTCCCAGCTCGGGGCCCCAGGCCGATGCCTGCCCTGCCTGTCCTGTTGCTGCGCCTCTACTTACAACACAGTGCAAACATTAGCTTTAACTGCATGTATAAACACTCCAGAGTGTCAAAACTATCTACCATCACATGGGTGCATATGCAGTCAATAATAAAAAAGATTTTGAAATTATTATTGTTAAAAGAAAAAAAACTCACACAAAGAGTCACAGACGTATGCTGGAAATACACAATTTTTCTTCTTAATTTCTTATTTTACTTTAATTTCATTTCATTTATGTATGTATGTATGTATGCAGGCAGGCATGCATGAAAATACACTAGGCGTTCCTGGTGCCGGAACGCCTAGTGCTTCTAGCATCTGCTTCTAGCATATTTATGCCTTTTAATCACAGGGCGGTCGGATGGTGAGCGTCATCATTCACGGACAGCCAAGTTTATTTAGTTTACTGACGAGCTCATCTGCGAGATCTGTGAAAAATGAAGTCAGAAGATCTGCTCGAGAAGAGCCGGCCGGTGTTCTGTCAGCGAGTCCCGCGACCCTAACCCCCAAAACCCCCATAAAAGCCTAACCCCCCGCCCCAACCCCTAACATTTAACCCTAATCGCAAGACGTTGGAACTGCACATGCGCAGAAAGGCTCGATAGCACGTCTCGATAGGTAGCTCAACTCGTCAGAACACCGGCGTTACTTTCTGTTTCCGGGCGGTTTCCGGACGATTTCCAGCCGGATGCATTCAATGAAAATGTGCCGTAAACACGCGATCAGTAGCCGAGACTGAGACCGGCGCCGCCAATGCGGGGTGATCAGCCAACATACTACTGCGACGCCGCGGAGTTGGTCCTTAGGAGCGATCATGCACTTTACCGGCATGCCCTGCACCGCACCGCATATATCTGTAATACTGCAAATCAACATGTGTATTCGTGTATTTCAGTTACAAATAGTAATTGTCGTAACCCTGCAGTGTTTTTCTTAGCGAGTAACCGTGAGCCTATCTGTCGAGTAAATTATTGACTTCCCGTGTCTGCAGTGTTGTGAGGCAGTTATGCTGAGTGATGATAAAGAAAAATTCTACTTTTCAGATGAACGGTTTTCTTTCATTGAAATGCACCTCACCAATACGCACGAGATTTCAAAAAGTCAGTAAACACAAATATTAATATTAATAACCAATTCTCATATTACCTTCCTCCAGATCTGGAAGCCCAAGTTCGTCTCTAATAACAACACAACGTGGGACAGGGTGTAAAAGTAGGAGAAAGGGCACGGAGGGTTTCCAGAGTACCGCAGGGATTTAAAAGCTGATCAAACCACACTTGAATTACCCAACATTGTGGACAATTGTTAAGAAATGCAAACACATACTATACCGATTAGATGTTTCGTATAGATAAATCCGATTACAACAGTTCCCTATAACGAAATAGTATTACAAAATGTCATGCACATGTACAAGTAGCATGTCCACAACACAGGAAAAGATAGCAGGAGCGGCATATCTGGCAACCCAAGGGCTGCTGCTTTAAGCCAATGAACGCGCTCGGTCCCTTTGAGGTCACGTCACTAAGACTTACTATAGAGCTGTTCCCGCGCTACGCATAAGCTGCACGTACACCCACCTGCGGAGAAACATACATGTTAATATATTACACACACACACATAGAGATATATATTGTCGTTAAGCCTATTTTAACATGTGTTTTAGCCCCACCAAATAAATATGCATTTATTGGCTTAAGTCATCAATAGTTTGTACCCCATAGTAAAGACTCAGCCCCCCATCCATTAATCTCTAACTACGCCCCTACACACACACACACACACACACACATTACTTTGACGCCCCCCCAAAGGGGAAACTGAATTTTATACAAATCTGTGACTGCAATCAAAAAACAAAAAAATGCCAGAAGTCTTGCATTTTGTTTAGTTACTTATGGTTAAGGTTATGGCTGGGTATGGGCTTAACATTGTCATAGCTGGGATTAGGGTTTTTCCTATAGATATGAATGGACAGTCCCCACAAAGACATGAATACAAACGTGTGTGTGTGTGTGTGTGTGTGTATCAGGGTGTATCTTGACCATGTTCTCTGTAGACAGGCTTTCTGTACCATAAAGGATAAAGACATTCTGAATTTATCATAGTTTATGTTTCAGTCTGTAACTTTTAAGCATGTCCTTTGTTATACTTACGATGCACATAAAATGTTTAAGCTTGTGCATCCATCACATTAAACAAGAGGGAATGAAATCCTGTCCTCAAATCTCTCTTAATCACTCCCCCAAGTGCTGGATCTCAGAATCATTTCTAATTGCTTTATTATTGTTTAAAATATAAACATGCTCCAAAAGTCTGCACATGTTCAACACATGTTAATGTTTAAAAGGCAGAGTTTATAAAACAAAGTCTGCATGTTTAACTATAGTAAAGTATGCCAGCACCAAATGTTCTCTAGCATTTTAGAGTAATTGTATACATTGAACAAATATTTTATTTAGAAAGACATCAGCTTCTTTACTGAGTCCTAGTGATGACAAAATGTTTAGTTCAAAATTTAGTTCACATCATTTAGTTGTCTAAGCCACTCTCTTTGTCCGGGTTTTGCGGGCTTCCAGTACATTCCAGTTATCATACAGAACATCTGTGTATTCAGTATTCATAAAAGTGAATTCATATCACTTCTACAAAATGATTTAAGCACAGTAATACAACAATTTTTAATCTGAATTTTCTTATGACAGTATGCTAGACTCAAATTGCAGGCTTTAAATGAACTGCTAAATGTTAGCATAATTATCATCTTTCCATGAGGAATGCTGCCGTTCCGAGACACACCTGGCTGCTAAGGCCACGGCTTAGAGCAGACCTCTGGTATTAGCATTAGCACGGCCGGATTACCGGCTTCTGCACCCTGATGCCTGCCCCCCTCGTGCTCCTGCTCTCACTCGGACCACACCACCGGCCACCACCAGCTGATCCTTTCTCATGCATTTTAGCATCCTCTATGTGTCACCGTGGGTTAAACCAGTGGCATTGATCTGAGGTTGGGGTCTTTCTGTACTGCTGTGAGACTTTTCTTCCTTCCCTGTGCTGGCATCTAGCTGCTGCTCTTCAGGTATTTAGGGAGGAAGTTTCTCATTAATCCACTTACCGGATTTTTGAGTTCTGTACAAATCCAAGGACACCAAGATCCTGAAGCTTCCTGCTGGATTTATAAAACTGGTGTCAGTATCCAATGACCTGGATTCTTATATAATCTCTTAATCTTACTGATGGCCCTTAAAGATTAACCAAGGTGCTGAGTACACCACCTGCTCATGATTTGGTGGGTTTACATTTGCCCTCCTGGACTGGATTCAGAAGTAAATGATTTCCATTTCTCCACAATGGAACCAGTGTCTGTTTCTCCCTGGCTGTTTACAATCAGTATTAGAATCCCATGCAATGTGTCAATTGGCTGGCTCACTAATGGTCCCTGGAAGGCACAGGCTTGGAGTTTAATACCTGTTATGCCTGCTTGCTCAGTTGGATGCGGATTAATGCCTAAATATAATGTTACAGAGCTGATACCAATTTAAGGTGAACATTGTTTATAAACCAATTGATAATGTAAAGGAACATTTGGGCAATCATGTGTGCTATTGTGATATTTGAACCCTTTCCATTGCTGCTTACATCCACATCAGTGTGCAGTAGACCAGAAATTTGTCTTTCCTACTCTCCAAAATGAATGGGTCTTCTTTGGATCACTTTGAATTGTTCATGATTTTAATATTCATATGGAGAAGGACAGTGATCCTTTAACAACACCGTTTACTGCTATTCTTGACTCTGTATGTTTATGACAGAATGTAGTTGAGCCTAATCATGCCTGTAATCATACCTTGGATTTGATTCTTAGCCATGGTATCCTGCAGGAACACATATCTATTATCCCCCAGAATCCTCCCCTTTCAGATCCTACCTTGTTAACGTTTTGAAATACAGTATGGCCTCCCTTAGGCCCCAGCTCTGAAATACAGAATCAGTCCTTCCATAGCCTCCTTATCCACCACAGTGTTTCTTGATCAGCTTCCTCAGTCCTTTTACCTTTTAGTCTAATTTAAGGTATAGAAATGGACTCAGAGGAACATTTTTGCACCATTGGTGGTACATTAATGCAAAGCTGTACCAGGGCTGTACCCTCTTTTCTGACAGTGTACCTGACCCCATTTTCAGGTTTTACTTTCCTCTCTGTCTCCTTCTCGGTCCCACCTTTTCTTTGATTCCATTTCACCCATGCAGTGCACATTACCAATAGAGCTAAATTATACAATGGTGTTCATTAGCCTATATATCAGTGCTCTTCAAATCTGGACCTTGATTCCAAATCCAGGCCTTGTTTTCAGTTCTCCCAGGTAGTTAGTTAAATAA
>JAODKC010000021.1:6724782-6755629 GCA_026777985.1 Mormyrops attenuatus
ACAGGCTTCACACCTGGCTTACAGGTAAAGGAAGGCTGGAAAATCAGCAGGGCTCGGACCTTGAGGACCGTGATCTGAATAACCCTGCTATATATAATTTCAGTGCTGTGGGATTATGACAGGAAGATCGTACCATGAACTGAGAGGCGTGGGGTTGGACCATACTGCATGCACATTTTACACTATAACATCTAATTTGTTTCACCATCAGATTATTTAAACATCTGCTCTGAATGCAGGCCAGGCGACCAAAAAATTCCCTGTTACTCCCGATGGCCGGGGATATATGCTTGTCCTTAAACACTCAATATTTCTTTACTTGCACTTACACAACTAGGCAATCATGAGTGAACTGCATTCGAAAATTTGATTTTTAAACTAATATGGAATCTAGTAATTTTTTATGAAATGGTCACCCAAGCAAGGGAATTTCAGTCTGAAAGTCTGGAACGTGATCCTATGTCTAGAAGTGTCTTTGTTAGATATTATCTGCATTACCTAGCATGATACCTTATTAACTTTGCATTACCAGTTTTTTTAACTGCTAAGGATCCATAGTTGCTCCCCGTGACCCACTGGGATAAGCGGTTTGGACAATGGATGGATGGATGGATGGATGGATCCATAGTTGCTGTAAATGTGCTGCATCGACACAACTTTGTCATTCCTGAATGTTCTTGAACAGAAAATAAAAAATACTCAAAGAGAAAGAAAAGCAGCATGTAATTCCTTTAAGAAATGTGGGTCCAGCTAAAAGACTGCTAAGATGAAAACCGTCAACATATTTGAAGAGAGTGAGAATCATGAAGAATGACCAAGGTCAGGCAGGAGCAAAGGTGACCCCAGAATCAGGGAAGTAGATCATTTACACCACAGCTTTTTAAAATCTACTATGCCTGCAATATAAGCTGAGCTAAGTGATACCAGAAGTACAAATGTTTCGACATCAGCTTTTCAGAGGTGCTTGCATGAAAGTTTTAGATTAAGATGGACTCTAAGCGTCTCTGCAGAAACTGCTGTTATGGGTGCATTCATCAGCATTACGACTAATTGACTAGTGTTTCATTCCTTGGCAAGATAATGATGCAAAATATGCATCAGTTTGATACTGCTCCTCTTCTAAGAATGCAGTCCTTTCTTTGATACCCTTGCTGATGACTTCTGCAAATACTGTAGTCTGTTCTGGTACTGAGCAATGGCATCAAACTGGGCCGTGTTACACTAATCAGCTTGTGAGGTAACAAAACATGCCTGTCGGCCAGAACAGAAGCGTTATTAAGAACTAATTAGTCAGAATGTGAAATATTGACGTGGCACAGAGTGGGTGAGCATGACTCTGTGTGGAAGAGACAGAGTCTTGGTCTGAGGTCACTTTGTTGGAGGATATGCCGGAGATCTTTCCCAAATTTAAAGCAATATCCAAGACAAAGCCATAATGTGCAAGAACTAGCTGGAGGCGAAGGAACATAAATAATGAGTCCTAATGAGCTGACATGCCCATTCTCCTGAGCCACATCCGGAAAACTTTCATGGAACGAGACAAAGCAGGAGAATCAAAACAAAGTGACTCACGGGCTCAGGACATCTCTGCGTATTACTGCAGAAGACAAGGGCAGACATATTGGAAGATTTCCTGCTGAAACTTATTATCTGAATGCCTTGTGATTATGAGGCTTTTACAGTACTAAGGCAAGTTTTATTTGGAGATGCATATGTGACAGAAGGGGTGGCATGGCGGTGTAGGGGTTAGCACTGTGGCCTACACCTCTGGGACTTGGGTCGAGTCTCTGCCATGGCTTCATCTGTGTGGAATTGGCATGTTCTCCCTATGTCTTGGGGTTTACTCCTCATTGGGTTCCCTGCAATGGGTAGGTCATCCTGGGTTATTCCCTGCCTTGTGCTCATAGGCTCCAGACCTCCTGTGACCCTGAACAGGACAAGTGGTTTCAGAAAACAGATATATGATAGAGGACGTATTCACATTTGAAAAAAACCTAGCTTCCAGTAAGTATCCTCAAATTTCTGACAGGCACCGCACACAATTATACTGATATCACCGTTTCCGGTAACTGCTGATTGGTGGCTGCTGATCCTGGGGGCTATGGGTGTAGCACTTGAACTCTGCTCCCACCGGCGCGAGGCAACAGTATTAAGCAGTATGCTACTGTGCCACCTCACCCACTTTAATCCATTTAAACTTTTAAAATTGTAAGAAGATAAAGCATATAGATATTTCCCAACTTTGATACATTTTATTGAATATTTCATCTTAAGAATTCCGTTTACAGTTCATTATTACTATTATTATTATTATTATTATTATTAATAAGAGATTTATTAAAGCAAATAAAATGCAAGCTTATAAAGGTAAGTTTTCAGTTTGGATCTAAGAACAGAGAGTGAGCTGCAAGCACTGAGCTCCATTGGCAGGGCATTACACAGCGGCGGGTATGCTACGCTAAAATACCTGTCACCCAGGGCGCAGAGCCGGGAGAATGGGCTGTTAAGCAGCAAGGTGACAGAGGAATGGAATGAACACGATGTGGCGTACGGTTTAAATAAGAAAGACAGGTTGGGTGGGTACAGACTGTGAAGGGACCTAAAAACCAAGAAGAGGACTTTATAATGGATGCCAAAGTAAACAGGGAGCTAATGTAGCTTCCAAAGTGTTGGAGTGATGCGTTCCCAGGCCTTATGAAGGTACGAAGACTCTTGCTGCTGACTGCTGTAAATACTGTGGGCTGCCCAAGTTCTGAGCGTAGACACTAAACTGGACCATGTTTCACTTATCAAGTCTCAAGGTGACAAAGGCATGAATAAGGGCAATGGCTATGATACTGGGAAGAGGCATACACAACCGCGCAATCTGTTTCCGACGATTGAAAGCTACCTTAGTGATATCTTTGGTATGTGGTTCAAATGGGAGTTTGGGATCAAGTATAAGACCAAGAACTTGTAGATGTAATAAAACTTGGGAATGTCAAGGAAAGTTTGCCCATTTTCCATAAAACACCTGGAGATTAAATTATCATGACCTTTGTTTTTTCACTATTTAAACTGAGCATATTTTTGGCCAGCCATTGTTTTTACATTAGCCAGGCACACAATCAGTGCAGGGCCACCGGTTTGCGCGGATCCTGTAAATAGATCTGAGTATCATTGGCATAGCAATGGAAGTGCAATCCATGATGTCTGATGATGGCGACTAGGGGAAGCATATGGATAACAAATAGCAGAGGGTCAAGAACTGATCCCTGAGGGACTCAACAAGACAGACTGGATGGGTGTGACCTAAGCTCACCAACGGTGACAAATTGATATCATTTGGTAGGGCAAGATTTGACTCAGGAAAGGGCAGTTCCAGTGATATGTAGTTCATGCTAAGGTTAAGACAGGAGAACATTATGATGCATTGTGTCAAATGGAGCACTGAGGTCAAGAAAGATCATGTGTGTTAATAAACCATGGACATCTGCAACCATGAGATCATTAATGACTCTGTACTGTGATTGGCCCTGAACCCAGACTGTAACTGCTCAAACAGATCATTTGAAGCAAGGTGGTCTTTCAAGATTTTACTGAGAAATGGGAGTTTGAAATACGCCAGCAGTTTCTGAAATCTGCAGGGTCAAGGTTAGTTTTTTTCAAGACAGATGTAACTGCAGCCATTATAAGACTGGGAGGAATTACTCCAGTGTGAAGGGATATGTTAATATTTAACACATTTAAAGTTTAATGGTTTGTGTATAACTATCTCCATAAGGAAAGCATATATCAACCAGAGCATAACCCACCCTCTCATACACAACTGAATGCCAGATTCTGTCAGATATGTATCTAAGTGTTAATGCACAACAGCTATGCACCACATGTTATAATGCAGAGCTGCATAAGGTGAAGAATGACTGATATGTAGTGGAACGTGTTTAAAAACGTATAATGCAGGGCTTGGTGATCATTAACGAGGCTTTACCGCGGTTACCTCACCTTTCGCTTACATGTTTGTATGTGAAGACATCCTTTATTTACGAGCTGAAAACGGATTAAAAGTTAGAACTTAGCTGGAACAAAAGCAAAATTCCTTTTATGACAACATCGCTTGTCAAAGGAACAACTGTCACGATGCGGGAAGGATGACACCGAAGGCAGGCGTGGGAAAAAGCAAAGGGGCTTTATTCAAACAAAACACTATAGGTAAGGCAAAAGGAAATGGACTGCGAGGGATCAAAACTAGGTAGGGAGGGTCCGGAGAGGGCACAGGGCAAAGAGAGGAGCACATGCAGGCAGTAACATTACAATGACCGGACTGGGGAGCTCAGGACAGGGAGGCGCTATATACACCACAGACGAGGGAGCAGACGAGAGGCACCTGGGATCATCCACACAAGGGCAGAAATGAAAGGCAGGGATAAACGAGGAACAGATGTGGCTCGTTAGTGCCACGCAAGAGAGAGAATGGGGGGAAGGCATGCGGGGCACGATAACAACAAACTAGAACCACTAACTCATTTCTGCTCTTAATAAAACAAAATCTTTTATAAAATGCTCCAAATGAAGATTGTTAAGATTAATATAATATCCCCACAATAAGATGTCACCTGAGCTGTATCCATTATAGCTTTTTAGCTGGACAAATTGATATATATGGATGTCATACGCTTTACTTCTGATCAGTTTTGGTTATCCAGGGACTGGCGTTGTCAGCTCCTGTTTCTATCATGCTTCCTATCTTGCATGAGCTCCAAAGTCCCCTTTCAGGCATTTGACCTGATAAAGACCAGCACTGCACTTTGATCTGCACTGAAAAGTCCCTCTGGCTCCCCTGATCTTTATCCTCTATCTGTAAGTCCTGGAGCCCTGTGAGGATGCTCACATCACAGGCTGCACTGTGCATGATTCAGAAAACTCACAATAGCTTGGTAAATGCTTGATATTATTGCATCATTTTAATACAGTAGATTTTGGAAAGGTCTGTGGTTTTATTGTAAATAGTTTTGTGGTGTTGATGTTCTTGGGGGTCACCCTAGGGGGCAGAATGCCAGATGGAATGATTGATGATTTAGGAGATTGTTAGACCCTGAACCTGGAGGTTGGTCACACTTGAAGGAAACTGTTTGGGGCTCTTGTGGTCTTTCACTGTCTGGCAGTGTACGTGTCTGTAAAGTACGCCAGTCACCTACAGCAGCCATTACTAAAGTGTTAAAATGCCTGATTTATTTCCCAGTGAATGCTGCAACACTATTAGATGTTATTAGACGCAGTTATTCTGAAATCTTCTTAGTGAGGATGTGAGGGGGGAAAGGGGGTGCATTTAAACGGGGGGCCACAAGGTGATGACATTTTGGATGTTTGAGTATTCTCTTTGTGATGGGCTTGTGGTGAAGGGCTTGGCCCACAGAGGGACATGCAACTGGGATCTATAAAAGCCAAAAAGTCATTTTTGTGAAGAGTGGCGCTTACATTACAGATAGTCATTTTGTTCAAAAACAAAATTTCCTTCTGGAAGTAACATTCAAGATTCAACTCTTCACTGTCATCATACATGACAGCACAATGAGACTGAGTTAGCAACTTCCTGAGCGATGCAAACAAAATCACAAGACACATAATATGTAACAATATGAACAGAATGGTCAATAAACATGTGCAAAGTAAAAATGTGTGAGTCCTTCAGTCCAGAAAGACACTGTACACAAGTGTCTTCTTGATGAAGGATCTTTGGCTCTAACAGCTTCTGGCACCATGCTAGCTCTTCCACCATACAGACGCAGCTCACCACAACACGTAACACACTTGTTCTGCATTTTGTTTTCTCTGCCTCTCCTAGGAGAATCCTGCCAAGGTCTCTGACTGCTGACAGCATCCTGTCTGGATACTTGACAGCTGTGCTCTAGCGTCAGTAAGAGATCCTCAGCGCCAGGCTGCACGCCCTACAGCAGGTCAGGGCCTTCAGGATCACATGGAGGATTCATACCGAGCTGCTCGTCTCAAGGAGCCCCCTAATCATACAGGCGTCGGGGTTTTGGTCGCTTGCAATTTCCTTTCATGTATATGAAACGATGATGATGACATATTCACACTTTTACACTTTGCCAAAAGCTTCTTTTTAATTTTTAATGCTGCTTAAATAAAATAATGTTTTTTTAAACAAATAGCATTTGAGAGTTGAATTTAAAGGTTTTAAAGTGGTCCATCCACCTGTGTTCTATACCTGCTTGTCCTATGCAGGGTGGCGGGGGTCTGGAGCGTATCCCGGAAGCAAGATAGGGAATAACCTAGGCCAGGATGCCCACTTATCACAGACTGTGCGCACACATACACACACCTAAAGGGACTTTGAACTGTGTGTGTGTGGGCATTCTCCACAGGAATACAGGATGAACATAATTCCACACACATGGAGCCAGGGCAGAGACTCAAACCCCAGTCACACAGACGCAAGGCAACAGTACCAAACACTGAGCCGCCATGCCAAATCTGTCTAAGTGGTTTATTTCTAAAATCAGAATCACATTTTTCATTTCCAAATCTTGCTAGGGTGGAGTGACAATGTTATGAATACAGTAGTTTTTTTCTTCATAAATTTAGTGGTCAAATATTGTATTGAAATTAAAGTATGTTTATATGAAATAATGTCATGCTAATTTTATTATGGTGATTTATTGTAATTCAATGCTTATGTTATTGAGTGTAAAGCAGACTGCACTCTCTGCAACTGCTCAAAAGCTTCTTTTTGATTTCTAGTGCGACTTAAATGAAAGAATGTTCTTTTGCATTTGAATGTTGAATTTAAAGGTTTTGTTTGAAGAGGTCCATCTGTCTTCTATACCTCCTTGTCCTATAGAGGGTCCTATTTAGTCTGGATCCAACTGTGACACCCTGCCCGGGGTCCCAGAGTGTTTACTGATGAATTAATGTCTATATAAAAGATGCAATACTAAAACTCAGTACTACTCATTGCCATGATTTGTTGATTAAAGTAGTGCTCTGTGTTTGATATGGTTCATTATCGAAAACCACAAGTTCATCTGAATTTCTCTTTCTATGCACACATGGCAAGCTTATCATTGTTGTTTTGTGCGGCTTTTAATCACATATTTCACTTTGTTGAAATGTGCAAGCTGTTTATAAGGGTGGTTTATTTTTATTTGTCTAGCAGATGCTTTTATCCAAAATGGAACACATTTTTTGAGAAAGCAGGATCAGTGAGTCCCTGGAGCAGTTGAGGTTATGGGCCTTGCCTACGGGCCCAGAGACAAAATTACTGTGGTAACACAGGGATTCAGCCCCGGATTCAGCCTGATCACAGACACAGCATCCTAACTGCCCTTGGGACTGCAGCCGGAGATCAGGAACTGCCAGGTAAACAGACGTGATTTGCAAAAAGCAGTACTAGTCTGGTGTTTTAAATCATTGCACAGGTTTAGTCGTTTTCCCATTCTGACATTACACTTTCTGGCATTTACACAGTCAGAAACAAGCAGGAAAACCGCAAACTTGTTTGGAAGATAAACAAAAGTCTTTCAAATATTTACTAATATTCTGTAATTTTAATGGGAGGAAGGAAAATAAGATGAAAATCTTTCATGGCTGTGAGAAGTTTTGCCAGCCTATTTTATACAACTGAGAGTGCAAATATGCAAAAGAGGAGAATTCTGGCTGATTACAATAAAATGGATTTAATGATTGAAAAAATATGGAAAACTGGAAAGAATGAGGAGTTTGACATATGTGTTTCACATTTAGGTGACACAGCTGTGGATTCTATACTCTCTTTTCTTCTTTTGTAAATAATCCTAATATTGTTCTTGGTCCCTGTCTGAGGCACCGAGTTTTTAACTCATGTTACACAGGCAAATCGCACTATCGATACAGCCAATCAGCGGTAACTTTGCCTCTGTGGTACCACCAGATCACTGCAGATGTGAGGACCACAAAATCAGCACGTGAACTGCCGGTCTCCCGCAGACTCGCCGGGCCTGGCAATGTAGTGCTTGGGGCTTCTTCTCAACGTTTTAAGGGATGCGTGTTGTAATCTGGCCCCGATCTTTTCAGTACTCCTTGAGTTCACCTTGGTACTGTAGTATAATTTCCTCCCACATCCCAAAGAATCCTTACTGTGCGTGACATCTCTGACAGCGTCCTGTTGAAGGTGTGCTCTGGTCTACACGTTGTGCTTTGCGAAATTGGCTACTGATGCCTGTGACCTTGCCAGGAAATATAGCCAAGTGCAGATGCTGGATGTGGACCAGACAGGGGAGTGAATAGTTATTATGAAGAGTACTTGTTATTGAGTTTTAAAGAAGCAAAATTTAATGCTTTCAAAATGAAGATTGATTTGTAGAAAATTCCAGCAAACCTGTTCCCTTATTCCCTCTCCATTATCATCACTTTGGTAACACTTTACTTGAGGGGGCACAAATAATGTAGTAGTACACTCTTACTTAGTGTATTAATTAATCAGTAGCCTAAATGTTAGTTGCATACTGATCCCATGTTC
The DNA here is from genome assembly GCA_026777985.1 of Mormyrops attenuatus. Classification (NCBI taxonomy): domain Eukaryota; kingdom Metazoa; phylum Chordata; class Actinopteri; order Osteoglossiformes; family Mormyridae; genus Mormyrops; species Mormyrops attenuatus. The sequence continues at coordinate 6,733,283 of JAODKC010000021.1, forward strand.
ATTCATCATTAATCAGTCATTAGTTCATGTATTTCATGCAGGAACTATATATTAGTTCATGATTTGTTCTTGAGTAATAACTGAGTAAATTATTTGTGCCACCTCAAAGTGCTACCTTTATTTTTAATACCCGATTATATCTTTCTTTAAAAATAATAATTGGCTAGCACTTTAAGTGGTGTAAACCAGGATACATAAACGCCTTTATTATAAGAAATTCAAACACCGCCAAGGAGACGGAAATACACCTCTTTAGCACCTGAATTCCATTTTTCCTGCCAGCAGTTTTTTTCTTCTTCATGGATTAATCACAATGATGTTCACTTTACAAGCTATAAAAAGAGAACCACAAAGATATAATGCATTAATAAAATATCATACAACATTAGTTTCTTGTTAATTAAATATATGCTTGCGAACACACAAGGTATTAAATTACTTCATGATAAATGAATAATATGCGCTAAAAATTCGATATATAAAATAAAACCGTAGCACACCGCGGTACCGATTGGTATTTATATTAATTTTTTATTTTTACATGGCTTTATCTATGTGTAGATTCAATAGATCCGAGGGTAGAAATAGATTAAAGCGTAACAAATTCAAGTAAAAATGTCTGAATGCTTAATTCTTTGGTAAATCAATCATTGTCCTGCATTTGTATAAAACAAATCGGAAAATTTTCACGCAATAACGTCAACTGACCGTCAGTATATATATATATATATATTTCTACAAATTTGTTGTATATATTTTCATATGGATAAAACAAAATCTATTTCCAAAACGTTTGTAATTGATTTAGGGGTTCTGAGACACCACACGAGGGCTACGAACATGGATAAGGGGCACGATCCGAGCTGAATACCATCCGAATACCATCAGAATACTACGCGATCCGCTGCGTCAGTTTAAAAATAAGTTAAACTTATTTAGGCTACTACTCCGACGGAAGTGGAGTATATTTGCATGCATGTATGCATGCATATTAGTGTTTTATTTTTTCCAAGAGAGCACGTTACACCTTTAGGTACTCGTTCCTCAGGCGGCTTAGCCGCGTCCCATGACTGCGGATGATGAGGGACAGTAGCTCATGCTTGTCCCTCAAACCTAGCGAGATGTCCAGCGTCTCCTTGAGCACGTCCCGTGTGTGCACCATCATGGTGAGGAAGTGATCGTTGATGCGCTGGTCCTCCTTCAGGTCGCTCTCCTGGCTCTGCTTGAACTTCACCTCCAGTTCCAGCAGCGCCTTCTCAGAGCTACCGAAAGCCTCGCCGATCTGTGTGCTCTCCCGCTTCAGGTACTTGCCATAGCTCTCCTCGCCGTCCAGATCGTAGGAGATGCTCCTGCCGACGCCCTCCAGCACCCGTGCCGCGTCCTCTATGTGACGCTTTATGATGGTGAAATCATCCCGGATCACGGAGTCCTGGTCCTCGTCCAGTCCGCATTTGCGCTCATCCGTCATCTTGAAGAGCATCTGACATTTCTCCGGATCGTCGTTCTCTTCGTAGTCACCGTCCGGAACAAAGTAATGGTGGAAGGTGCCGTTAGACATTTCGGGATGCAGTGGTCCCGTGAAGAAAGCACCGCAGAGGGGCACCGACAGCAGCCCCAGTGCCAGAATAAAGCCGAGATGATTCATGGCCATATCCAGGGAGTCCGAAAAGACCGCACGAAAAGCACCTCGGTCCCGGTCTAAATCCCGGTCCGCGGCAAACCTCAGACGCGCTTTCCTCCCCCCGTTACGGCCCGGTCCAGTTCCTGGTCCGCGGCGAGCTTCAGACGCGCTTTACTCCCGCCGTTATGCGCATTTCCACGCAAAGCCGGGACTTAAGGCACGTTTACTGAAATGCACACCGATATTTAAACTACTTTTACTATAAACCTCCCATTTTACGCCCGGTTCTACTCAAGGCAATAAAAATTTATATATTTATATAATAAAAAAGTTTAGGGACGCCGCCCGTGGTTATGTGTGCATTTCTCGGCTCGGAGGCGCATGAACAGCAGCCGGGTTTCGCAGCGCTCCCGGCAGCCTTCTGCAGCCCTATTTCAGCATGAGGAGTGACGAGGCTCGGCGGCCGCTCCGGATAATGATGGCCGTAACCCTAAACCCCGCTTCCGACGCTCAGATTACAGCCGCGCCGCGCAGTTTAAAAGGGACGGACGCTGCGCGCAGCGAAACGCGCAAACGAGCCGGATCCAGGCGAGAGGTGATTTAAACAGCCGCATCTCATCACATACTCATCTACGTATATACGTAATGTGATAAATAAATATACACATATGTGTAATGTGATAAACGTAGGTCTCTTCCATTCACCCGTTATTGATTAGCTACCAGGGGCGTCTTACAGCCGGGAAAAGTCAGGACGATTCCACAGTTTTAAAACATAATTGGGCTGCTCTGGCTTTGGGGCCCGATACGATCTCTCTTTATGGGGCACAATATCTCTAGTGGCGTCCCTGGCTATCACATTTGGTAGGTGAGTTTGTGGAGTAAACACTTTGCATGTATTATTGTTATAACCGGTTTAAATTATATCTTAAGCTTCTCGCTTTTCAATTTAAACAGTGCTAATGCTTTTCAGTTTAATTGTATTAGTGTATTTAAAAATGGAAACTGCTGGAGATGGGCTGAGCTGAGTTTGTCACTGTCTAGTCAAGGGTATTGAATTGTCTTTACTCATTTGAAATTAGTAATAAGTCTGCAGTGGATTTTAATACGTACAGCAAATTGGTTTGCAGAAATGATCCCCTACATACTGTTATTAAAGTGGCAGGTGAGGCGCCCCCTGGAGGACACTCAGGGTATTTTCACAACTAGAATCACTCGTGCGGGCTACATTCATTTTTTAAAGACAGCAAAACAGACAATTTAAGTAAAAATTCAAGTAAAAACATTGCAGTATAAATGGGAGGAGGCCACGTTTGTTTAATGATTAATAAAACATTATATAAAGCAGAATTCGGCACAGAAATGAATTAAAAACAAAAGTGAAAAGGTATTTTACAATGCATTTCGGGTAAATACCTGTTTGCCCTAATTTTTAGTTTGAAACCACCTGGTTCCTAGTTATATTTTATATTACAGTTGGTTTCTAATTTTACCTTTTTGTTTATGAACCAAGGGTGAGAATTAACTTTCGTTTGATCAAGTTTAGTATACCTTATAAGCAGCAGCTCACGTTATATAAGCTGAAGACTCCGCACTTGGAATGATGTTTTCCTGCATTACTAAGTGATGTTTCTCTAACAGGCAGGACTTTTCAGGCACGGCGTTTTTAGTAATTACCCGTTACTGACAAGCTCCAACAAAATTAAAAAATCATGGCATGATTTTGGAGTGGGCATAAATTAATAATCATCTGGGTAAACATATACTTAACTGTGATTACCATTGCCCTCACCAGGAGGAGTGCCAGGGAGATGGGTGGATATTGTTGTGAGCATCAACTAAAAAATGAGACATATCAATAAACAATACATATTCATTTACTATAAAATTTTGTGATCAGGCGCTCCTCTCGTCCAAAGACATGTACATAGGAAAAATATGAAGTACAAATCTGCTTTGAAGACTGACATTGGGAGACAGCCTTGATGCTTATGAGCTTAAAATACCATCCCCTGGCTGGGAAAATGTCCAGTTACTCTGGGAAAGGAGCTGGAGGGAAAGAGTGCAGAGAAGCCCGGCATCAGCAATCCCTGCTATCTCCTGTTGGTCTTCTCAGCAGCAATAAATACAGGCGAAATGATGATGTTTAAGCAATGCTAGCACGCAACCTCCTTGGCAACCTCCCCATTAGTTGTTAGCGGAGGGCAGCAGATGCAAGGTGAAACATAAGCTTCCTGACCTGTTCAGTGAATTGTTTGCACCTTAAATGAACCCAGAGCATTAAAAACATCCTAAAAAGCCATTTTTTTCCATGAGGCAGTTTTTTTAACCATTAAAAGTGACTTTTATTAGCTAGCAACAAAGAAGCTGGCCAGTGTCTCTTATGCTTACGACTTTTTCCAAAGAAACAAAAACATTTTGATCGTTAGAGCTTTTGCCACATTTTAAGCTATAAAGTATAAAGAAATGGGCCCGATTCAAATAACAGCGCAATGAAACGCAGCACGGTGTCTGCTGGATGCCGTGCTCCATACCTCCACATGATCTCACCCACGGAATCAGCTGCCAATATGAAGAGCATTTCGGGGTCCTGGAGGGTTGAGGTCAATAGAGGTAAAGATGGTGCTCCAGGTGAGGCTCACAACCTCAGCATCGCTTCACATGCACTGCCATATAAGTACTGCACGCTAACCAATTGCGCCACTGGAGCTCCAGCAAGTCATCCTGTGCTAAAATACAAGGGATTTAACCAAGGACCTCATGCGCACAGTACATAGAGTCTCCCACACAATGTGGCATGTACAGGAGCAGTAAACGTAACAGGTACAGGTCAGTAATGCATAATCAATACTGATTAAATGATAAATATGGGTAAGATATATAAACTTCCAGTGGCAGTGTGTGCTTCTTCAGGTTGGAATGCTGCACCTGTGATCAGAAGGTTGTTGGTTCACATCCCAGCAGCTGAGCAATTTTACTGTAAAGCCCTTAACCCCCATTTGTTGACCCTGCTCTCTGATCCTCACTTTGGATTGAGGTGTCTCTTGAATAAACATGATGTCACCATGAAACACCCCTGGACATGAGGAATGAAATACATAGGCAGGTCCACACTACAAAAAAAACACAAGTTTCATTTCCTAAACTCTGTACATGTCAGCAACTTTGTCAAGTGTTGTACATAATGATACATAAACTTAGTTAGTACCAATAAAAATAAACCTTCCGTTACTTAAAAATAGTATAAATGTGGCAGAAAGAAGCTGTCTTGGAAAATAATCCCTGACTCCGATTTCTTCTGCTTTGACAATTAGAATGAAACTTTGTTCTGGTTTAGAAGTCCTTACCGCTATAAATACTCTTTCCTTGGAGCCATGAGTGTAGCTTGAGTGGGATTTAGCCATGTTTAGTCAGAACTGTAATCCCTGTAATGGGAGACCTCCTTAAAAGAAACATATGCTTTTCTTACTCAGTTTACAGCAGCGCAGGAGCAGGGACGGCCAGCAGGACCTCTACAGTGTATTTATGCAGTGCCTAATTCAGGCCTTGTATCGCGTGCGTATAACCCTTTCAGAATGTGATCCTGCGCCCGCTCCAGAAGTGACATCAGACTTTTAGGAGTCAGCCACAGTGCCACCTATAAACGCAGCCATTCAGAGGCACAAATTAAAAGGCTTCCATCCAGCCACTAACGTCCGGGCTCTGGGGGAGTGGTATGCATAAAGCAAGGTCAGGATGACATTAGCAGCACTGATGTCATCCTCGTAAGACAAAGCTGGGGGGACCCAGCTTATTAATACATCGCTGGGTGCAGTAGCCAGACTGAACACACTGTTCTGCCCAGAGATGTTGTGGAGGCCACCTCCAATTTCGTTCTTACCGCTACCTTGTAGCGAGCATTTGGATGGGGCTCGAGACCCTGACGATTGTGCCCAAACTGAGCAGAATAATACTGTCTGGCACAGAGAGCAGACTGAGCTTGCTCTAGGACCACACCCCAAGCTACTTGCAGAAGCTGCCATTCTATAACCACCAGTTACAGCCTGCTGTTCTTCACAGTGAACATGGATCATACCTTTGTTATCAAATACACAACTTCTAAGTCTACTTATAGGTCCTTTGGTAAAGAATGAAATGTTAAGACGAAACGAAAGATGTTTTTAAGCAATTTATCAATTTTTATGACCAACGAAGGTGACCATCTGGAAGCAGGCATCTGCCAGTGGCAGTATTTATACATTCCTTTCATGGAGCCCTGTGTGTAAATGAAACAAATGTTTTAAACAAATAAACATACATTTGTGATGAAAGTAACAGGTGTGAAGAAATTTTTAGAGACCTGTAATGTAACAGAAAAAGAAAATGTCGAACAAAAAGGTGATCCAGATGGTTCATTCAGGTAATCTGCTAAACACAAGATCAGAGAATCTGCTGAATTGAAGGATTTATTACCAACCTTTTGCTGACCTTGCCTTGAACTTTGGGTAAACCGGCCTCCTTTCATGGCCTGGCTTCTAACCAAACGCCTATAGACCAGCCTGTGCTGTACAGCCAAACAGAAGAGGCTTTTAGTAACCCCTACCACCACTGGCTTCCTCCCTAATTAGCAGGTAGATATCCTGACCAGCTGCTGCCAACCACTCCCTTCTCCAGAGACCTATAAAATTCAGACACATTACACAATCTGGCAGACTCTGCATCATCCTGAACAGCATGGGGTCTGGCCAGAACTGCCAAAACTCCAGCCCTTACCTTTGTTTAGCTAATAGGTCAATCCATTAATACTCTGAACAATAGAGTATTGTTCTGTGACTCACACAGGCCACAGTGACTCGGGGATAACACTGTATAACACTGATTAATTAATGACCTTCGCTAATTAGCTATACCCGGGCATTGTAATTAATTAACACCAACTAATAAACTTAATTGAAGCATTGCGGGACAAATATATAATGGTGGTAATAGCAGTACAGCTAAATTATATTTACCTCAAGCACACATTTGGCCGAGGACTCGCTAGCAGGGAACGGTTGTGCTGTAATTATAATGTTACACGTCATAAAACACCATCAGGCTGAACAGACACAATTTTCCACAATTTAGCCCCAAGCAGCTATTTGTTTGGATGAGGAAGGTTGAGAGGGGACCAAATGCACTATGGGCGAAGCTGTTAATTAATTGCCCCTTCCCCCATTGGTGGCACTGAGGATGGGCCTTCCATTTGGGAAACAGCACTCTATATAGCAAACTGTGTAATGCAATTGCAGCTGTCCCTGATTATCCTACTGCCCAGCAGGAAGCCACCAAAGAACATTAGTCTAGTCCAGTGTTTCCCTATCTGGTCCTCGGGGACCCACAGCCAGTCCACGTTTTTGCTCCCTGTCAGACAGTCCACATTTTTGCTGGGAGCTGGGAGACAGCAAAAACGTGGACTGTCTGCGGATCCCCAAGGACTAGGTTGGGAAACACTGGTCTAGTGAAGTCAAGTCAAATGGGCATTATTGTCATACCATCCACAAACAGGTATGCAATGGCACAAAATAACATTCCCCCAGGACCGCAGTTCCATACACAGACAGAGAGTGACTGGGGGACTGAGAATACATTATATTTACATTTACAATTACGGCATTGGGCAGACACCCTTAGCCAGAGTGACTTCCTGTACATAAGTGCTTAGAAGTCTCATCAGTGAATACATTCTCGTACTGGTTTAATAGAACCCTGCTAATACAAACCTGGCTAGAATACAAAACATAGTACAGTGCAAATCAGGAAGGCTGGACACAAGGGTCTATATACATACATAAAGGACTAGAGACATACATAAGGGTTTATGCAAATACTGCAATGTCTATAGACAATAGCTATGATGTTCTCCCATTCACCAAGTCATTAAAGTGTTCAACTTATCAACACCTGAAAGTCTCATATTCTGTATTCCAACACATCCACTGATCTGACCTCTATATGCAATACAAGGTCACAATGAGCAGGACGCAGAGGGCCGAGAATGAGCCACGGACATAATGCATTACAGAGCAGACAGCATGGGCAGTTTGGTGAGGAAAACCGCACCATCACGGGGAGGATCCCACACAAGGAACCCGGAGGAGGGTACAAACAGCCAAGCCGGGACGTGTGAGGAATTAAAGCCCCCCACTGAGCCACAGGGCCACCCTAATCCGACACAAGACGGGGTGAATTTACCCAGACCTCTGCATGCTTGCTGATCTATCAGAGCCACGTCAGTGGGCATTTTATTTTGTAAGACTTGACGTTTCTATATACCCTTACATAGACGGTACAAGTGCACAAGTTTGTGATTTATTTATTTTAATTTATTTATACCATCCTGAAATACTGCAGTCCAGAACAGGGCCAGATAATTGTCATTCTTAGACATAGACCCACCTCCCGTTGGAACACTGGCCAACATCTGCCCTCCACAGTGACTGAAACTCCATCGCTCTTCTTGGCAGAACGAGTAGACGATGGAAGCCAGGTCCATTCGCAGCAGGTATTTTATGTATTCAGCTCTAGGAAAGTGATTGAAAATACTATTAAATACACAGATGTATTTTCTTATGCTAGTGCCCTAAATGAGGTGCTTAAATTTCAGCTTGAGAGCAGGTCTGGGTCAGTGAGACGCAGTCTCTGTGTCGGAGAAAGGATCATGTTTCTGATTTTAATTGCAGGCTGAGCCTAACCCTACCCTCACATTCACCAAGGCTTCCCTTCTCCTGGTCAGACATAGACCTAGTAAACTTCTAGTCAGTGTGGTAATATCTCCCTCCTGAGTACTAGCATTTGCTTAGTCAGTGTCCTTTTGTTTATTACAATGGGCTGACTTGAGGTTGTGTGGTTTGTGTCCAAGCTCAGCTCTGGGGCCCCAAAACATGTCGGTTTAACGTCACGAATGCTGGGGTAAGAAACTCTGATTTCCCATCATGCCCTTATCCTAAAATTATAGATGCTTTCCACAAAAAATACCCCTAGGGACCCAGGGCTTTGTGCGGCAATAATTGTCACAGAATTGTTAGACAGTTATAGATAACATGTAAAGTATTAGCTCCATGTTAAACTGAACCAGTGTGCAGACATGAACAAAATAGCAGGAGCTAAAAATATATCGCCATGATTATTTCCATGACAGCAATAGTAGAATAAGTGATCTTTAGAACAGAAAATAAGGAATTGCAGTAAAAGGAGGCTGTGGAGGAGCGAGCGCTCTGTGCTAGTGAGGAAGGTGTCTGGACATTGTGAAGCTGACCTTGGAAACACAGAGGTGACAAGGGGCTAGGGGTGGAAGGGGGGGGCTATATCGCATCCATGGCCCCCTACCCCCACAGCCCGTGGTGGAGCAGGCTGTACTGAAGTATTCCCACTGCTGTTTATTTTCCAGACAGGGCCCCCACAGGCACTGCTTGCTCTCTGGCATTTTCCACTCCTCAGCACTGGAAACTGGTGTGAGCTAAACTCGTTCCTGGGATGCCGGGGAGGCGAATGAGTGAGTGAGTAAGTGAGTGAGGGAGTGAGCAAGTGAGTGAGTGAGCGAGCAAGGGAGTGAGGGAGGGTGTGAGCCAGTGAGGGAGTGAGTGAGTGAGTGAGCGAGCGAGTGAGCAAGTGAGTGATTGAGTGAGCAAAGCAGTCAGGAAGTGAGTGAGCGAGTGATGGAGTGAGCAAGGGAGTGAGTGAGCGAGCAAGAGAGTGAGGGAGGGTGTGAGCCAGCGAGGGAGTGAGTGAGTGAGCGAGGGAGTGAACGAGTTAGCCAGTGAGTGAGTAAATGAGTATGTAAGTGAGCGAGCGAGCGAGCGAGTGAGCGAGGGAGCGAGTGAGTGTGGGAGTGAGCATGTGAGTGAGTGAAGGAGTGAGTGAGCGAGCGAGGAAATGAGTGAGTGAGTGAGTGAGTGAGCGAGCGAGAGCAAGTGAGTGAGCAAGGCAGTCAGGAAGTGAGTGAGGGTGTAAGCCAGCGAGGGAGTGAATGAGTGAGGGAGTAGGTGGGCGAGGGAGTGAACGAGTGAGCCAGTGAGTGAGTAAATGAGTATGTGAGTGAGTCAGCGAGCGAGTGAGTGAGTGGGGGAGGGAGTGAGTGAGGGAGTGAGCAAGAGAGTGAGTGAGCGAATGAATGAGTGAGCGAGCAAGGAAATGAGTGAGTGAGTAAGCTCTAAGTCCTGTGTTTTTTACAGCTAAATAACTGACTGCCATTATGAGAATAGCGGATGTTATACTGCCACTGCCAATAGAAATAAAGTACAATTTAAAGTCAAAGAACAGTGGAAATGGAGTGGTTTTAAATAACAGGGGGCTTGGTAGAGAGGGGGCCGCTTTTCACAGTGCCGGTCTTTGACGGGGCCTGCAGTCTGTTGCAGTCACTGAAAATGAGACTTTTTTTTTTCTGTTCAGAGCTGTGCATAACTACTGTGAGAATGCTGTTATTTAATCATTTTAATGCTCTCTATCTCACTATCGCAGACATTTTCATCCAAAGCAACACACTTTTTTTTTGGAGAAAGTACGGTCAAACAGTCCCTGAAGCAGTTGGAGGTTAGGGGCCACACTCAGGGGCCCAATGGTGACATCAGTCAGCATCAGGCTGAGGATACCCTGGGTGGGATGCCAGTCCACCATAGAACACACACACACACACACACACGCACGCACGCACGCACAGACAAACAGACATGACAAACAGACAGACAGACACACTCATGCACCCAGAGCACCATCTTTACGCTGTGAGAGGAAACCCACATAAACTAAGCTACATCAGCTAAGCTAAACATGCATTTGTGACTATAATAACAATAATTACTACTAATTTATGCGAACAGTACAGTTCTGTGTTTACACTGCACTGTGATTAAATGCACAGAGTGCAGATTCATGTGACCATAAACATCCATCCATTCCTCCGTCTATTTTTAAACTGCTTAAGCATCCATCCATCTTCCAACATTTTATCCCTTACAGGAGCCTAGGGGGCCTGGAGCGGAGGGGGAGGGTGGGCTGGATGGGTTATCAAGGTCACTAAAGCAGAACACGGGCAATTTCGATTTAAAGTGGCCAGACGGATGCTTCCCTTCTTCTGCCGATCAGCTGAGGCGGCAGGGTGCAGGCCACTCAAAAGTGGGAGCGTGTCTCACTCTGTTTTGATTAAAACCAGTTGTGCAAAATTGTACGTTCTGTTTTTTGATTCATATTTCAGGTGGAGTTAATGTATTAGTTGACTCAAGGAACAGCAGTATGATGTAAAAGGAAGCAGGATATTTCCCCCAAGAAGCTTCTGTTTTCCACGTAAGGATCAGTAAAGATAAAGATCGTAACTGGAACCGATGGCTCAGACAACCGAAGCAATTGTTCATTTCAGCCGTCACCGATCATGGAAAACTGATTTTTGTGTCTTGGCTTGACAGAAAACGTGGCCATTCTTCATTCGTTCATTCATCCACTGCATGTTCCACACCGGCTTGTTCTATGCAGAGTCATGGGAGTCTGGAGCCGATCCCGGAAGCTACGGGCACGAGGTAGGGAATAACCCAGGATGGGGCGCCAAGCCATAGCAGAACACGTGCTCAGACACTTAAAACCGATATGTAGAAAAATATGACTGCAGAGGCTAAACACAGAGAAGCTGTGGTGACACTGCTCACTCACGGGAAATCACAGACACAAAACAGGAAGGTTGCCAAAAACCTTGGAACCATGGATTTAAGAATGAACACAGAGCAGAAAACTGAACGTCAGAGTGTCACAGAGCTGGGGGTTATGGCCGGGGTGCCGTCCAGGCACTGCGGGTATCCAAGGCCAGTGAACAAATTCACGTGACCTGGTGTATAGAGCACAGAACTGGCAGCCCTGAGCAGTGGCTCTGCTGAGTCAGCTTACATCCCTTTATTAATATTGAAAAATGGTTCAGTATCTGACTATACACAGTTCCAGACAACTGGATTTCAAGGGGGATCGAAGTTCTCTTGTGCTTTATTATTAGGTGATATTAATATATTATTAGGTCTTCCATTATTTTCTCCACTCGCCTATGTATAGTGCCATGACTGCAAATTGAAATTGATTAATGCCATGCAGGGTCATATACAAAAACTTGAAATGTTAAAATTATATTAAAAAATTATGGTGATAATGATGAAAATGTACATGTAAAGAAAGCTTACAGTTGAAGCTGTACTTGGGAATACTTGTGTCTAGAACGAGCATATGAAAATCATTCAGTTTCCAGACACATAAATGCTTCACACTCATTATGGACAAAGCCAGGCTTTTAAATTTGTTTGTCCTCTTGGAAATGGTCACAGGCAGTAAACGTCGTCACTGCCACTACAGGACATTTTCAGACGAATGCTGATCAGCAGTGTATTATCGTCAGTCAGAAAACCAAAATAGAAACAAAGACGATAAAAATGCTACCAGGAACAAAGCAAATTGTGTCTGAGAGTCTTGTTTAAGAGATTGCATGATGGCAGCATTTTCCAAAGAATGAATCTTTTATCTATGAGGTCACTCCCACCCCCAGCTTCTGCAGGCGTGCAGACGGACGCCAGGGATCTTTCTGTCCAAAGGCTGATTCAGAAAAGAACAATAAAAATATAATAGTTTGCACATGCAGATCCAGAACACTGGCTTAATCGGGGCTCGACAAGCATGTTACATGCCTCCACCAGGCATACTCCAGACATGACTTCATATAATGAAATGAGGAATGAAGGAAAAATGGTGGCATCTATTACTGCATTATCCTGAAGGGTCCTGATAAGAGCAGTGAACTTAAATCGCATATGACCTCAATGTTTAAGCATTCAGAAAAATCACAGACGAAGCACCTAGTAGATTCCTGTTCTTAAGTTCTCTGAAACTTTTAAGGGAATTCTGCTTTCATGTGCAACACACACGTCAGATTGTCCAGGAGCAGGGCTGAGGACTGTGGCGCTGATTGGCAGGAACATGTTGAGCCAGCAGGGAAGCAGATGATGGGACAGAAGCAGCTAGGGTTATTATAGTTCACCATCATCATGCATGGGAGGGCGGTGAAGACCAGTCTGACTGGGAAAAATACTGCAGCAAATGGTCCCCAGTTGTCTGACCCACCTTCCTCTAACTGGCATTCAGCCTAATATGACGCACCTCTGTATCTAAGTTTGTAATTGCAATTCATTAAGAAGTTAAAGTCCTTTTTCATGCGATATTTTCATTATTTTGTCAGCCCCTTGAATACGACATGCAGGTCACAGCCTCCTGAAAATGCACTTATGTGCTTTTGCACTGTAAAATGGCTATGACCATGGTGGTGGAAGGAATACATTAATATTAAGACACAACAGCACAGAATTTTAGGTATAAGAATAATATTTTTGAATCCTTTTGCTCCCTGGATCACTGCATGACGCTCCAGGAGGAAATGAAGGGTGAGATGTTTAAAGATCAACAGAGTGCTGGAATCCTGAACATGCAGATTGCTGTGCTCTGCTGGACTCTTAACAGCAAGATAAGCGGCATCTCGGTAAGGAGCTAATAGAGGAGGCTGGGATGAGCCGGGATGGGACGCACCGTTCAGGCAGAACCTCAGGCAGAATCTTCAGGAATTCACTCTGGGTGTCCATTACTGAGACACTAGAATGCTGCCGGGTAATACAACTCTGCTGAAAAGGGAACTACACAAAGCAACGTAATCCCTCCTACCAGCTTTACTTACCGAGTCTGGAATATGTGATGCAGAATAACACATTTGGCGTCTAACATGTATGTAGTGTTTTAATGTAATAATGCATGGAGTCCAACACTGCAGTGAGCCAAGAGGCCAGTGGACTGCAGAGATGGACCGGTGGGGGGGGTTCCTGGTACGCATCAGGCCTGGATCACAAAATAACATCAACATTTTTACAAATTAAACACCGCGGGCCAACAAAAGATGCCAAAAGCAACAAACACTACCCCTGGAAAGTGGAAAAAGCGGAGATCTGTAGTGCATTAATGCCTGATGCAACACTGAGAAGAATCCCATAGCGTCAAGCTCATCTCCGAAACATTGCGCTTCTGTTCACAGGCAGGACCAGACTGTTTGAATTTTCGCAAGCAGAGCATAAAAAAGCCATCTAAGAAATGGAAAGAATTCCTTGTTTGATAATACAGAAATCCGAAATCACCCTGAGTTATTCCCTTATGATTTCAGGCACAGCACACTGTCACAAATGGGACCAGTGACTACAACATGGAATTTATGCAAGGAGTGAGGCCCGATGGTGGCCTTGGCTGGCTCTGTCCTCTGGGCTGCCCGGTGGAAAATCCCAAGGTGCAGTGAGGAGAGAGAACAAAACACCTCTGTGTCACAGCTGCTACTTGCAAGCCTCTCTGATGGCCACCAGGAATCGGAACACAAGTTAGCATTGTTCTGGGTACTGCCAGGGCATATAGTGTACCCAGCAGCACTGCCACCACTCAAACCACACATTCGCATCACTATAACCATGACACTAAATATTAAATAAATGCAATTCTTATTTAGGAGATGCTGAAGCAACATGTTCTGCTAACCATCCAGCTAGCTAGCTATGATCTTCTGACTCTAATCGCTGGATATTTATTTATTTTTTGAGACACCTGGGGGGTTGGGGGTGGAGTGAAGGGCCCCAAAGTGACTTTTTGAGTCAAACCTGCTCCTGAATGTGCATAAATGAAGTAATCTTCCCTGGTCAGACCAGTGAGGTCACCCACCCTATTGCAGCCTGCCTCTCCTGCCCATTGCTATTTGGGGGAGTGCACCGGATTGGAGTGAAGTAATATATGGGTGAAAAACAGTATAAAATTTTACAAGGGAAACAAAATTAGTAAACCGTAAAACTGTATGTTGTTCCTTTGGGTAATACAATCGACCAAGCGTGCAAAGAGTGGGGGGTGGGATCCTGTGGGCAGACTGTTCAGCCGTGGAAAGCCCCCTCCCCCGCCGCCAGCTGTTTTGCAACAAGTCCTGCAGAATATGACCTATGAGTGTTTTCTTCAGGTATGAATCCTTACCTTTGGAGTGAGGGATGATTGGGTGACCAGGAATGTGACCCTTTTTCATGCAAGAACATCGCAACCAAATACAGTACGTAGATTTTCTTTCAACACTAGCAGCGATCGAATCAGCTCCGAACCCCCCGTCCCCCCAAACACAAACCACAGTATCGGTAGAAACATGTCCCTACTGACCAGACCCAATTGTATGTCCTTTGGGCCCGTCACACCCTCCTTAACGGTTACCTTGGTAACCACCTTCAGTAAACACCTTTTATCGGTGAGCATAAAACCTTTCATCATCTGCAGTTCCGAACCAGAACTTTAACCCTGTCTCAGCACTAATGGTGAGAGTCCTTCATTACTGCTAAAGTCTTCCGGTTTTGATGGATTTCATCATTATTTCTTTTCTGTGTACAGATTGTTCCAGACTTATGACTGGGTTCCGTTCTAACAGACTTTTAGGTGTGAGAATGAGACTGGGTCATTACTGTGAGGCTGGGATGGTGACACTGCCGTAGACTACAGTACTTTCCTGCATTAGCTATACAGTGGTAAGGCATGCAGCATGCACTAGGTAGCATAGCAATGCCGGGCATACGGCTGCCCGAAATTTATTTTCACATACATTTACTTATTATTATTATAATTATTTGTCAGACAGGTTATGTGCAAATTGTCAAAAGTCTCATGGGTTGTTAATCAGCGAGAGTTTGTATGTACATTTACAGTGAATAAGAAATCAAATATTGGATAATATTGACAACCAACTTATCGAGTAATGACAATGACATTAACAGCAACAATAATAATGCATTTATACAGTATACTTTATATGGAGAACTTTATATGGAGTACTTTATATGGTGTACGTTATATGGAGTACTTTATATGGTGTACTTCATATGGTGTACGTTATATGGTGTACTTTATATGGAGTACTTTATATGGAGTACTTTATATGGTGTACGTTATATGGTGTACTTTATATGGAGTACTTTATATGGTGTATGTTATATGGTGTACTTTATATGGAGTACTTTATGTGGTTTACTTTATGTGGTGTACTTTCTCCAGCTTTTGCAGCACAAGATTATGCCACAGTACTTATTTGACCCCTTCACTCCCTCTTATATTCAGTGATATCACTGTCTGCCCAGGTCAGTCATCCTTTTCACAAGGGCCACCCCTCATCAAGAAGTCTACGTGTGTGAGGCCTCTTCGGCTCTGGCATGGAGTGTTCCGGATCAAGTTCAGTGATTCCCACAAAAATGAGGAAAAGGAGGAAATCTGTAAACTGTAATTCCTGCAAGCTGTTGCTGGCCATGACTGTAAGAGCCTGTCTCTTTTGTAGGATTTGAGAGGTGAGCTCCCCACCGCCCCCCCCCCCCCCCAATATGATTGGCAAATAGGAATTCCGTGATAATATCCATGGACTGCTTGGACCACATCTTACTAAATATGCTTGTAACTCAACATCTCAGACTTAGTGCATCAAAATATATTGAGGAATACTGAAGTGTTGCTTGTGCAGAACATCTCGCAGCTCATCTGACAAGATCCATTACCGAGAAAGCAGAAGGAGCCAAATGGAAGGGAAGTGGAGCTGGACGGCCTCTGAAGTGAAGCTGTGAAGCATGAGATTTAAAGGCTCCAGATGAGAAATGGGCGACAAAGGGAGCCTTACACTTTCCACAAGCCGTTCCAGAAAACACAAACGTCTTTTTAATAATTCCAGTGACCTAATTTTATAACTCCAAAAAAACACTTAACCATAAGCTAATTCCTGAGTCCAGTGCCTTCCAGTCCTGCTTGCCTCCCGTAGCCCCAGGATGAATAAGGTAAATACCCTCTGATGTCATCTCCACCACAGCCTGTCAGACTCCTCCTCTTCCTCCTCCTCCTGCTCCTCCTCCTCAGCGTGTCCCTGCAAAGCAAAAGGCCCTGTTCTCCTCCCTGTTCCCAGACAGCAGATGACGGCACTGAGGGCCTGCTCTTCCGTGCGCCAAATCGCACACACTCATTCATTCCTGACACCCCTAAATTAACAGTCGTGTTGCGTGATTGAAGTGTGCACTCCACAATTAACCCAAACCCGACTCTGCACTCATGTGTCTATAGTGAACAATACAACCACATGATTAAGACAGCTGCAGCAATGGAGAAAGATTTTCATCAGCAGCTGGAAACGGCTGTTCAGGAGTACTAGCCTTCAAAAGGGGTGTGTGTGTGTGTGTGTGTGTGTGTGTGTGTTTGTGTGCCCCCAGACCTGTGAATGATAATCTAACTTCTGCAGGTCATTACTTGCAGCAGATGGTCACAATAACGATGAAGCAGTCAGTACTACAGGCCACTACAATCCACGTCCTTATTTTATGGCTGTGGTGGAGCCTGCACAGAGCTTTCAGATCAGGATAGTGGATGGTCATTGCGACTTGGTAGATGGGATGTGCTCACTGGGCCTTGGGGGGTGTTTGTCTCACCCCATGCACTGTTTAGCACAGTTAGAATCTAACACCCAAAATGCTTTCCCCTGATTTATCCTCTTATTAACTTTGTATCCTTCCTCTCTGACGAAGCCAGAAAGGCCCCGTTGTAGTTACTAATGAACTGTTAAAAGTCTATGATGCAATCTTTCCATTAGCGGTCTGTAAGAATGCGCAGCTGTCCGGCCGCCCGCCGGGACGCCTGCAACAGCGATGCCTTTATCCGCGCTGGCAGTTGCCTCCTTTAGCTCTGCCTTCGCCTCTTTCACCATTCGTGATGATGTCATCTTCATGGTAGCTGTGAGTCTCGCTATTATGAGATTGAGTTTCAGAGGTACAATGAATCACAAATAACAGCTTGAAGAGGTGGATTAGGATAATTTAAATTACTTAATGGTTTTCATTGAACTTGTCTATAAACAGTTACCGGTTCACAGTAAAAGCTAATTCGATTCTGAGATCAAAACGAACAGCATTATGACCCAGAAATAACCATTTGGGGGTGAAGCTTTCAGCACTCGGCGTGAGTCTCATACCCAGCGAGGCTGCTCGCTCATTCCCACCCTGGCCTTCTGGGTAGGGAGCATCTGCATCTCCTCCTCATCTTCTCGAGAGATTCTGGGTTCCTCCCACTGCCCAAAGACATGTGCTTTGGTGACTGTTAGTGTATTAGTGTGTGCCTTGTAATGGACTGGCAGCCCACCCACGGTGTGCAATGGGCTGCTCAGGTTTGGCCCCAGACTCTCTCCGCATTGGGTACGTCTTCATGGAGGTGCTCATGAATAAAGATGGGTTTATTCATCAAATAAAAACTCTTCCAAAAAGTCACCTCCTTAAATGCTGCTTTTTAATCTCCCTTCTCCCCCTCTAGTCTAATTTGTAGCTACGTACTTGGAGCTACATGGCGCCTTACTCGATCCTTCCAGCTGATCCTATTTAATCTTCAGTAAGGAGATCAATCCCATCAGGGTCAGCTGGGTTTAACTACCCAACTGAAAAGTAGCAAAGACCACAGAAATTAGGCTCCACAGTAAAACACTGAATAACCGAAATGGTCCTCAGATAGCTAAGAAGTGAAAGATCATTCCAGACTTGTTCTTATCACAGTCGAGTCAAGTCAAGTGGGCCTTATTGTCACCCCATCCACATACAGGTATACAGCAGCACGCAGCCCCAGGACCACAGTGTGACATACAGTACAATCAGCCACTAGCTCCCTCATTCACGCCCATTAATACTGTCACACATTCCTGTCCCAAGCAGCACTAAACGTTTGGTAGCTAATGTGCGTTGCGAGTGCCTCAGTTAGGACATGCATTTTACAATCAAATCACAAAGCTTTTTAGACTAAGTGACGCTGCCTCGATGGCTTGCCAGTGTGAGTGACGACTCTTTAATAAAAGGACACAGCCTCCATCTTTAAGACTTTTCATTTCCATGCTTTTCATTTTTTAGAATGAAGTGTTTGTTTAGAAAATGAAATTTAATATGGGGGTTCGGGATTTTAGGGGACAGTTTTGGTGAAGTATAAATGCTCAGCCTGGCGGGAGAATAGCATCGCATTCAGCAGAGGTTCATGTATGATTTAAAAACGAAGAGGTTACGGTTATTAAATACCAAGACTGGCTGCACAATAAACTGCATCTACAAGGCAAGTATGAGGGTTAAGACATGTAGGCAGCTTCCCTTCCTGTATCTTCAAGATATAATTTTGTATTTCCTGTACATAGTACTATTTAAGTTTTAATGGGACTTAAATTGTAATTATCAGGACTGCATCATGTCTAGTTATGAGTGGTGACTAGCTGACTCACAAGTCAAAACACCTGCTCATACTTCATATATAAAATATTAAAAAATATTATTCAAAATTATGTTAATATACATATATATATACACTAATATAAATTATATAATTATATAATTATTATATTATATAATTATTTGTTAATCCAGTTCTGAGACTTGGATGGATAAATGTTTGTCCTTGTCTGATCATGAGACCATGCAGATTCACATCTTCCTAACTCTGCAGCTCCTCCAGAACGGTGTCCAGGACTTTCTGACCCCTGCGGTGACCCGACTACCAGAAGGCTTAATTCACTTAAAGAAAGCACAGTTGTGTCAAGATTGAGGGAGGGATAGTTTCATCATCCCTGGACTCCAGTAAAAATCTGTTATATCCTCCCTAGACTCCAGTAAAAGCTGTTCAAACAACCCACACAGAATCAGCTGTGAACAGCAGACAATCTCCATGTCATCACCTCCTCTTTGCCTGTGATGCCCCCAAGGTGGGGATCCTAAAGCGGGATAGACACGTGCATCCCAGCGCCCCCCACAGTTTCACTAAGGCACTGCAGGTCCAAAACGCGCAGATTCCCTCAATGCAACAAAGCCAGATGAAAACTCAGTTAAGATGGATTTCTTATTTTTATAAGAAGATTCTTATAAAAAGTACACAAATCATATCAAAATTATCATATCAAAATTGATTATATTACAATAAACATAAACTAAATAAACAGCAGTGCTTCTGCAACAAACAGAAAGAGTAACTTTCAAGTACGAATTAAAATCTTTGCATTGTCAATAACAATGTGTGCTGCCATTTACAATTATAACCAGTCAACAGTGCCATCTAGTGGTGAGAGAGGGTAGTGCACAGAGCCGTACCTGAAGACGGCGATCCGAAGATTACTGCGGCGGTGTTGTGGAGGCCGCTGACAAGCTCCACGGTGATGGGAGCAACAGCGCCACTAACGCATGAAGCACTGTGTGCTAATTTAGAGAAAGTGGCATGTAGAAACTCTTAATCCGATCAAGAATAAGAGAAGAGCAAAATATTTCCAGATATCAGAATTCAGGTGATTTATGTCACATGGAGTCGGTGTCTGACTGTCTCAGATACTATAAATCCCATTTCAAATTAGGTATATGACAACGACAATGGTGATCGTGTCATGTCTTAGAAATGTCACATTGGGTCATTCTCCTCACCACAAGGGGGCAGTGTCTGACCTAAATGAGTTGGCAGTTCGGTCCAGACAAGCGTTCCTTCCTTTAAGAATGTTCAGTGGTAGCTACTGCCTTGGTACCCTCTGTACCCCTCATTGCCAAGTTTAGCTGACAGACTAATTATTTTAAGCTGTTAAATTTTGCTGCCATGCCAGCCTTCCACCCACATTACAAGTCTAATTTTCAAATTTAAAGGAATAATCCCCTTCAAAACTAATTTTGAAAACGAAACTCAATTTTCATGCTACTCTGCCAAACAAGAAATCCAGAGGGAACATAAGCACACTGTATTTATTTGTTTGTACACTGCAATGCTGGCTTTATTGTGGCAATGTGCTAAAGAAAGCACCACAGTAAAAGTCACTAATTCAGGCATTTCCTGTGGATATGGTGATCATAACAATTTGCATGGGTTTGATCCAGCAGAGAACAGTGGGCTGTAACATCAGCTATTTAGTTTATCTTACTCCTTGGCTGGCTGCCTGTCCTCAAAGGCTAAGGCAGACGTCTTAGTGTGTAAACAGACCGGTGGTGAAGTCACTCTCCACCAGCCTCACCTGCTTACATTCTTTTTCCCGTCTATCTTCAGAACCCGCTTGTCCTATGCAGGGTCATGGGAGTCCAGAGCCTATCCCAAGAGATACAGTCACAAAGCAGGAAAGTACCCAGGATGGAGCATCAAACCATCACATTTACATTTATGGCATTGGGCAGACACCCTTAGCCAGAACGACTTACACAAGTGCTTTGAAGTTTCCATAAGTGAATACATTCTGATACTGGCTCAATAGAACCCGGGCTAAGAATACCATCAGTCTAAAACAATTATTATTATTTTTAAATTTGTGATTATTTATTTATTTTTAATAAGAATATAATGCTAAGTGCTAATCCAAGTACTTCTGAAAGAGATAGGTCTTCGGTCATTATTTGAAGACACTCAATGACATTCATTCCACCACTTAGGAGTCAAAAAAGAGAAGAGTCTAGACCAGGGGTGGGCAATCTTATCCACAAAAGGCCGGTGTCTGTGCGGGTTTTCGCTGCAACTCCCTAATTAGATTACTAATTAGAGGTCTGATTGGCTGAAGAGTCCTCACATCTGGGTTTGTACAGCTGACCTAAAGGTTATCCCACAAACCTGCATACACACCGGCCCTTTGTGGATGAGATAGCCCACCCCTGGTCTAGATGTATGTTTTCCTTGCGCCTTGAGAGATGGTGGGACCAGTTGAGCAGTGCTGCTGGACCGGAGATGCAGTGGTGCAGTGCAGGGTGTTGATCATTTTTGGCTTTGCAGACAAGCATCAGTGCTTTAACCTGATGTGGGCAGCTACAGGAAGCCAGTGGGGGGAGTGTAGCAAAGATGTGATGTGGGAGAACTTGAGAAGGTTGAAAATGAGTCAAGCAGCTGCATTCTGGATCATTTGCATATGATGAATGGCGCTTAGAGGCAGACCAGCTAGGAGTGAGTTACAGTAGTATAGTCTTGAGATGACAAGAGGTTAAACAAGTACCTGAGTGGTTTGTGTGGAAAGAAATAGACAAATCCTTCTGATGTTGAAGAGGAGAAAAAAACAAGAAAGATTAGTGATATGAGAGGAAAAAATCAGTTGATTGTCGATGGTTACCCCAAGGTTATGGGTGGTGACCGAAGGAGAGATCAGAGATTGTCCAGGGGGATCACAATATCCTGATGTGGGAGTGAATTAGCTGGGATGAACAGCAGTCCAGTTTTGCTCGGGTTAAGTTTCAGATGATGAGCTGTCATCCATGATGAGAAGTCTGCCAGACATGCAGTGATTCGAGTGAAGACTTGAGTGTCTGAAGGAGGAAAGGAAATGATAAGTTGGGTGTTGTCTGCATAGCAATGATAAGAGAACCCCTGTGAGGATATGACCTCACCAAGAAATCTAGTATAGAAGAAGAACAGAAGAGGACCAAGAACTGAGCCCTGAGGGACGCCAATGGAGAGTCTACGTGGAGTAGATGTGGATCCCTTCCAGGTCAATGGATATGTCTGGCCTTCTAGTTAGGAAGCAAACCATTGCCATGCTGAGCCATGAATTCCCAGACTCATAAGGATGGACAAGAGAGTCTTGTGGTTGACCAAATAGAATGCTGCTGAAAGGTCAAGGAGGATGACGACAGATGACAGTTTGGCTGCTCTGGCAGCATGTAGCTTCTCAGTGACAGCCAAGAGGGCAATCTCTG
>JAODKC010000021.1:6763972-6808040 GCA_026777985.1 Mormyrops attenuatus
TTTTCTGTTCTGGGGCTTTGAAATATTTGTTCTTGTACATATTTAGTGAAATGAGGGAAAGAGGGTGAAGCTGTGAGTGAGGCCTGTCAGCAAGCCAAAGCCTTGGCCGTGGATCTACTGACACACAATGTCTAACATGATCACAAGAGCACATGGTCTCATTCATGAGTGGGAGCCTATCTATATGCAAGGTCAATTGGCTGCCTAAACCCACAGACATGCAGACTATGAGCAGACCAGGATGCAGAGTGTGTTTCTGTGAAACCGGACTTTTAAGGTACACGTAAACATGTTAGTCCGACTCAAATCGTAGTAAATCGAATTTCTCTGAGTCGGACTAAGACACGCAGATAATGGAAAAAGCCCGATACTAACAAGCTGAAAGGAGCCATAACGCCACCTACTGTAGCGGAGTCGGACACTTCAGTCATTAAATCGATTCCCCTCCCATGCATGTATATTGGGACAAGAACCGTAGTCCGATTAAATATAACTGTAGCTTGACTTAGCTGTGCATGTAAACGTAGTGAATGTCTGTGGTCAGTTGCCATTGGCAGCTTAGCTCTCTATTTGACCTCCTGCAGACCAGCAGCTTTGCGTGAGGTCTGCTCCATCCGGGCTGTCTATCCAGCAGTGGTGATTACCATCACTCAAACCATGCATTTGAGTGGGGCCCCCTGCTGGCCACAGTCACTACACTAAATATTAAATAAAAACATTCATTATTTAGAAGATGCTGAGGTAGCATGTTCTGCTAACCAGCTAGCTAGCTACAATCTTCTGACTCTACTAACTAGCCATTTGCAATCTTCTGACTCTACTCACTAGCTATTTACAATCTTCTGACTCTACTCACTAGGAGACCCTGATGCGACCTTTTCAGTGGAGCCCTATAAATAATAAACCCACCCCTTTGTCCGTCCCAGAGGGAATGACACAGTGACAAAGCAGCAATGTGGAAGCACCACCACCAGCCTTCTCTCTTGCATGCTGGGCTAACGTGACCAGCGTGTCCCTGATATGTGGCCAAGAAACCAATACTCTTTATTAACTATGTGAGGAATTCAATCAATTCAATCAATCAAAGTTCTCTTTTTCACATTTACAGTTATACTAAGTACTATATGTAGTGAAATGCTTGGGTTCCAAGTTCCAAGACTATGAAACTGGGGCCCTAAACATTAAACAATAATCATTAAACACTAATCATAAATAGTGTGCAATTATTAGTAAAGTGACAAGTAGTAGTGTAAAGTGTCAAATGACTAAATAAGGCAGTATTTACACGTATGAGATGGGTACTGGGCGTACTAGTGAGGCTGAATATATGTGTTATGTACATGTCACACTTGAGACAACACGTGACTCAGGGGCAGGCATTTTGCCACGGCAAAGGGGTTTTATTAACAATGCAAACCAATCAGAACTAATAGGAGGCTAAAAATAAAAGGGACCACGAGAGGTCAGAACGGGATGATTGAAAACAAAAATGGGCACTGGCAAACAAGAGGTGTGACGTTAATGAATGGACTCGGGAGTACAGGACTGAGTAACACTTTTATCGAAGGACTAACAAGGGATCAAACAGGAGGCAGTTGGAGTGAATCACACAAGGGCAGAACCAAGAGGTATAACAAATGTGCATGGCTTGTTAGAGCCATGCTAGGGAGAACACGGAAGGCAAGGCCTGACAGTGGGCTGTAGTTCCGTACAAAGGACTGCAGTCTGTGATCTCAGTCAATGTTTTGGATTGTACATGTTCATCAGTTTTGTTAGACATTAAGGAATCTGATGTTTCCTAAGTAAACAAAAAAAAAAAACGTCCCCAGTACGTCCCCTAAAGGTCCTCGCCAAACCTCTGCTGAATGTCATTGTCTGGGGTTCCCACTAAGTTATGGGGATGTTATTGTGGAGTTGGAATTTTTATGTCACTATGTTTGTTAAGTCATCAGTTTTCACCCTTTCATTTCAGCATGCACACTACGAGAATAACTTTGAAAAATCAGGATACAACGCCAGGAATAGAATTCTGCAGAAAAACCTATAAATAAACACAGGTATGGCACATTTTTCATACTTTTATTTACTGTTTTCCAGACTGGGTAAACTGGAGGTGGTGTGGGAAAAGCTGATGACATGTTACCGCGGAACCGATCGAGACAATATTTCTACTGATTGTTCCCAAGGAGAAATTTTTTTTAACTAATGTGTTTGCCCAGAGGCAGAAGACTCCAAAATACTTATAACACCAAGGTAAACCCACGTTGGTACGGGTATCGGCGTGATTATTTTTTTTTACAATTAAAGTTTGTTTAAGTAAGATTTGTGTAAGTAAAACTTTTAGAAATTGGTTTGTGTTTGGTTACATGATTGTGTTTGCTTTGTATGATTTAAAATAACATTGTTGGACTTGCAAACCTGCTTTTGGAATGGAATTGGTTCTTATCTTAGGGATTTAGGGTATTTCAGGAAGGTCTGATTACCTGTACTATTACAGGCTAAAGAGCTACAGCAATTTAGACTCTGAGTGCATTTTTACCTTGTTCCATGAGTCTATTGACCTAAGCCTTTAAAGCCCTCATCATCTTATTTTTGGGAGACTGGGTTCAAGCAGAACACTCCAAGAAGATGTTTTGAACAGCTTCAAACAACACACAAAAGGCAGTGGGAAAATCAGGAAGTCCATCAAGAGTCAATGTGCCATCGAGCACAACAGCCAAACTCTCCACTGTACACAAATCTGTCTCATCACCGACCATCTCAAGAATAACCATCTCCTAGAAAGCTAGCTAGCTAGGAGATTGCATGCTCATGAAGGAAAGCACACCTATGGTGAAGACTTGTGTGCTATGACAAATTACATTTTTATATTATTTATCTTAATTTTAGTACTAGTTCCCAGAGGTGGCAATTTCAGGTCCAGCCAGTAAAAATCCAGACCAGGATTTTGTTTCAACCAACCACTTGCCTACTACAGTATTTGAGTGTGACTCTTTATGCTCAGCTGGTTGATTTTAACTTTCTGGACCTGAAATTCCCACCTCTGCTGGTTCCCAGTATTTGTACATTCAGACCATTCTGGTTGTGTTGTAACCCTGTTAATTTACTTATGGTTAAAGGTAACAGACTTAGTGGAACAGTGCATTCTGGGAAAGGAGATGGTAATTCTCAAGAAACTAAAGCAACACAAATGAAAATTACAATGGCACAAATGATTGTGACGAGTTGGCTTAAAATCTGAAACATAGGGGGGCCAACTCCATGTAGGTTAATACAAAGTCGAAAGACAAAGTAATGTAAAAAATATAATATAATAAAGTAAATTACATTAATATCTATCAGTCAGGTGTTTTTTCTATGTCTAAATCAGGCTAGACAACAACATGTAATTTTGATATCAAAAACTTTAATTTTGGCTGTAATCTAGGCACTAGGGGCCTGTACCATGAAGCAGGATTTCTTGCTTAGCTGGATAACCTGTCCATTAAAGATTGATAGCTTGATTTGCAATATTTATGAACTATTAATAGAACAAAGCTGAGTCCATCTGTGATAATATCTGCAGCCTAGAATAATTTAGAATTTGACCTTTTGTTAAATTCTCAAACTCATTTCAGTTGATGTTGGAAGAAAGTTGGATAAGTTGATCTTGAAATGTTGCACCACTGGGACTTGCAGGGTGCCCCAGTGTGGCCTACTGGACTTGCAGGGTGCCCCAGTGTGGCCTACTGGACTTGCAGGGTGCCCCAGTGTGGCCTACTGGACTTGCAGGGTGCCCCAGTGTGGCCTACTGGACATGCACGGTGCTCCAGTGTGGCCTACTGGACATGCACGGTGCTCCAGCTCCACCTTCACAGTATATGTGTGCCCTGATGTGGAGGCTCTCACCTCAAACATCTTTTCTCCAATCTAACTGAGACACAAAGAGTACAACTTATGGTGGCGCACAAGACTATGATGAAAGTTAACCTTGATCAGAGCCTGCCTCCACAAGTATGAACATGTTCTACCTCATGTAGATAAGATATGGCTTAAATGTGAAGCAGTTCGGGACAAACTTAGAATTTGCTCAAAGTCCTACAATAATCCTCATAATGTGGCTGGCTTTTCACAACACTCACTATTAGGTCAGTTTTGCTTTGATCAAGAAACTGTGGTAATGTGGTTAGAAATTGTTACTTAACACTATATATAGGTTGGGTACTAGTGATGTTAAGAAATTTTGTTGGACCGCCCTAGTACACCTACAGACAAGTCTACAAAAATAAAGTGACACAGCAATTTATATTGTCCACTGTACACGGTATTCGCAAAAGTATTGGGAGACACCTCTTAATCAATGAATTCAGATATCAGACCCATTGCCACTGGTATATAAAATCAAGCACCTAGCCATTTGTAAAAAATGGGTTGCTCTGAAGAGTTCAGTAAATTCAAGTGTGATACTGTCATAGGATGCCACCCTTAGTGTTAGTCAGTTTGTGAGATTTTTTTCCTGTTAGATATTCCACGGTCAACTGTAAGTGGCATTATTGCAAAGTGAAAACATTCAGGAACAACAGAAACTCAGCCATGAGGCGGCAGACCATGTAAAGTAACAGAAAAGGGTTGCCAAGTGCTGAGGCGCACAGTGCGTAAAACTCGACAATGGTTAACTTAATAACTGCAGAGTTCCAATCTTCCTTTGGCATTAACCACAGCACAATAACTGTCTGCCAGTAGCTTCAAGGAATGGGCTTCCATCACCAAGTGCAATGCCAAGTAAGGTGAAGCATGCTGCCACTGGACTCTGGAGCAATGGAAACGTGTTCTGTGGAGTGAATCACATGGATGAGTCTGGGTTTGGCATACGCCAGGAGAACGTTACCTGCCTGACTGCATTGTGCTAACTGTAAAGTTTGGTGGATTAAGGATAATGATATCGGGTGTTTTTTAGGGGTTGGGCTAGGTTCTTAGTTTCAATGAAGGGAACTCTTAATGTAGGGGTGCCCAACTCCAGTCCTGGAGGGCCAGACCCATTTTTGGGTTTCCCCTTATTTAACACACCTGATTCAACTCCTTGTGCTAATTACCACACAGCTCTTAAGCTGAATCATTTATGGTGGAACAGGGAAAGAACTAAGCTCCGGCCCTCCAGGACTGGAGTTGGGGAGCCCTGTCTTAATGCTTCAGCATACTAAGACATTTTGGACAATTCTACACTTCCAGCTTTGTTGGAACAGTTTGGGGAATGCCTTTTTCTGTTCCAGCATGACTGTGCCCCAGTGCACAAAGCAAGGTCCATAAAGACATGGTTGGTGACTTTGGTGCGGAAGAACTTGACTGGCACACACAATGCCTTGACTTCAACCACTGCCTGGTAACTACAAATGATATTTTACATGAGAAATGGCAGATGCCTCAATACCACTTTCCGTGGCAAGGAATCTTGACTGGTGGAATGCCCCCCAACAGCCAAGGGCAACATATTTTCACATAGCAGCAGGAGAAGGACCCCCAAATGCAGGCTGTTGGTAAGCAAACCCCTCGGTGTTTATTACAAGAGACAGGCTGGGTAGCTAACGAGGGTAGCACAGGGAACAATGAGCGAAGAGGGGGCACAGGACTGAGAGACGCTAGTATACATGACTAACAAAGGAGGAAACGCAAGGCAGCTGTGGCTGGTTAACAAAAGGGCAGGAACAAGAGGTAAGACTAACAAGCTTAAGGCACAGTTGATTAGCAGCAATGGCGAAGGGAAACACAGGGATCAGACAAGCATGGCGGGGCTGGACATGACACATACACTATATTGCCAAAAGTACTGGACACCTGCTTTTACACACACATGAACTTTAATGACATCCCATTCTTAATACATAGGCTTTAATATGGAGTTGGCCCACCCTTTGCAGCTATAACAGCTTCAACTCTTCTGGGAAAGCTGTCCACAAGGTTTAGGAGGGTGTTTATGGGAATTTTTGACCATTCATCCAAGAGAGCATTTGTGAGGTCAGGCACTGATGTTGGATGAGAAGGCCTGGCTCACAGTCTCTGCTCTAATTCATCCCAAAGGTGTTCTATTAGGTTGAGGTCAGGGTTCTGCACAAACCAGTCAAGTTCCTCCACACCAGACTCACTCATCCATGTCCTTATGGACCTTGCTGTGTGCACTAGTGCGCAGTCATGTTGGAACAGGATGGGGCCATCCCCAAAATGTTCCCACAAAGTTGGGAGCATGAAATGCTTTGAATGCTGCAACATTAAGAGTTCCTTTCACTGGAACTAAGGGGCCAAGCCCAACCCCTGAAAAATAACCCCACACCATAATCCCCCCTCCACCAAACTTTACACTTGGCACAATGCAGTCAGGCAAGTACCGTTCTCCTGGCAACCACCAAACCCAGACTTGTCCATCAGATTGCCAGACAGAGAAGCATGATTTGTCACTCCGGAGAACATGTCTCCACTGCTCTAGAGTCCAGTTTTACACCACTGCATCCAACTCTTTGCATTGCACTTGTTGCTGTAAGGCTTGGATGCAGCTGCTCGGCCATGGAAACCCATTCCATGAAGTTCTACGCACTATTCTTGAGCTAATCTGAAGGCCACATGAAGTTTGGAGGTCTGTAGCTGTTGACTCTGCTGACAGTTGGCGACTTCTGCACACTGTACGTCTCAGCATGCGTTGTGCCCACTCTGGGATTTTAGGTGGCCTACCACTTTGTGGCTGAGTTGCTGTTCTTTCCAGTTGCTTCCACTGTGTTATAATACCACTAACAGTTGACCGTGGAATATTTAGTAGCGAGGAAATTTCACAAATGAACTTATTGCACAGGTGGCATCCTATCACGGTACCACTGAGCTCCTGAGAGCAACCTATTCATTTGCAAATGTTTGTAGAAGCAGTCTGCATGCCTAGGTGCTTCATTTTATACAGCTGTGGCTATGGAAGTGATTGGACCACCTGAATTCAATCATTTGGAGGGCTGTCCCAATACTTTTATCAATATAGTATATGTTACGCCGCAAGTCTTGCGGACAAAGGTTTGATGCTTGATAAAAGTTATCAATTGAAGTACTGTCTTTCAAGACACGCATTGCAAAGTTCACAAAGTTGTTCGGTTTACATGTGAGCAAATCCCTCCTATAGCTGAACGCCCAACTCTCACGTCAACTGTACTAGCTCTGCAGGTTGATCAGGAACTTCTTGTATCTGTAATGATTTGTAAAAAAAAACAAACGCAGATAGGAGAAATTACTCAGAAATTACATAACAATTGCATTAATAGACAGTTTAGCTGCAGTAAATATTATTTATGTTATTCTTTGGTATGTTTTGATTACATATATTAATATGTAAATCTTTGTAGAATATGTAAACATATCCATGAATACTGATTTACTTTGATTTAACACTAAATAGCATGTACATTACATTCTATGTTGTGCTCGAATGCTTTAGGCGTTGCAGTGTTTTTCTGCCAGGAAGACATGAACGGGAGAAGTTCATACTCTGTATTAGGGTTTAAAGAGTTTTAAAAGTGATGCTATATTAGCCATTTTGGAGATTTTATATTTCTTCAGGTGCACTTATTCCATCTTGTTGGTGCGGCCAGCGAGATATATTTATTCAAATTTATATTTTGGTGTGTGCAGTGTGTGTGATATGAATCTGTGTCTGTTCTGTACATATATGTCACATATTTGATTCAACGGCGAATCTGATGACAGTGGAGTGCAATAAGTGCAACAATAAGTGTAATTTCATCAGTAACTGACGAACCACGGTGTCATGTATTTTCTGGAGGTAGTGAAAAACAATCGACCTACAAAAATCTGGTCAGACACTCGATGTGAAAATGCTGTGTTTTGCTTCTTAAAATACTCCTTCTTGGATTTTCTCTGCCTTATAGTGACTGGGTTGTAAAGGGAATGTTGCCACAGGAGCTCAACTGAGCTGATCTCCGTGGCACAGAGCACGTCTTTAACTAGGCTGAAAAGAGTCTGCCTGTCCTTCATTTCAACTTCATTATCTTTGCTCCAAAACCAGCGCCACACTACATACACAAGAGGGAATACGCAGAGTATCTGCGTGGCTTCTGGGAGGACCCTGCCTAATGCTCCCTTTCCTGCTTTTGAGTCATCTGTAAGAAACAGGCAACGGCCTGCCTCGCCTCACCCTGAAAAGGCATCCTCTCTCAGCAGGGACTTAAGCAGGTCCATTTTCTCAATAATGGTCCTCCCATCTGTGTGTGATCACTAGTCCAAGGTGAAAGCCACCTCCACAAGTGTGTGTGAGCAGCAGGAACATCCTACAATTCTCCTGGTCCATGTTCCCAGACAAGTCCATGAAACACATTTCACCACTTTAGCGGTGCACTGACCCAATATTCAGGACTGGTATCAGCCCAGACCTATTAGACAGATCTGGTATTGGCCATATGTGACCGATCCATTTCCCATCCATAGTTACTTATTTAGTGTTCGGCAGTCTGTAAAAAGAGAGCTTCTATTTCTTGTTAAACTGGTTTATACAATCAATTGCACTGCAGCTCTTTCCCATTTTAGATGTGTTTTTGTGGCAGTCAAGCTGAACGCTAACGCTGCCCCTCAGGTTTTTTGCCATTCAGTGGGTGTGAGTGCAGTGACTTCCACCTGCTGTGACATCATGCGCAAACCCTTTGTAGTTCAAGCAGCATAAGAACATCAGATAAGAGGATGACGATTTGAAAGTATTTTATGCCTTTAACACAGCGATTTGCAATCTGAGTAAAAACAAAGTTTTGAGATGGGGTAGAACCATTTAGTGGAAAATCCCGCTAAACAAAGTGCACACGATTGTGCGAGACAATGCGAATAATATGAGAAAGGCAATGGATGATTTGGGAGTCACTGGCTTGGCCTGTTTTGCACACTCACTACAGCTTGTGGTACACAAGGGGCTGCTATGACAATGAAGTGAAAGGGACTGGCTATTGCCAGTGGGAGAAAAATTGTGGGGTATTTTAAGCATTCGCCACTTGCGTATACTCTCCTGGAAGATATTCAAACTGAAATGCAAATGACTGAAAAACGCTAAAAACATGATGTATTAAAGTAACATGACATATTAAAGTAAAAAGAGCTCTGGTATCGGTATCGGCAATTGTGTACTGGAATTGGATCGGAACTGAATAAATGTGGATCATCCCATGCTTACCTCATTACTATGAGTATACTTCATCAATGGGGATCAAATGGCAAGAAAAGGGGTCCCTGCAGAGGACATGCTCCGCCTGGCACACGTGCTGTGACACGCTACATTGTAGGTTTCATGCTGCGTCTCCAAAGCCGACAGCTTTGCTTCCCCGCTCCGCTTGCTGAACTCCTACCTATTCACCTTCTGGTACAGTCTACAGATTAGATAATACAACATTCATGACTGCAGGCCATCACACCACCCTATCCTAAAACCATCGTATTAATAATTCTTTTTAACTGCAAGCATCAAACTAGTTGATGTCATAGTTTTTTTTAAGTTAAATCTTTTCACATACCTGTAGCAGAGCTGAGGGTGTGGGCAAAGGGCATGGTTAGCTGAAGTATAAACATATTTGGCTCCATGCTCCGCCGGCAGGTCATTTTTTAGGACGGCCTGAGCTGAAGCAGAGCTGTGCCTGATCCCAAACAATTGACTCAGCATCTCAACAGCATTAAGCCCCATATTCCTGTGCCTCAGGGCCTCTGCCACAAACATGTCATCATTGTGTACATTTTACACACACACACGGATGCTGGGTAGGCAGGTATATGTGGGTCATTGCTCCTGAAAGCCACCATACATACAGGCTCAAAAAGTTGACAAAAGTAAAAAATCATTTTTTCGTTTTTTTCTCAACTTCACCTTCATACTGTTCACCCACTTGCACAATCCTCCCCTCATGTCTGCAGTTTTCACTAGCGCGAATGCCATTTGTGCTTGACAGCACACTGTCAGAAAAAAGGGTAAAAATTTGTACCTTTGTCACTGGGGCTGTACCCTTGTAATTGTACCTTTTAAGGTACAGAAATAGACTCTGAGGAACATACCAAAGGTACAAACAGCATTAATGTACCATCAACGGTACAGAAATATTCCCCAGAGTCAATTTCTGAACCTTAAAAGGTACAATTACCTCCAGCTAAGGGTACAATTTGCAGACCCTTGAGGGTACAGTCCCAGTGACAAGAAAAGGTACAAATTCTTACCCTTTTTTCTGAGAGCGCAGGTGTTTTTGGACGTCGTTGACCAGCTGATCTGATCTGACGGCCACATTGTGCTGGCACCTGTAATGAGCCTGTGCAGATGTTTTGAGCATATTTCAAAATCATGTAAAAACAATATGCAGATATTAAAGTAGAGGACATCACAGCAACAAACGAATAACTAATTCAGGCGTGTCTATGTCTGTGTGCGAGTAAGAGAGAGACATGAATGAGCTTACACCACCTTACCTTAAAGCACTTGTTGTCCCTTACTTGAATTTGTCACTGTACCCTCCACCCAACTCCTCAGGACTCCCCAAGCTTTTGCATCCATTCATTAAATTCACAAACTTCCTTCAGAGCAATTCTGAAAGATGCTTGGAAGCTTGTGTGCTCCAAGTTTGAGTGTGCTGATTCAAAGGTGAATAGATGGCAATTATTCCTAGGAGGTAACCAGTTCTGTGTAGCTAACCACGCAGTCAGCAGGCAGAGTGTTGCAGTGGTTAGCACCGTTGCTTCACATCTGGGACCCGAGTTCATGACTCTATCTGTGTGGACTTTGCATATTTTCCCCGTGTTGTTGTTGGGTTCCCTCTGGGTACTCTGGTTTTCCCCCACAGTCCAAAGACATGCTGAGGTTAACTGGAGTGCCAAACTGCCTGTAGGTGTGAATAGCATGCGTGCCCTGTGAGGGGTTGGTGTCCATTGCTGTGTGGTTCTCTACCTTGTGCCTGTAGCTTCCAGGATAGGTCACCCAGCAACTTATCAATAACTGGGAGGTTGTCTATTGTTATTTCAACTAATAGACATTGTTTTATAGCAATTATTCAACAGAACAGACCCTGGGCCATTCAGGAATGAACTCATCAATTCCAATTAAGCTAAGCAAATGAAATTGCTTTTGGAATTGGAGAAAATACCTACAGGAAACTGAACTGGAATTGAGTCTAAATTCGATTTCTGGAAGGGGATGTGATCTGGTTCACCCCTTTAACTTAGGATTCTAGAAAGCGGGTTCGCGAATTAACATGAACTCTGAATGAAATGAGCTTGAAACAAGGTAGACATGATAACTGGGTTCCAGGAACACTGATTACGATTTCGGGGATGGAGTTTACTCGAGTCTGAGTATGTTAATGTTCACTGAAGTGTGATTTGTGGAACAACAGAAAGGCATCATCAGTGGATTGCTGAAAAAAGGACTTGCCATGGAGAATGATGTCAAAAAGAGTACTGCTCTGTGCTTTCTGCAGATAGAAATTGAGATATTAAAGACTGTGTATGCCGAGCATGATTTTATTGAATAGAAAAAGTAATACCACAGCTGCGGCAAAGAGAGCATGCAGTACGAGTATGCAGAAGGAGTCGATGCAAAAATAGATCATTATTTTTAATTAAAATTCACAAGACCAATGTGGTTGAAAACAACATCTAAAATAACGAATGGAATATTTTACATGAATGGGTCAATCTATGTGCATTGTGTTGTATATATATGGAAATATATTTATCGTAGCTGCAATCCAGTTGTAACCAAATGTTTGATTGAAATATGCCTAGAAAAACAAAATTCAAAATGGTAGGGATATTACTGCACATTTGTAATTAATCCCAACATTTGTCTAACTGTAGACTTTGGCTAGTGGTTAATATTTATTATGCGAAAATGGAAAAAGTCATGTACAGTGGTACCTCAGAACTCTAAACCTCGAATTCTAAAAAGTTGGAGTTCTGATCGAATTTTCCCCATAAGAAATAATGGAAAACCAATTAATTGGTTCCCGGCCCTAAAAAATTACACCTGAATACGTTTTTTTTTTTTAGCATTTAGACACAAAATGAACAGGATAAAATAAGAAGAGCATATACTAAACACATCTAAGCACATTTATCAAATGTGCCACTCAGTTCGTAAAGTAAGAAAATAAATGTATCCAAACAATGTGTAAAGTTAAAAAATAATTTTTCAATGATTTCTTTTTTTAACTCAACTGTGGTCTTGCGCTTTACCACTTTTGGTGCTGTTTTTTTTTAGCCATGGCTACCAATAAAAGATTAACCTGAAGAAAAAAATAGCAGTCTTAATTTTTCGCAAACACTGCGCCAACACTGTACGTCGCGCGTAAACCAAAACCATGGATAATAACAAACCATCTGTGGACTCTAAATACAACATGAGATTCGTGTATATGGTAAATATGGTAAATCGATACTTTATTAATCCCCATGGGGAAACTGTCTTTACGCCTCCCTCAACTTGCTCTTTGTAGAGCAAGCTGTCCGAGAAGGGCAGCCAACTGTTGGGTCCGGTTGATAAATTATGCACGGTAAGACTTCGGCAATGGAAGATTGTGTAAAATGGGTATACAAGAACACAAGCACTGTCCATCACCCAGAGTGTGTTGGGATGAATTTGGGATTGGGCCTGCAAGTGTTTCGAAGGCCAAAGACCAGTTTCAGTAGTTAAGAACAGAAGTACAAACAGAAGATAAAAATCCCCGAATGTTGCTCTTGCTCCACCCCAAATATCAAGGACACATCAGTTGCATCCTCACCAAACAAGACCAATCCCATGATTCATTGCATGCCAAGTTCAATCGTGGAAGGCAAGACCACAACTATGATCTTTTCGTTCTTGGAATAGAGAAGTTTAAGTTTAAGAAGTTTATTGTCATATACAGAGTAAAAAACATGTACATGTTAGATCCATGTAATGGAATTCTTACTTTGCTTGGTCACCATTTGACAAAGATGTAAAAAAATAGAATAAATTAGAAAAGTTATAAAAATATAGGAATCGCCCGATAAAGTGCACAGTGCTAAATGACATACAGTAAGGGTTGGATATGAATATGGGGTCAGATTAACTTGAGCTTTTAGCATTTGTTCAAGAGTCTGATTGCCTGAGGAAAAAGCTTTTCGTCAGTCTTGTGGATATGAATCCACAAGACTGAATATGAATATGATATGAATCCTCCAAGAGAAACACCCTACTTCTCGACAAAGCTTTTTTTTCCTTGTAGTGAGACGTGAGCAATGATGTATATTTAGTCAATGGGTGAAATCCACCTACAAATCAACAGAGACATATAATTAAGAAAGAAGTGAGATATACAGGAAATGTGGAAACTGCCCAACTGGAGCAAAAGTAAGTGACATTCTTATTGGACAATCCTTACATTTGATTTAAGTCAAGTTAACCCAGCTAACTGAGAAATCCAACTTTGTGGAATATCCCCAGTTAACAGGATCACAACATAAACCATGACACCAGTCAGAAACTGATCAGGATGAAAATCGGCTATTTCTGTTCACTAGCTGATCTATCCATGCATTCCAACATAAAACTGGTCAACATAAGCCTCACCTTCTGCGTGCAGCCTGTCTCTTTTCTTAGCCTTTCGGAAAGACGAGAAAAACAAACACCACTCCCTATTTGTTTGCCTGACTGATCATGCGATCAGCTTTTCACACAACAATACTGACCGACCGTGACAACAAATCTGGATCATTAAATGAAAGGAAGAAAAAATGTAATGTTACCACAACCAGTTATTGCTAACACACAGAGCTTAGTGTTCCTAAGCTCTTATTGTTCCTAGTGTGAAAATGGTGGTTCGACCCAGAATCTGATACAAGTTATTTTATTTGTATGGGTGAACTTGAAACTTACGGGATGCCTTGAAACTGCATCATCACCATTGCATCATCGGCCTAAGAGCTGAGCAATGCATCACAGGGGGAAGGAATTTGGACAATGGAAGAAATTTGGCAAGACAGAACCAATGGTGGGCATAATAAGTGTCCCATAAATGTCCAGATGTTCCCCATTTGTGTGGTCAGTACTTTGTAAGAATGCAGAAGTATTTTAAAGTCTATCCTTAGGCGTACTTAAAACAATCTTAAACGTCAGTGCTTCGAGTTACAACGTTACTTTATTATGTTTCAACGCTTCAAGCATTCTGTCTTTTCCAGTTTTGGGTCTGCCTTAACTCAGATTATAATTTGACGGATGAATCAATTCATTTTAATTTATGCTCAAGAGCATGGAAATTAACTACATTAAACAGTGGCAATGCACATATCCATTATTTTTTTAACTAAAATTACTAGTTTTAAGTAGGTTTGGATGAGTTGTTAAGTTGCATAAAAATCTATTAAATCAGTGTTGAAACTTCGGTCAGCAGGTTGGCATGAGATTTTCAATTCCAGGCAAGTCTGCACACACATTTACATGTATGTAACAGTTTTAGTACCTTGTAAATATTCTGGGTTTGCAAACTACCCCAGCACTTTTGGAATAATGGAATAATACAGATTTGTCATAAGATTTCTTGCATGAGAGCCAGAAAGCGTGAGTTTCACACCAGATGCATGAGAGTTGGAAACATTGTTAAATGGTATGGGTTAGTTCAGAGTGCACAGAAGTTCAAAGTATTGTTATGTCAGATGTTGTAAGTGATACCGAGAATCAATACTCACAGTACATATTTGTAAAGCTGGTTGATAAAAGAAAGGTTCAGGCTGTCTGTGCGATGCGGATTCTCTGAGGAATTGGCTATAACTTTACCGATCAGGATTACAAATAGGAAAACGGATGGATGGCATGTATGTCGGAACTAATGTTTTATGCTTTGTTGCAAGGCGGACGTCTTTCACTGACGTACCGCTGCTGTTATGTTGCTGTTATGGAAACCAGCGTCTATATTCAGATATAGAAGAAAGTCAGGGGGGTCAAAAAGCAAGCTGTACCAGTCCGATGTCTTAAATTAAAATCTTTAAAAATAACATCATTCAGCATTCTCGTGGAATTATAATGAATTCAGACCGCTTCGCACTTACGATTGACGAATACTTAGGTACAGATAACCAGATATCATTGTTCATTTGGATTAAATCAAGGCGGCATCGCTTCGTAATGCATGTGAATAATGCTCCTATACCATAGTTTATGATGTTTAAGTAATGTCATGTTCGTCATTTCTCTGAGTGTTCACGCGATGTACGGGATATTTAACTGATGTGTTCCCTTTCTCGGGGCGTTTACCCAATGCTTTGGCACGTTCTCAATCTCCCCGAACCAGCCGAGAAAGACGTGATGTTCTATCTTGAGGACGCGATCACTCAACTGCTGGAGCACAAGGAGGAATACGTCCAGTTTGGGGTCAGCCGCTATCTCGCAGAATAGTGAGTCTCACACATGCTGGATTTAGGGTGTGGGGTGCAGGAGTGGGTGGATGCTAGTTGCAAGATTCAGTATGTGGGATGCAGGACACAGGATGCTGGATGCAGGATACCAGATTTCTAATATCAAGCTTAAACATATGCAAAACAGAAGATGGAGACTTTTTTTTTAAAAAATTATAATTACACTCTCTTAATCAATCTTCCAGTCAAAGTTGAATGTGTCAGTATTGCAAACTTTTGTGAATAGAGTGTCAAGCTGTTTGGGATCAAGGGTTGGGATAGCGGTTTGGGATTGTGGCTTGTGATGCCAGTTTGTGATGGTGGTTTGCTATTGTGGCTTGTGATGCTGGTTTGTGATGGTGGTTTGGGATTGAGGCTTGTAATGCTGGTTTGGGATTGTGGCTTGTGATGTTCTAATGGTTAGGGAAGTGCTCTTGTAATCGAAAGATTGCTGGTTTAAATCCCTGACCAGCAATGTACCAATGACGTACCCTGAGCAAGGTACTGCCCCAAGCACTGCTCCCCAGGTGCTGAATTAGTTGCCCCCTGTCACATATGGGTTAAATGCAGACACATTTTGTTGTTGTGTGCTGTGGTGTGTCAACAATGACAACTTTCCACCGCACTGCACTTTGGGATTGTGGCTTGTGGTGGTGGTTTGGAACAGCCCTCTTCCTGTCTGCAGTTTTAACAGCGTCCGCCATGGGAGCCACGTCCTCTTCAGGGAGTTTGGCTACATCAAGGCCACACCCCATAACAGGGCCTCCTTCATCCGCATCTTCTGGAAGTGTTACAGGCAGATTGGCAAGAATGAAGGTGAGCATCTTTAAAGCAGGCCGACCGGAAACAGAACATACCTGTACTTGTTTCATAACGTTCCATTTAATCAGCCTGTCATTCAGTAACCTAACCATTTTAGGTATCCTCTATGCCGTCCATGCTGTGCACGGCAGCACAGCTGCCTATATAACAGTAGTGTCCTTTGTCTAATGGTAAGACTGTGCACAGTTAACTCACGTGTGTAATGTCATTCTGTGGCTGAAGCTGTGGGTTTTCTGTCCTGCTTCAGTCCTTTTGTCCACGCTGGAGTACAGCTCGCTGCTGCAGCTGATCTGCCCGGACTTTCCAGTGGAAGTTGCGCAAGGTGCAGCAAGGTCAGTCATGGACACGGATAGCGCACAGATCAGCAGACAAAGGGGCTCTGGCCAGGAGAGCACTGGTGTACTGTGACAGCTGCAGCATGATACCAGAGGTGGCAATTTCAGGTTCAGAAAGTAAAAATCCAGACCAGGATTTACTTCCAACCAACCAGCTGAGCATAAAGATTCACAGCCACAGAGTACTCAACTGGTTGGTTGGAAGTAAATCCTGGTCTGGATTTTTACTTTCTGAACCTGAAATTGACACCTCTGCATGATACACTCAGCACCATCAGGCTTCTGCAGCACGATACCCTCAGGACTGACTGCCGCTTGCTGGATGAATCTTACATTTGCATATAATGTTTTTAGCAAATGGTTTTATTCAATGGGGATCAGCTAGTCCCTGAAGCAATTGGAGGTTATGGGCCTGGTATCATCCAGCACAGGAAGTATATAGTATGCAAGGTGTGAACATTATCATAGACCAGTATAATGCTGCATTCCATTTATCTTGAAGGTCAGAAGTCGAAACTGGGAATGATGTCACACCCAAATTAACTGTGTCCCATGCGGGGTTCCATTTACGTCAAAGGTTAAAGTAAGAGCTGCGAGTGATGTCACGTTTGAATTAACCCGCATTCCAGTACAGCAGGTTGGAAAGTCATTTACCAAAACCGGTTCTAGCCAGGTTCATTGTTAGCTATTATTATCAATAACAGTTGATAACAATGCATACAGTATTTTCTGCACCATAGAGACATGTCCACAGATTAAGGTTAGACAATTCTGTTTACGACTGATTTAAAATAAGACACAGATGAGGAATTAGTGCCGATAAACAGTATATAATTAAGCTGTCACTTCTGTTGTGCAGCCGTATTGAATTCTGTTGTCGGGATTGCAGTGGTTCCTCTGACTTTCAGAGTTGTGACTCTGGTTGGGGGGGCGGGGCAACCCTCAAGGGCTGCATGCAAATGTCTGGTTCATGTGGTTGTAAACAGCAGTGCTGTCTCCAGGTCTATTGTCCATGATTCATGTTGCAGAGCATTACTGAAGCCTTCGGACTGAGACGTCCAGCACCGGGCAGAGGTGGGTAGTTCAGGTCCAGAGAGTCCATACCAAGATCTTCTTTCTGTGACTGTGACTCTTTCTACTCAACTGGTTGGTTGAAACAAAATCTTGTTCTGACGTTTACTCTCTGTACCTAAGTTACCCACCTCTGGCGCCAGGCGCCTGAGGTTCCCTCGGCTGCTCGTCTTCGTTAGTGAGCATAGTTAACAGGTGGAGGTGGCTGCAGTGTGAATGATGGGGTTCTTTCCCAAACAGGATGGTGCTGATGGACGACGCCTTGGACTGCCCCATGACCTTCGCCGATTTCCTGCACGCCCTCCAGATCCAGCTGTACTTTGAAGGCAGGTGCCCACCTCCCTCGAGGAGCTCTGAGCACTACCTTCCGAAGTCTCCATTAAAAGCTCACAGTGTCTGCTGGCAGGAGTGATTCAGAGCACATAGACCAGCTGTTGGCCAAACAGCAAACTAATGGCACCTTGGAGAACACTCACACACTAAAGAATGTTTTATGTAGCATATATTTTTCTAATTTTTCAACAAAATATTATGGTTAAACTATATAAAAAATTATGTGCATCAGGGTTCCCCAGTTCCGGTCCTGGAGGGCCAGAATCCAACACAGTTTGAAAATCTCCCTCTTCAAACACACCTACTAATCCTGGTAATTAGCTAATTAAAGTGTGTGTTGATCAAGGAAATCTGAAAACTCTGGCCCTTTAGGACCAGAATTGGAACATGATCTGCGTAGTTAAGCACAGTGTGTTACCGGGGAGTAACATTTCAATAAATGGGGTCAGTTTTTTGAATAGAAGTCATTAAAAATGAAAATTGTGCTTAAGGTAACAAAGCAAGCAGTCCAGACTGATGTCCAGGCTGTAGTTCTGTAGTGTTTCATGTTACATTCTCTGAATATGTTTGGGCATGGGGCACCCGGTTACCTACCACATTGATTTGGGGAGGGCTATATTTGGCTATATCTGTTTGTGGCTTAATTCAAGGTTGGTTCCTGAAGGTTCATTTGGAGGAAATTGGATCAGAGATCACATTTCCTTTACAAAAAGACACTGAAAGAAACCTCTCTAGGGGGCCAGACATCACCACCCTGCATGCATATTACTTATTTAATTACTGCTTTGGCAGCTGTGTTATTACTCAGCCCATTACTGTCCTGTGTAGGGGATGGTCAGTAGAAAATGCCTGTTTCTGCCTTACAGAGTTCATAGAGAGTATCACGGTGATTTACCAGGAACTGCTGTCCGGGAAGAGCCCCAACACTGTGATCGTTCCCACGTCGACCTCAATGGAACAGCTCCCCCCGCTGGCCACCAGTGAGACTGCAGCCCAGGAGGGGGTGGATGCCTCAGTCTTCCAGGATGCGGTAGAAGCGGCCTGTGAGAGATACAAGCATAGGTACGCAACGTCACACGGGAATGTTAGCACATAGCTAGCCTAATATGAGTCGTTTTGAAGGATGTGGCGTGAGGGGTGTGCCGAGGCCACAAGGATGGGGTGCGGGCCTGAGCGCTCTTTCTGTCTTTTTCGTCGTCTCTTCTAGCCACCCGCCTGCTCCTGCCATCAGGGAGATCCTGCAGCAGGATGAGCGGGTCATCCTGTACGGCTTCCTCATGGCTCTAGCTAAACATGAGGGTATCAGTAAGGAGATCGGTGAGTGCCTGCTTCTCCACTGGCCACATCACACGCCGTCATTCTGGGATACCCACAGAGCCTCTCCCCATTACTGGGGATAGCAGGGTCTCGTCCCTTCCCCATCACTGGGGATAGCAGGGTCTCGTCTCCTCCCCATCACTGGGGATAGCAGGGTCTCATCCCCTCCCTGTCACTGGTGATGGCAGGGTCTCCTCCCCTCCCCGTCTCTGGGGATGGCAGGGTCTCGTCCCCTCCCCATCGCTGTGGATGGCAGCGTCTCGTCCCCTCCCCATCGCTGGTGATGGCAGGGTCTCCTTCCCTCCCCATCGCTGTGGATGGCAGGGTC
Source organism: Mormyrops attenuatus (assembly GCA_026777985.1). NCBI lineage: Eukaryota > Metazoa > Chordata > Actinopteri > Osteoglossiformes > Mormyridae > Mormyrops > Mormyrops attenuatus. Next base: position 6,783,572 of record JAODKC010000021.1, read on the forward strand.
TCGTCCCCTCCCCATCGCTGGTGATGGCAGGGTCTCGTCCCCTCCCCATCGCTGTGGATGGCAGGGTCTCGTCTCCTCCCCATCGCTGGTGATGGCAGGGTCTCGTCTCCTCCCCATCGCTGTGGATGGCGGCGTCTCGTCCCCTCCTCAGCACTTGGGGTAGTACAGTCTCTGCTGCTCCTCAGGAAAAGACTTAACCCCATCTCTTAATATTCCTCTCATTTCCAGAGCTCCAGCAGACTTGCATTATTTGGTATGCATATCTACACTTGTTATTGGTCTTCATAGATTTTAGGAGGTCTTCTTTAGGAAGCAACCCTGAAGTTCACCTTTAGTGTCGGTGGAATTTGTTTTATTCCGTCCTGAACGTGTGTTTGCACGACTGCTGACTGATAAATAGATGAAAATATAACATGTGATAAGTAAATAAAGGTGTTAGGGCTGTGCATCTCTCCCTCATAAAACGATCCAATATGTATGTAAATACATGGGCGGCGATATTAATTAAGTGCAATTCTTTTTATTACAGAACGATTTGATGCTATTGTATACAGTTGGATTCGATGCAATGTAGACAAATGTATCATTTCAGAACTACTAATGTCATGGTGCTTATTACTTTTTCAATAAACACAGTTTGACAAAAATTACTTACTGTATAAAAAACATTTAGATATTATGAATATAAACACACCCATGCCTAGGTGCAGGGCCGTCCCGTGGCATAGGCAATATAGGCAGATGCTAAGGGCGCCATCATCCAGGGGGCGCCACAAACGGAGGAAGAAAAAAAGTGTAACATTCCACTATTCTTAAAACTAGTTGGTATTAATCTGTCTTGATATGAAAAGAACAAGCCCACATGAATTTACCTGCTTAGCAAAGCCTATTAAGTAGTAGTAGTAATAACAGGGCCGATCAATCCTATATGCGACATAGGCGATTGCCTAGGGCGCCAACTTGTGAGGGGGCGCCGAACTGACAGCAAATTTAACTTTGTCTCAAGCGGGGGGCGCTGGCGGTGATGCTCGCCTAGGGCGCCACACCGGCTATGACCGATACTACCTAGGTGTCTTACTTTAGTTATTGCTGTAAAACATGTCGGCATTGTCAGATATGTTATTGTTTTTAGCCTTGCAAGCAACGCTAATGTTACTCTTGGAGGTCAACGCGAGAAGTTGTGCAGATTTAGATTATATTTAGATTTCGATTAGCATATGATAGGCAGCTATTATTTTGAAAGTGAAATAACTCGTAACGTTAGGCCAACGATTCATCTGCAGCGGCTTAGTTTATACTAAAGTAGAATTAGCAGCAAAATTTCAGTCAGCTGGTTCATAACTTTAGAATTGGTCCACCAATTGGTTCATAGTACATGTAGATCGATGCAGGTGTCTGTGTATTGATGTAGTCGCATCTTTAACGTTTCTGTACATTACGTAGCATATATGATCCAGAGGCCTTCAGCAACCTGTAACCTTGGTGCTTGCTGTAAAAACCGGTTTTCTTTAAATTTTTCTTCTATCAAGGAAAAAATCCTGCTTCTAGATTTATAGACACAAGTGATGTAAGCCTTTCTACCGCATATCTCCTGTAGGCTAGTAACCCTGAGCTTCTTCCCATTGCAGGTTCCTTGCCAAGCAGAGCCGACCTGCTGATAGATCCGGAGATGGACCAGGAGCTGGAGAGGCTGTAAGTGGGAATGTGGCAGTCCCATTCTCTGTTTGCTGATATCACTCTCAGAGCACCACCCTGGGTCAGGGGCAGCTTCAGTAAAGCCAGTGTAGTGGGGGGCTGGGGTTTAACATGTCCTCCGTATGCCCAGTATATTGTGTGTTCTAATCTGTTGTGGATTACATAGCAGAAGTGTAACTGGAGAGGACACCAGAATGAGGTCAGCTTGTTATGGTGCATTTACCCTGAACGGCTGTGTGCAGCACTGTATACATACAGTAACCCTGGTTAATATGTTATGGTGTATTTACTCTAAGCAGCTGTACTCAGCACTTTATACACACAGTAACCCTGGTTAGTATGTTATGGTGTATTTACCCTAAGCAGCTGTACTCAGCACTGTGTACACACAGTAACCCTGGTTAGTATGTTATGGTGTATTTACCCTAAGCAGCTGTACTTAGCACTGTGTATATACTGTAACCCTGGTTAGTATGTTACGGTGTGTTTTAAGGCTGAGCGTACATATGATAACTGCCGCTGTGATTTCAGCATTGCCCAGATCTCAGTCAGCCCCACATCCAGCAGCAGTCACACGGCTGCCCACCGGGAGTCTGGGAGAAAGGCGTCGCCCCGCAAATCACTGCACCACCGCAAGAGGATCGAGATGGAGAGTGACGGCTCCACGGAGGAGACCGACTCATCTGAGAACTAGGAAGGCAGGGGACGCGGCCTGCACACAGACTGGCTCACAAACTCCTGAGTAATAATGATAATGACTTCACGGCCGCAGAGAGATCCCCTTCTGTTTTGACTAAACCTGCTCTACATTATTCAAAGAGGAAAGTGCTTTATTTCAGTATAGTATTAAATCCCAATCAACTCACTTAATTGCTTGGACAGTTGATTGGTTGAATGAATTTCTCCCTGCTGTTTTTATAAAATATAAGTACCAGGACTTGTTGGGAAACCCCTTTTAAAAAGGGATCTGATTTTTCATAACATTTATCATTCGGAGAAAAGCGAATGTTCATTAGGGGGTCCCCTGTACCGTTAGCCTGCCACTGTTGTAAATGAGGAAAGGAAGATATCATATAATAACATTTTTACTTGTTTAGGTGCCCACAGGACAGGAACAGCAGCTAACAGGTGGTATCCTCTCCTTATGACCCCAAGATGCCTTTGAATCTGCAGAAATTAGAAGCCAACAGTGTACTTCAAAGGAGCTGAACAAAGCTGCAACCAGGAAAGTAAAATGACACTTTAGACAGTTAACATAAGCATGTATGCATAAAATATGCTGAAATATAAACAATGCAAAAGCTGCCTTTGGTTTGGGCTTTGTGTAACGTCAACGTTGTTGAATCCGGCCATTTATTCAGCGAAATCAATCCACATTTTCCAGTCTGCTTTTTCAGGGTTTTAGGAGTTGCTACAGCCTGCTTGAGGGGACATGACAATGTAGCAGTACACTCTTACTTGCTGTTTGTTAACCAGAACTAAGTGTTAGTTATGTAATGATCCCACGTTTGTTCATTCATTAATCAATCATAACAGTTTATGTTTTTCATGCAGTTGCTATATTTGTTCATGATTTGTACTTGAGTTGTAACTGAGTTGCTAGGTTACATGTGCTCCCTCAAGTACATGCATAGTATCCTATATCGTTGCATTCTTCTTGTGATTGATATATTAATTCGCTAGTTTCTTAATGACTAGCTTCAGCCATTATGACAAGCTGAATAAAATTGTGAAAGTCTGCCCCTAGTGGCAGATCCCTTATTCAGTATTAAGCGTTAAGGGTCATTAGGCAAAACAGAAATGAGGAAGTGCGTGTGAGTCGATACAGAAACCGTAAAAAATTTGAATGTGGGTTTCTGCCATCCATTGTGAATATATTTTTCAGACTCGAATTTTCAAGCCTAGTACCATACAAATTATAAATTAATATCCTTGCATAGATTTGCCACCTAGCAGTTTACCTGGGATGGCAGCAGGGGTCATTGTGATGTCATAAAGGCATTCAAAAAGTTCAGAATGACAGTCCATGCAATAGAATGTGTTCTCTCACTCATAGAAAAGAGTCTGCTCTCACTCATTCTCTGTCACTCATCCAGCTATCACACCACACGTCTTTAAAATGACTAAACTTATGGTTGTTTCTTTTACTTTTATTTTGCTTTTGGAGGGATCCATATTTGCTGTGCTGCTTCATAGAAGGTGACGAAAGTGTTAACTTTGAAAAATATGTTGAATTCAGAGCCTTGTGCTAGTTTTTATCATATTAATAAACTGAATTATATTTCCCAGTTTATATCTGTCTTATCCCTGTCTTAATTAATAAGATAATGAAGATAATTATCATCTAGTTGTTTTCCTCTGTGAGCTGTCAGAGTGCCGAATGTACGAAGTAGGCTGCACTCTAGCCCTGAAATTCACTCTGGATAATAGTGTTTGCAAATAAAATTAAATAAGAACAGCATTGGGTGAATGGAATGTATGCAGGAGCCACTGTTCTAGAGAGGCAGACGACGTTGCTGCACCTATGAGCCAGGCAGACGCCCCACTGCAGACGCAGCACCTCAGACCTCTACTGACTGTCCTCGGAATATTTCATCTGTCCAGTCAGGAAGGATGCCAACTACAGTGATAATATCACAACATATGAAATTAGTAAAAGTCTTCTCACTTCCATGATTTTTTTAAATCTACCTCACCCCGTTGAACACGAATGTCAGACCCCAGTCCTGGGGGGCCGGAACCCTACACATTTTTGGGTTTCCCCTCATTTAACACACCTGATTCAACTCCGTGCAACTCCTTTTGTTGATTACTGGAGTAAAACATATTGTGATTAATATTAATGTTAAGGTCGTTTCCTACTTGACTATTACAGCTCTTGGTTCTGGTCATTGTTTATGGCTGAGCATTAGCCCCCAGACCCTGATGACCCTGAGCTTTGTGTTCCAGATTATGGTGTCATTAGAGTCCTGGTGCTCCCTGTCTTGCTGTATGGCTGTGAGACGTGTACGCTTTCGAGTGAGCTGAGACGAAGACTGCACTCCTTCGGTACTGTGTCTCTTCGGAGAATCCTTGGGTACCGCTGGTTTGACTTTGTGTCAAATGAGCAGTTGCTAGAGGAGTCCCAAATGAGGCACATTACTTGCATTATGAGGGAGACTAAAGCAATGCAATGGATTATGAAAAGGCCTTCATTTACACATAAACTGCACACAGAATCAATAGCATGTACAGCATGTGCAACATGGTAAATTAATTACCATAATAATAATAATAATAATAAACTTATAAATTAATTAAGAAGTAAAACTCACGTTCCTGCTATTCAGGATGACTTTTGATGGTGACTTAGGGTTAGGAAACAGGACTAACGTGACTCTCTTTCCTTCATTTTCTCCCAACCAATCAGATGTCTTGGTTCTGCCTTCTCTAGTTGTTTGACCCCGTGTCCTCTACAATCTGATTGGTTATTTCTCAGAACCAATCATTTTTCATTCTACCCTCAGAACATTTTTGTGTAAGTAAATCACCCACAAGCAAAAAGCTCAGGTACTGTAATATCCAAATATCCAGATAATGTCCACCTTCATCAACGGACGATCCCCCCATTCAGCTTCTCATCTTACTAATCTTATTGTTTTTTAGAGGGTCTCCATTGCCTTTGGGTTTGGACTGTAGACCTGCTCTTCCTCTCTTCACACCTGGACTTGTGTAGTTGTGTGAGGAAGTAATAGATTCTTAAGTAGATGTTTCAGGATGTCAGTTCTGGAAGAGATTATGTGTATAACCCTTAAGAACAAGAGTAATCATATGATATATGAACACAGTGTTACATGAGTTTTGAAAGAGCAAAACTACATTCACTGGGGCCAGCTTACAGAGGTATTTCTGAGACTTTAGCAAAGTATCACTGCATTTATGAAGGGGAGCTCAGTGTCCCAATAGATTTAGACAGTGGCATAATTGGTGGCCTGGGCAAAATCAGTGCCAGCTGCTCAGTTGTGCAGTTTAATGGCACCTCATTGACTCCCTTGAATGATGCTGCCCACCTTGCCCTTGCCAGGATTTAACTATGGATTTAGGTACTTGCTACCTGCCATCCCTTTAGTTACCAGTAGAGGTCACAACGAACCTGACAGATCAGCCAAGGTACCTTCTAAAGCCCCTTGATTGGGATGTATAAGGAGACGGAAAGCTTAAGTTTCTAGTACACTTGTACATGAGCTTATTCCATATAACAGAACGCACAACTGAGGGAATAATTTGTGTCATGCGAAGACCTATGTTAAACAACTCGGAAGTGCCATACTCCGCTACTTTAAAGATGATTTAAAGTAGAGTATTTTGGATGAAACATCCACCCATCCATACATTGATCCTTCGATTCATTCATCCATCCATTCATTCATCCATCCATCTCCACCCATCTGTCTTCCAAAGACTATCCAGTACAGGGCTGCAGGGGATCAGGGGTCTCGTTTGTCAAAGATGAAAACACACAGAAAGATGCCCGAAATGTGGATGTGCAACCTTTCACATTCATTTTCATGTAAAGTTTGATAAATTGAGACCCCTGGAGCTCAGGGCATGAGGCTCAGACAACACAGGGCACGAAGCTGGGTACACCCTGGATGGGATGCCAGTCCATCACAGGGCATGAGGCTGGGTACACTCTGGATGGGATGCCAGTCCATCACAGGGCACGAGGCTGGGTACAGCCTGGATGGGATGCCAGTCCATCACAGGGCACGAGGTTGGGTACACCCTGGATGGGATGCCAGTCCATCACAGGGCACGAGGCTGGGTACAGCCTGGATGGGATGCCAGTCCATCACCAGCTGCAGGGTTGGGTACACCCTGGACAGGACACCAGTTCATCCTTGGCAACATAGATGCACACACTCACGTACACTCTGGATGATTTAAAGGTTTGACTGCAGGAGGAAACCTCACACAACATGGGGAGAATGGTTCAGTATGGAATTTTGCAGCAATCTCAATACTTGTGGCCTTATACCTCCTGGGTCAGGTGCTCTGTCCTCTGCTCTGTCTGTGCAGTTTCCGTGTTCTGCTGGCATTGTGCAGGCTTCCTCCAGTACTTCGGTTTCTCTCATAGTCCAAAGTCACAAATTTTAATGTCTCTAAGATTCCCATAGAGCATGACTGTATGTGCCTGACAATTACTGCATCTCACTCAGGGTGTTCCCCGGCCTTGTGATGGACTGGCATCCAGCTCAGGGTGTACCCCGGCCTTGTGATGGACTGGCATCCCAATCAGGGTGTACCCCGGCCTTTTGATGGACTGGCATCCCGCTCAGGGTGTTCCCCGGCCTTGTGATGGACTGGCATCCCAATCAGGGTGTACCCCGGCCTTGTGATGGACTGGCATCCCGCTCAGGGTGTACCCCGGCCTTGTGATGGACTGGCATCCCAATCAGGGTGTACTCCGGCCTAGTTATGGATTGGCATCCCGCTCAGGGTGTACCCCGGCCTTTTGATGGACTGGCATGCCGCTCAGGGTGTATCCTGGCCTTATGATGGACTGACATCCCACTCAGGGTGTACCCCGGCCTTGTGGTGGACTGACATCCCACTCAGGGTGTACCCCGGCCTTGTGACGCAGAGTTCCCCATTGTGGGATAGGCTGCAGCCCCCCATGACCCTGATCAGAATAAGTGGCTAGAAGATGGATGAATGCACTAGAATTAAACACTTAAAGGTAAAGTTACAGGTGGCTGTTTTGTGTTGGTTTTACTGGATGATGAACAGCATTCAATGATCATAACTTTATGTTAGCTTAAGGCAAAACAAAATAATATGACACATCTATGAAGAATCCATTTAAGGTTGTCAGAAATATTCAATACAGTTTAAAGAGGATCTTCATCCCAATAGACTACGGTATATCTTCCCCTGGATTATGGATTCTTTGAAACAGGTCTTATAAATATGTCATTCGGAATAGAGCATATCACAATATATCTTTCTCAAATTAATTTACTACACAGTTTGTCTTTCTGGGAAATGTTATCAAAATTATTCAGCAATCCTTTCTGCCATTAAAGGTTTGTTGCGATGCCAAGAGGAAGCTCTGACACCTGGAAAGCAAGATAAGAGTGTGTGCCAGCAGGAGGTCTGCGAATTCACGGGGTTTGGGCCAGGTGTGACGTGAAGATGTAGAGATGGAGTGTCGATACCAATGGTCAGCTAGCTGCTTGGGGGGGAATTACGTTGGAAGTCTGCCATGACACCAGAGGATTTGTCAAGAGCTTTCATTCCATAGCGGTCACTGTGACACAGACTAGCTTGCATCGGTTGGTATTGCATCGGTTGGTATTGTTAATTATAGAGGTTAAACTTTCAACACTCAAATGAATGAACAGGTTTAGGTTTTGAGTGACATTTTCACACTTTCACTGATGTGAGGTTTTTGATCTGGTCCCGTAATTGTAGTTTCATAACGTACTTCGTTGAGTTATTACAGAACAAAGAATCTCTTTGCAGATGCGTCATTGGTCGGATCCTGTCCATTTGCTTGCAGGTTCCAGCCTCGCTACTCCGTTAGCGTGGCTGTGCCCCATGTCCTGTGTCAATCCGAGTGCTTTGAGTGGAGCTTTAGTTCTGACTAGTGCTGTGGCATTTTTTATCTTTAAAGAATTACAGGATAATTCGGCTTTGTGGTCTGAGTAATCCGCTAATCCCCCCCCCCATTACAGCACATAAGCTGACTTACGCCTCCAATGAAGCTTAATCAACTACCCCACGTAGCTTGGCGATTACCGTCAAATTGGCTGCTGGTGTCTTGTTGTGCTTTTCAAATACATCACGTAGACTGATTGGCTTCAGTCCTCGTCACTAAGCATAAATCTTGCCTAACCTTTCAGAAGGCTCTGTGTGTTTTACATACCATACAGAATGGACCTGGCACCACAGAATATGCTTGTCTGCTAATGCTTGGTGTCTAGTAGCCTGTTACATTACAGATAGTCTACTCTGTGGTGACTGCTTCTCTATTGATGAGGTTGGGTGCAGGATGGGCTGCCAGTCCATGACAGAGGAAGAGGCTGGGTACACCCTGAATGGGCTGCCAGTCCATGACAGAGCAAGAGGCTGGGCACACCCTGAATAGGCTGCCAGTCCATGACAGAGCAAGAGGCTGGGTACCACCCTGAATGGGCTGCCAGTCCATGACAGAGCAAGAGGCTGGGTACACCCTGAATAGGCTGCCAGTCCGTGACAGAGCAAGAGGCTGGGCACACCCTGAATGGGCTGCCGGTCCATGACAGAGCATGAGGCTGGGCACACCCTGAATGGGCTGCCGGTCCATGCCAGAGCATGAGGCTGGGTACCACCCTGGATGGGCTGCCAGTCCATGACAGAGCATGAGGCTGGGTACACCCTGGATGGGCTGCCAGTCCATCACAGGGAATGAAGATCCTGAGTGTGTCCAGTGCGCTGTCATCTGCACCTGTGTCGGTCAGGATTCTGATGTTGCAGAGGTAGTCACTTGCACTGAAATGTTTTACTGTTTTATTTATTTCAGTGTGCTCTTTCATGGCCACGGGAATGTGAAATAAATACATACCCTTGATTTGATTTCTTTCATGCAGGGTCCAACAATGACTACAGGAATGAATGGCTGTAACTATGGAAACATAGTTAGAGAACTCAGTGGAAACTGTCAGGGCTTTGAACCTGGCTTAACCACATAGTAGTAAGCACTGTTGAAAGGTTTGCCTTGAAGTAAATTGAATTCTAACTGTAGTATGTAATGCTCAACATCTTCGCATTTTTCCACAGTGTGGATCAGGTTTGTTTCAAAAACATTAAAAACAAACCAAAGGTTTTGAACTATCATTAGACACTAGCAAAATAAACAGTTTAAATTCTTCAGTGAATCTCGGCTATTTTTAGATCTTGTCTTGAGGGTTGGTGTTATGACGTTCGACAGTGGAATTTTGTTTAAAAAAATGTTTAGTTTAGCAGCGTTGAACTGGGCTGACTCTCAGCTCCGGCATTTTGCTAAGTGCTCCATAGTCACATGTGTCTTCTGTACTAACAATGAGCCTAAGGGCTTTTTGCCTCTATTATCACTTATGGTTCTTATGAATACAGATGTTAAAACACGCCAACCTTTCAGGGTCCTCGGAGACAGCAGACATGGATACTCCCCTGTGAACATTAGCGCTGAACTTGAGTAGATACATCATGGAAGGTATGGAGGAGTTTGGTTCAACTGTGACTGAGGAGCAAAAGATGGTACCTTCAGAAAGTGAAAGCATGCAGGAAAGATAACAGCTCTGAAGCAAAGCCAATTATGATCCTAAAACTCATGGAGGGGCTGTATTCTATTGCCCTACTCTCTCTCTTTCATTTCTACATTACTTATCCATTCGTCATTCAACCACCCATCTAGTACAGGGTTTCAGCCCCCTTATTTATGTATAAATGGTTTATATATTAATTCTATATACTTTTTATTTTGTAATTCTATATTTAGTACTAATAAATTGCTTACATGGTACCAAAACACATTTTGATGCATTATTTCTACAACACTCTCTTTAATGATGCAATTAATATGCATGTTGTATTTATTAATTGTATGGAGTCGTACTCAACATAATGAATCTCTGTTACAGAGATTTTATTGCCCCATATGTAAAAATCAGCCCATTACAGCATCTGTAGAGTTTATATGTAGTATTCAGGAAACATTCAAATGATTAATTATTCAGCATTAATAAAAGTATCTAAATAAAGACGATAATGGCAGTCTGAGAATGAATGACATATGATTTTAGCAACATCAGGTATGTAAATGTCGCTGTCTGTGTATCTGTAATGTCTGTTAATGTGGATGTGGAGACTAAATGCCTCAGTGACAAATTTCTGGGAAAAGGTTGAGCAAATTGCAGGCTGTCAACAGTTTCCCGCAGCTTCCATTAAAATGCTAAATTCACCTGTTGTGCTTTAGATCTGGGAACCACAATACGGCTTTTGGGGCAAATGGAATATTTAAGACATGGATGTCCTGCACAGCTTCTGTCTGCTGATTTTACAGGACTTCTCTGTTCTCTTCATCATTTCTCTAATTGTATTTTGGGCTGAAAGCTATTCTAATGGAAAATAAGGTTGCTCTGTGGAAAACATCCCCTTTCAATGAATCTATTTGTCCCTCGGCTTGGAGGACACAGACTAGCCCTTAATATCATACTCCCATGAAGGACACATGGAGAGCTATTTCAGACTGACGATAAGCCTGCCAGGCAGCATTCCTTATCTGATGCAGCTTCATTGTCTGTCTCCCGGGGCCGATGCGAAAATGACAATTCAAAGGAACAGTTCTGCTTCTGTTCCTAGCTTCTCTGTATCATCCAGGGCTACATTTCCCAAGAGCCTACTTGCTAACAACATTAGCAACTTACATAGTTGGAACCATGCAGCTGAAACATTCCCACTACTGCATGTTTGCTGCTAACGGAAACTTTTGGGAAACGTACCCCAGGTTGGGTGAATGCAAATTACCCAGAGGCTTTTGCCTGCACATGAGTTTCAAAGGAAGCTCTGGAACAACAGAGGTTGTGTTTAATACATATTGGTGTTTAGCCGTTTTTTGTCTGTATCTGAACAGACGTTGTGAACCAAGATGGCTACTCATTCAACTTCACCTTCCAGATAAGCAGCATGAAGGTGTAGCATTAAAACACACTGTGCAACCTCCTATTTTTGGATGGCGCAGCTTTAACGTTTTCCAGTCAAAAGATGGAGTCAGATAATTGCGTTTTTACGACATGCTTCTGTGTGAGCCATACGAATGGAAAAGATAACGCAATATCAGGATATGGTTCAGAATTAATAAAACTAATAAAAACACAAGTATCTTTGTATTTTTTATCTCATTTTCCAAGCAAACATACCATATAAAGACAAACTGTTACTGAGTTACATGTGCAAGCAGATTACGTATGTTCGTATTCATCAAACTTTATGAGCTAACGGGCAGCTCAATGCTTACTCATAAACTGTACCATTATTCTTTGACAGCATAGTAACATTATACTAAAAAGTACTAGTGTTGTACTTAAGTGTACTGACATGATGCTGCTACTTTTCTGTTACTAAGTTTCTGCTACTCAAACATTGCAGCTAAAGCACACAGCTGTTCTTCCCTCAGGCAGAGAGATGAACACAAGCATTAAGAAAGGCTCCATTCTGCTGTTAAATTTACAGTGACGCTATTAACTTTGTGACTGTGGTCTGGCATCACTGCCCAAGCTTTGTTTGAGAGCAGTCATTCGAGAACCCAAACATGTTCTTATTTGAAAAGGTCGATGGCCTCCTCAGTCGGGAACACAGTCACTAGAGTGTCTCCAGCGGTCATGTCACTCTAGACAGTCGTGGTGATGTGTTTACGCCCAAAACCCACATCTGCTGCCCCACTTGTTTCTCCTGCCTCTTCAAATCCAAGAGGGCATGAGACATCCATCTGTGGTTTCTTAATCACATGGTGAAGTTCTGAGCTTCTTTGCCCAGATGAATGGAGGAAAGCTTCTCAGGATTTGGACACTGAGAGAGAGGCCCCTGTGATTAATTTCCTCCCCTGTGCTGAGGATTTCATTCTCCCACATGCAGACACTAATGAGCAGGATGAATTATTTACTGATGTGAAACAGCACAAAACAGCAGCTACAGTACAGCTCTCTCTTCCCAGCACCATGGCTGCTATTGCCCCTAGACTTAAACACACAGCCACCTCTCAACCGGAAAAAGCCCCCAAGCAGTTTCATAACGTAGAGAATCTCCAAGGTATCACAAAACACAAAGTTACACCATTTACAGAAGCAGAAGAGATACGGCCTGTTAGCAAGCATCACAAGAGCAACACAAACCTGTCCCTGTCATCCTGTTTATTTCGGAGCTTGTTTCAGAGATCAGAGATGGTGTCTTCCGTTCTGGAACATTTTGTACCCAGAGACACCTTGAATAATGAGTGAATGAAGTGTGCAGCTTTTTTGTCGATGGTTGGCCAATGCCACACAATGAGTTAGTTACTGTATCTTTATCTTTATTAAGCTCTCTCCCTTCCCACAGACACACACACACACACACACACACGTTGGCATACCTATCTAAATCAGGACCTTCCATTCATTTCTATGGGAAAACCCTTACACCCAACCTTAACACTGCACTTTAAATGCATTACTTACTTCTGTTTACTGTATATCTATGTATATATTGTTAAATTCTGCAAATTGTAACTCTAATTCTTGTTGGCTCTTGTTTGCACAGTCTTTGGATCGGTCAGGGGTTCATTTCACTACATGTTGTACTTGTTACAACTATGTATATGACAAATAAAGAATCTTGAATCTTGAATCTTAACCCCTACCCAGCTCTAACCTTAACCATAAGTAACCAAACAAAATACAGGTCTTTTGGCATTTATAGTTTTTTTATTGCAAAAAATTAGTTTGGGGACTTGAATGTTGGTCCCAACAATGTCAGAATAACAGGATCTTATGACAATATGGAGACATTTGGTTACCACAATGTAATATATACATAACCACCACCACCCCCCCCACACACACACACACACACACACACGCACACACACACAGACAAAGCATACTTCACAAGCAGCAAGTACCATGTAGTAATGTGCTGTTATAATTATGGTTAAATCGTTGAACTACTGTACGGTTAAAACGTTAAAATTTTGAATGTTGAAATGAAGTTGTTTGCTTTTTCACGTCCATTTGTTTGACTCTAAGCTGCAGTTTTTATTGCTTTTTCATTTTGTACCATTATGCAAGACCCACGTCGACAGTAAGCAATCTTCACATTTTCCATTTTTGTCATTTTTATTAAATGGATTATGCAAATTGTGAGAAATGCTGTGGAAAATGTCATCTTTATTCATCTCCATTCCGCTGCTCAGCCGGGAAGGCCCCAGTCTCCGACTGACATTCACTTGCAGTCCAGCACAATCGATTTAGTCAAACCATGTGAGCAATCGTTCCTGACACTTGTTTGGGTAATGCCGACCAATATGGACATCCTTCGGGGTGCCACAGCTCCCTCGAGGTGATGGAGATCTCCAGAGTGCTGCTGTCACATGGCAGGTCATCAGCAGAGTAACTGGGCATCCCAGGTCCCCTGAGAAAATGTCACCTTGGGCCCCCTGCTTAGGTCGGCGCTTTCAATTGTTCAGTTAATTTGCCAAGTGGGGCTTGGGGATTTTGGGGCCCCTACAAAGTGCTGGCCCCCCTCAATTTGTCATGCTATTCATGCCCCTCCAATGGTCATTCTTGTGGCTGGGTGGAGGAATTCTTATGGCCTGGACTGGATTGGCAGCTGGAACTGCTCTGACCCCAGACAGGGCTCATCACGTGTTGTTCCTCAGAGAATTTGCTGTGATGTCAGACCCTCACAGGTTTCATTATAAATTCATGCTACGATCTGAGGTCAGATGCCCCCCTGGATTAAATCACTATAGCTTAAGTAGCAGGGGCCGGTGTGCCTGTCTGAATGGATTTTGAAGTTACATAGATTACATTGTACTTGTAAATGAAATAATGTGGCACATACTATTTCGCTAACTACTGCTAGAATTTCATATATGAGATTTCATATATTCACAGAACCACCAACAAAATGGAACAATCACAAGCTGGCTTAGTAAACACCTCTACTGGGTGACTCAGCTAGACCCTAACTTTTTTTCTGAGAGACGTGGGTCATCAATCCAGCTTCTCCACCATTATTTGGCAAGGAGATTGATGCTTAGAGATCGGTGTAGGCGTCTGGAGGAGATGCTTCCACAGCGGTGTGATATCGACATTTTCTGAACTGCGCAATGTCTGCAGCGGCACCCTTTCTATACTCAGAAAAGTCACTGTGTTTCAACGGCAGGGCCATGCGATGGTCTGCAGAAGGAAACTTCGCCACAACTGTTAACAATTACAAGCTACACATTTAACATGTAATGCTGCTATTTTTAGGTCTAGGTCGGTATTCCATGGCTGTTATAGAGGAAGAAGGATCCTAAACTGCCCCATAGTTTTAAGAAAAAATAGCTTGTGGATAAACAACACTAGTTTTTGGTGAGAAGCTCTCCACAAAGTGAAGCACACAAACCCGGCCGAGATTTGACTTTAGCCGGAATATTTATGCATCGTCTATGCTGTTGGGAATCTTCCTACTTGTATTGATATACACAAATACATCATCTTTTTTGGTACCACACTGAGACAGATTTCATGCTGACAGAAAACACTGGCATGCTGGACACCTGCCCTTTTTTCTGGACAATGAGTATCGTGTTACATGAGGCAAGGATGCAAATAATATTTAAGCAGAATGGAGAAATGCAAAATGCAAAACTGTATAAATGCTCCACCTTACCCACCATACCCACACTTTACAATGGAAAACAGTTTCGCATTTTGCATACCTCCATTGTGCTGAAGGATTAAATATCTCTTCAAAAGGAAAAAAAGAAAAAAAGAAAGAAATATATATATATATATGCAATTTGCACAACCAACTGCCAACAGCCATTTGCGCAAGTGTTATATTGCATTTAAATTGCATATTGCACTGTAGTTACCGTCACGGTACTTTTTTTTGTACAATTCTCCTATTTATTCTTTTGCTTAATTTTTTTTACTTGCGTGTTTATTTTATTGCTGCTTTAGCTTCACATATTTGTTGTCTGTTTTTACTTATATCATCCGTTGTTGTATTCATTTCTACTTACATTATCCATTGTTGTATTTATTGCTACTGGACACAGAAATCCCACACTCCAGGGATCAATGAAGTTCCATCTTACCTGATCTTATTTTTATTTATTTTTTTATTAATATTTATCTATCTAACCGTTTGCATACTCATTGTTTCTTTGTCTGTTTATTTTTGTATTATATTTTTTCATGTGACATAACAGAGGATAACAGAAGACGTGTAATGCGACACATCATGACAATGCATAACACAACATATCATATTACATACCCAGCAAAAAGGTCCATCTTATCTGATCTGATCTTAACTTCATGTGAGGTACAGGAAGCCACGAGCTTGGATGAGTGTATGACCCTCAGGACATGTGGAGAGATGGAAGGAGGAGGTGTTGGGAAATGATTAAATGACTGTGGCGGGAGAGTAAAATCAGATAAGGTGACAGAGAGCCACATGGTCAACATTTACCCAAGCGGGGATCTGACCCCTCCCACAATGGGCATCCTCGACTAGTACCTTATTGTCCCCTCTGAGACCCAGCTGGTGGCAGCGGGTTGCCAGGTGCTGCGGGAGAGTTGGATAGCCTCCCCACCCGCCCTGAGCATCATTAGCATGCCTTTGTGTTTGAACTGAGACAGGTGCTGTCTGCCTGCAGGATGGTACAGTCACACAAAACGAAGAGCAGCATTACAGACTGCGTGTGAATGGCTGCAGAACCCTGCCTCTGTTTGATACTATGAGGAGGCATGATGGAGCTGGAGGCCAGGTAGGCAGGAAGCAATGCCTGGAGATGATGGCACACCCATGGTCACAAACGCAATGCGATCATACCCACACTCAATCTGGTATCAGGACTTGGGTTTAGCGCCATAGTGTAATTATAAAGTATTAGCTAATCTGCCCTGTAAGCTGGAGCTGAAGATGTCCTCTGTACTAGTGAGGAGTCGTGATCTACCTGCAAAGTCGCTAAGTGGGATAGCTGACATGACATAATCTGGCCAAGAGGTGCAAGGCAGCAGAGGAGCCGATTCTGCATCCAGGAGGGTGCTTATTCACGTCACAAAGAATCTCATTCCCCTGAGCAGGAGTATGCTCATTCAAGTCACAAAGAATCTCATTCCCCTGAGCAAGAGGATGCTCATTCAAGTCACAAAGAATCTCATTCCCCTGAGCAGGAGGATGCTCATTCAGTCACAAAGAATCTCATTCTCCTGAGCAGGAGGATGCTCATTCAAATCCCACAGAATCTCATTCCCCTGAGCAGGAGGATGCTCATTCAAATCCCGCAGAATCTCATTCCCCTGAGCAGGAGGATGCTCATTCAAATACCACAGAATCTCATTCCCCTGAGCAGGAGGATGCCCGTTAAACTAGGGGTTCCTTTAAAACTGGAGCACCAGCTTGTGATTATCCAGTAAAACCAACATAAATGAACAACCTGGCATTTTGGCTTAATGTGTTTACTTCCAGGTTATTAGTTCATGTTTTCACAGAAACTCACTGATTTGAACGGATTTAGGTATAACACAGCTGCATGAAGTTTGCATCTGTAAGTAGCATCAAAGAGTTTTATCATGGCACCCTGTTAGTCTCTGATTCCCTTCACAGCATTTATTACATGGAAATTAAATCCACATGTTTTGCTTCTGTGTCTCAGCTGGAGCATCATCATGCAGAGGCCCGACATCCATCCATCTTCTTGTTGCTTATTCTGGTCTGTCTCGCAGAGCACTGGGAGCCTATCCAAGTCCATCACAGACCATGAGGCTGGGTACACCATGGACGGGATACCAGTTCATCACAGGGCACAGGGCAGGGTATTACAGATGCCCCTTAAACTGAACAAAGGAGGAACCCTGCACACCACCAGGAGAACATGGCCAGAGAGAACACCTCACACGCACCGAGTGGAGGTGGGCTTTGAACCCCAAACCCTGAAGGTGTGAGGCAATGGTGATAGCCCTGGTATTGCTCAGAGGCTGCACAGCATGTGGGAGAGGCCTGTCTCAGAGGAACAGGAGCACCATGCAGATTTTTGCTGGGAATACAAGATGTATCACACATTTTTTGACAGCATTATATCTAATAACTGCCTTGATCATTATGCATCTAGAAGGACAGCAAGCGCTCTTCTTGCTTGTAGTGCTTGTGCTGTTATGTTCATCCCATTAATAGCACTGCCCCCTGCTGGCCTGGACCTCATAACTCTTCACCGTAACTGGTCAGCTGTCAAATCATTATTTTTATAACTATATGCAGTTTCTACTCCAGAACAATTCATTTTAATATTTTGAAACGGTATCTTAAAAATCTTAATAACTTCCTGGTTCAGGATGTTGCTATAAGAACCATAATCACAAGCACTGGAGACATCCATCCATCCATCCATTTTCCAAACCGCTTATCCTTCTGGGTCGCAGGGGGTCCGGAGCCTATCCCGGAAGCTATAGGCACGAGGTGGGGAACAACCCAGGATGGGGGGCCAGCCCATCGCAGGGCGCACTCACACACCATTCACTCACACATGCACACCTATGAGCATTTTTTTTGTAACTCCAGTTAGCCTCAGCATGTCTTTGGACTGTGGGGGGAAACCAGAGTACCTGGAGAAAACCCCACGACGACATGGGGAGAACATGCAAATTCACACGCATAAAATTGTTTAAATTATTTTAATTCTCTGATGCAGTCACTAAGCCCGATCAGAAATATACACAGTACTGACACTGTATCTATATTTTGAAAGAGATACTAAGTCAGTGAAAAATGCTTCAATTCAATTTGGTTGTTAAACATGGAAGAATGTTCCTGTGATTTACGAGATGTTTTATGGCCTGAGGACTCTCCGAATGCAGTTAGGCTGCCTGGGAGGAGAAGTACCAGCCAGAAGATTTCTCATAGCTGTTCAGTCAGCATGAGGAGGGTCCTGTCACTGCTGAGAAAATTAAAAATAAAGAGTCCATCAGGCTGTGGAAGACTGTTAAAGAACAGCAGCTTTGGATATGGTGCCCCAGAGCATTGTCCTTGACCCCCAGACAGCCATCAGAATTCTGCAGTAATATGGGGTGGGGGCTCCGTGGGCAGCACTACTGCCTCATACCCCAGGGCTGCTGGTTCAAATCTTGTTCTCTGTGTGACTTGTTCACATTGTGGGAGCTGTGTGACTTTTTGCCAGTGAACTGAAGACTGCTGGTTCCAATCCCAGAGTTGGCAGAGTGATTTGACCATTGGGCCCTTAAGCAAGGCCCTTAACCCCAATTGCTCCAGAGATTGACGGACCCTGATTTCTCATTGTATGTCAATTTGGATAAAAAATACTTGCTAAATAAATGTAATGAAATTCTTCTTGTTTGGTCGACATGTTTCCTCATGCAGTCTGGATATATTGTTTATTCATCCATCCATCCATCCATCCATGCATCCTATCCATTTTCTGTGCCTACTTCTCCTGTAATTGGGTCCAGTTGTGTGATAGACCAACATCCTGCCCTGAAAATGGAATTAATAGTGTGATTTATTCTGTACTTGCTTCCTGTCTGACTCTAGGCTTCTGTTTACTTCAGATCTTGCCAGCTAACCAAGAAGCGGCAATCAGTCCTTAAACATAAATGGTGTGCAGATGAACCTTAACCTCCGACTGTCACGTTGCAGCACCTGCTCATGCCATTATAGTGGAACTCAAGCAGAAAACTTATTGTACTGATTTACTATTTAAAAATACTGTGAACACTCATCGTTCTGCATTTCCACTTTGAGGCCTTTCAGGCGAGTCACTTTGGCCAAATTTTTAACAAGCCAGGGTGAGGAATTACAGGCCACGTTTATTATTTATTATCAGTATATAAATGTCTTAATGTCTTATTTACTGGCTAAATGTGTTATTGTAAGCCTGCAATTTCCTTCAAGATTAATAAACTAGAAAAAGAAGATGGAGACTGAAGAAGTGAACATACACGATTTTGAAAGTCCCTCAGGATGTACACACGTCATGGACCTCCAGCACCTTTCTCAAATGTTGAAAATAACAACCAGAGGAATAAAGCATCCATTTGTTTTCAGTTCTGTGAAGTAAATTGGATTGCGATGATTCTGGCCTTGGTGAGTCTTCAAAAGCATCAGACAGAATACCTGTTCAGCTCTGCTCAGCGCGGTATGACATCAGAGTCTGACACAGGATGCACCCCTCGATGATGATGTCAGCAGGGTTTACTGTAAGATATAGAGGCTGCTTCCTCACTATGCTTTATGACTTACAATATCTCTATAGAAGTCAAATAAATGCTGTTTTTATTTGAAACAAGGTATTCTTAAAATATATAATACATTCTCTAAAAGTACAAAGTATAATTTCACTCCCTTTTAGGCCCTGTAAATAAAAACATTACGAAAAAAACATCATCATTTCAAATTCTTGTGTTAGTCGTAACAGCGGCATTTAGCAGCAGACGTAACATTTTCGGTTGTGTGGAAGCATTGGTGATGCCCCTAAGTCTGCCAGTGTGGACCGTGTGACGCTGCATACCCAGACTCACAGCAAGCACACGCATGTGGGGCATAACAAAGGTCAGGAGCATTACCCTCAGAACCAGACTACGCTGGTTTGCTGGCCTGTCACAGTACCCATGTTTATTTATAAAAAAAAATGCTGAATGAGACAGCTCATGTTCACCTTTATCTGGATAAGGTTCGTAGCACCTGGCCACAGACAGCTTCTTACCTGGACCGACCAACCAACCAATCAATCAAAACAATAAACTTGTCAACATCTATGAAAACAAATGACTTCCAATGACATCGTCAACTAATTTCCAGTGTAGCTGAATATTTTCATACTGTAGGCTTTGATACCCACTGGTTCAGTAAGGTAATGAATGACTGTGGTGTTGAGCACAAAAACACCATTTTACAGGAGGGTCCTGCTATTGCGCCTTTGAGAAAGCGGTGTGCTCAGCATTAATTCAGTATAATCACCAGCTGTGTACTTAGGCAAATAGCAAGGCCAGCCGGTGAGACAAGTGATCGCCTAGAGCGACATTTACTTAGGGGGCGCAACATAACGAGTGAAAAAAAATCAGAAGAAATACCTCTGGTTGCATTTTGTGAGATCACGGTTATTTACGCTAGTTGTAATGTTTCACTTTTCTTATGAAACAGACACAAGCTGCGTAGGTAGCAGCAAGGTACCCTGTGCTACTGAGATGTTTTTAGTATAAATGAATTTAAAAAATTTGTTTTCAGCTGCTTTTTTTTGGCTGGGACGACAGAACCCCCAGGGTCGTAAGTAAAAGTGTAAGACACGCTGGATAAAAATGCCGTAGAAGCAACTACAGGGCTGGAAAAACAATAAAGGACAGGGTTTGGTTTTATTTATTTAATTTATCTAGAAAAATGAGAACTTCAAAGCCAGTAGGTACTGTATAATAATGAAAGTAAGGTTACAGTTACTTATGTACTTATGATGTGTACAGGCTTGTCCGGGTGATCAAGTAGCACTGTAAAAATAGCGCCCATGAACAGGAGGCCGATGGTTGTATTGTATGTACGGAATTTCTTATCAAAATCCCTGTAGAATGACGCTGTTCCCACTGCGAGACACCGTGACTTTCACTGGTCGTAATGCACGTTTAAACAGCGCAGAAAGCACTCATTAGGCGTGCGGTAAATGAGCCGAGATAAAGCCGCGGCTCCGCCGTCTTACACTTTTTAATAGAAGCGGAGGCGTAACTTACTCCGCTGGGAGTGAACATAAGGACGAGTCGCCGGGCTGAGCGGGCATGCGAAAGCCCCCGGGTCCTTTCTGACAGCGGAACAGAACGGAACCGGCTCCAGGAACATAAGGACGAGCCGCCGGCCGGCTGAGCAAGCATCCGAAGCATCCGGGGGGAAGCTGACAACGAAACCAAACCGAACCGGACCGGATCACTTCGCAGGACGGTCCTCCGATGCGGCACGGAGGCGGCGGCGGCGCTCTGGTCCCTCTGCCTTCATTTCCCGTTACTGAGATCTGCCGCTGCTTGCCTCTGCTTGTTTCGGAAGTGTCAATGGGACGGTGCAAATCGTAACATTATTCGTCATCTATTATTGCAAAGCAGAATCCGTGAGCAATGCGGCTGAGAATGCTGTGCCGGTGCTGAATGCTCATCTCCATCCATCCATCCATCCATACTTCCATCCAGACCATGCATGGTGCATCTGGAGCGCCTGTTTCACCGTGCATGCCGAACAGGTGCTAAATGCTGATCTCCTTACATCCATCCAGACCATGCATGGAGCAAACACGCAAAGCGGGGCTGGACGCCCCAACGGGAGCCTGGAGGAGCAGTACGGAGCCCTGGCCGTGGACACGGCACTCAGCACCTTGCTGGCCGTGCTCGTCTACGTGTTACTCAAAGTCAGTTTGGACGGGATCCGGCAATGGCGGGCTAAGGTGTCGGTGCTGATCGTGGGCTCCGGTCCAGTTGGCCTGACAGCCGCCCTGGTCGCTGTCCGGTCCGGGAAAGTGCTGAAGTTGACGGTGCTGGACGAGCGCCCCAGGACGGCGCTGCTCTGCAGACCGCAGCAGATCGCCCTGGACCCCCGCAGCGTGAAGTTCCTGCTGGGTTTAGGGGTGGATTTCGATAACATGGAAGGCTGCTGGCACAACGAGCACTTCTTCACCAAGATCGGGGTGTTTCAAGAGTATCTGCTGAGCATCCTGGAGCAAAAGAAGCAGAAGGTTAACGTCAAAGTGCACCTCGGCGTCAAGGTGAGCAGCCCGAGATGGAACTATCAACAGGTTCATGTCTGCTATCAGTCATTCACGATTTAACTGAGATCGGGCACCGTCTCGCTTCTGCGATTCAGAGTTATTTAGGATTTTCTATTATTTATGTCTATGCTGGTTAAACACATATGGTTTGTGTACACTTCTGATAACTCGTTCCCCTGACCGTGGGCTTGGTTATGAGACGTGAACTACAGTTTTCCTGCAGTTATTCTTATTTTAGCGAATATCTTCATTTGTTGTTTGGTCGATGTGAAATGCTGGCTTATACGAGTATGATCGAGCTGATCGCCCATCCCGACACGTGGCCAAATCCCATTAATCACTGCTGTCGTGCGTCTTTGGTTGAATCTGGAAGAACGCTGCACTCCATTGCTGGACTCAGGGGCAGGGTGCAGATCAGGCGTTCCTCCATGGCTTTTATGGAAATGCATCCGTATAACATATTGGTGAATATCATGAGTATCGGTCGACACTTGAACATGCACGTCGTTGCAGCTTCAGAAACTCGCCGTTTCCGAACACTGCGGAATACGAAGAGATACGCCGCTACTGCTGCACATAATTATATTCGAACCCTCTGCTTTGTCTGCTACGCCCTTGTGTTTTAAGTACTTACTGTTGGGGTGATACCTGCTTTCAAAGCTTTCGACTGAACATAGATCTTTCAGTTTCCAGGCAGCTGAAAAAGATCTTGTTGGGTAGGAACAGACCCTATGGTAGCCCATTACTGATAATAATGTGAAATATAGTCAAAATATTCGGTAAAACTTTACTTGAGGTGGTACAAGTAACTTAGTAACTCAGTTACTACTCAACTACAAATGATGAGCAAATACAGTATCTTTAAGAAATACATGAACCGTTATGATTAACAATGAACGAATATGGGATCAGTATGTAACTAACACTTTGTTTCTGGTTAATTAATACAGTAAGTAAGAATGTATTACTGCATTATTTGTGTCCCTTAAAGTAGTTACCAAATTTTCTTTCATGTCCCGAGTAAAGCTTTTACGTGAAAGGAAAGTTAAAGTTCGTAATTGCGTAACATTGACTTCATTGTATTTAAAGGAATAGACACATGGATAAAAACGCAACATTGCACAAGGTTTTCGTGCTGTTTAAATGTTTAAATCTTTTTCTTTTTTTCCCAGCGGGTAATATTTTGTGGAGCCTGGATGATATACCGTATCTCATAGCCTTGCCAGGCAGCTTGTGTTTTGAGAGATTGATCTTTTGATCTTACCTGCCTGTGCTTTACATCATATTTATTTTACGGTAGTATATTTCTAGTCCTTATCACGTTTAAGCCCCTGTCTCCCAATAAAGCCTGAAGTAGAACCTTTCAATCCCGCGGGCAGTTTGCGGTCTGATGGGGATGGTCTCCTTCAGGCTCAAATTCTACCGCTGCGATTTTAAATTAAATGTTCTTTGGTGTCTGTGGTCCAAAAGTGTCTACATAGTCTGCTTTAGTGTTCATGATCCAGAAATAGCAGCATAATGGTAGTATCATAATTTACAGTAATTCCTCAGCAACCTCAGTAATTCCATTGCTGTCACATAAAACAATAAAGAATAAATTTGAAATAAATAAAAATAATATATTTCCTAAAATAGGAAAAGAATAAATAATGTAGGCCTATAAATACATTACATAAATATAAATGAATGTCTCTAATAGGAAGTACAGCAGAGTAAAGTGCAACGTGCAGTGTCACTCTGCCAGGTAAAGTATAGGCCTACTGTATGTTTATGAATTTGGAGTATTATTGTGCTGTCCAGTAAAGTGCACTGTGTTTATGTGGTTGGAGTATTATTGTGCTGTCCAGTAAAGTGCACTGTGTTTATGTGGTTGGAGTATTATTGTGCTGTCCTGTAAAGTGTACTGTGCATTCATAAGGTTGGAGTATTATTACTTTGTATTGAGCACGCCAGATTGGAGAGGGGTATTTAATTAACAAAATTTGCATGTTTTTCTTCAGTTGAACTGGTGGATGATGAACGGATTTGCTGGTGTTGATGACGACGCTGGGGGGAGGTGAAGACAGATCATTCGGAGAGTAGTATTTATGCTTGAAAAGAATGTAATTATCATTTTCAGATAGTAAGCTTGATTACAGCTTTCAGCTGGCTATCCTGTCGGGGGGGGGGGGGGGGGGTCGGTTACGGAAACAGCACCGTCCTCGGCCAAAGCCTTCCGTTCCCCGTCGGGCGGGGGGGGGGGGTATGACTCGGGGGACTTGATTAAACCATGCC
>JAODKC010000021.1:6821398-6842879 GCA_026777985.1 Mormyrops attenuatus
AAATATATAAGAAATAATTTATTTACCATGAATTAAGTTTATGATATTTGAAGAAATGTGTGATCATGCCCCAGGCACTGAAAGTGTGTTTTCTACCCTCAGGGCTCAGAGGGTTAATGTTAATTGTTTAGTTTTTTGGGGGGGATGTTTTGTGGTTCTTTTCCGTGTTTTGGTGTCTTTCGAGCGACCATTCCGCCTTCCGTAAACGTATTATTTGAAAGAATTATTTGTATTTACATTATTTTAAATGGGAAAAATTGATTCAGGTCGCAAACTTTTGGGGTTGCAAACGGAGTCCTGGAACTAAGTTTGTGAGTCGAGGTACCACTGTACTATTATATAATAAAAGGGATCACACAGATTTTTTTAAGTTTAACCAAGTTAAAACCATAATAAGCAACATATATTGCACATTAGCTGAAAATAGGGACACCCAGTAAAATCCATGTCCTGGTCTTGCCTTGGGCACATGTAGCAAACCGTAGAGCAAACTAAACGATTTGGGACATATGGGGCTAAATAAATCTAGTCTATAAATGATTCAAACTGCATACAGTGTAAGTATCTGGTGTCTTTCATCCATCCATCCATCCATCCATCCATCCTTCCATTTACTGAAACCGCTCATCCTACTCAGGGTCGTGATGGGGTCCGGAGCCTATCCCGGAGGCTATGGGCACAAGGCAGGGAAAAAACCAGGATGGGGCGCCATCCCTGTCTTCCTGTAAACATTATTATAATTTAAATTTAATATTTCTGGAAAAAACACATAACAGCCACAAGAGGGAAGCATTGCATTTGGTGACATGTATTAACATGATTATACTATTAATAAAAGATGCCATAACACAATAAAAGACAATAAAAACATGGTAAACTCATTTTCTGCCTGCTGTTAGGTAAATTGACCTTATAATATTTGTAAGATTGAATTTGCAAATATAGCACCGAAAACTTGTCAAAATCATAGACTTTGAATACCCTAGAATGCTGTCCTATCACAGAAATCATTTTAGAGTTTATTGCAAATATCACTTAGGTTTGAATTCATCATGTGTCAAACTGTACCTCAGATGAATTGCGAAGGGATTGGCAACTTGGTTTGCAGACAGCAGTCAACACAGCCAATACACATAAATAAAATAAATATGTAAATAATGAATGATTAAAACACACACACATGTATATATAGCATACAATAGGACATCATGTTACAATTGCAATAAGATATGGAACACTATATCTTAATGAATTAGTACTTGTTAGCCAGAGGCCCTACAGCTTTTTTAAAAATCCAACAGCTGACCAAACAAATTATATCAGGTAATTGTTGGATCCCCCCCAACACCTTTTAAACTGCACCTCCTCCCTGACGGTAGGAGGCAAAACGTTGCATGGTGTTCGGAAGAATCCTCCAGAATGCCCTTTGCTTGGGTCCATTTGACAGACATGGTCAAAGTTAATGCAAAGTTTAACAATCCTCCATAGCCTATCTTTGCTAAAACCAAGCTGTGGTTTGCCAAACGAACAAATCATTGCAAAAGTTAAAACTCAATAAAAGATGAATAAGGCATTTTCAAAAGTGATCTATCAACGTTAAAACCCCTCAACTGACCTTTTTGCAGATATACCAGCGGCGAAAGTCATTTTATCATGCAGGATGGTGCCCAGGTATCTATACTGGCTCACTGTCTCTATATCTATGCCATTGATTAACAGCCACATTATATGGATCTGTATGACTTGACAGTATTACATGTTACAGAATGGCTGTGGCGTAAATGCAAGCGTGTAAAAATATTACTCTGCTCCCAGAATATGGCCGTTTGCCCCATTCCGTGTAAGACATGCAATGGCCCTCGGCCCTCTACCCATCCGCACGTTGACAACCCCAGCCTGATGGGCTCCGTCACTTGGGGGACATTGGGTGACAGGTATGTGACAGGGCCTGGCACGACCACGTGCTGCACAGTGCCATGTCTGACCTGCGGTGGCATCTGACCTGGGGCGTCTCTACACAAAGTGACAAGAGGAACGTCTGCATCAATGAGATGAGGTGCCTTATTTGGATTCACGAGAAACTCTGTCTAGGAATAACACTGTCATTATTTTAGCTAATTCACCTAATTCAAAACAAGCAAAATAAAATTATTTTATAGCATGATAAGTGTATGTATTATTAAATTACTCAAGAACTTCAGAAGCTATTCAGCATATACAATTAATTTTTTAAAAACTTGACAGTAGTCGTATATTTAAAAAAACAACAACAAAACAGTAAACACAATGGAGGAAAAAACATGAAAGATAAAAATGTATTTCAAAATGTTGTGCAGTAATCCCAAACATTTTAACACATTTTCCAGGTTATTTAGTTAATTTTTACATAGCGAATCATTAAAGTCTATTTTACATTATGTCAAAAGGTTTTGATATTTTACTATTTCGTTGGCTTACTTCTATTATCGCGTTTTTTCTATATTGGTAAACATTCAAACAGTCTTGGTTACGGCACTGCTGTTTTTCTAAGCAGCACGTAGTAAAGTCTTTAATGCTGTAGGGCTATAAACTGAGATAATTGCGGTGTTATGACAGAGACCCCGTCACCTTCAGCTCCGCACCGGGATGCCGACTGTGCCTGCAGCCGCCCGAAAGCTCGCACCCTCCCGGTAAAGCGCCTTCCCAGACCCGCGCGGCTGCAGGGGTGCCGTTATCCGGATCTACAGATACATCTCCAATATCAGGAATGCGTCCCCTGTTAATTAAATATTAAATAGAAGGGCTTGCTTTGCGGTGACACCGCATTTTCCGATGAAAGAATACCTATTCTCTGCACCCCGTGTCCCATTTCCCCCCGTATGCTCTGCACATCATGCATCCATCTTATCTAATTTCATTAATTCGATTTTGTTTTCATCCCCTGGCAGCTTTATGGTCATCATTTGTGGTTCTTTTCAGTCATAAATTCCGCCGCACAGAAATTGAGATATAAATGCCACCCACTGTCTTACTGCATAATACCCACCGTTTTAATAAAATGAACGTTTAGGCCTATTGTATTTGGTGTTACTCGATAATTGCAGGCAAAGAAACCCAGCGTATTTTACACGGATAAACCATAGACATTGTGTTTATCTTTGTTAATTACTCTCCCGGTGTTAATGGTTGTATAAGTAACATCAAAATATAACATCACCGCGTGAAAACCAGGAATAACAACTACGTTAAATGACATTACTTGCTTCACAATTGCAGGTCTATGAACTACTTTTTTTTGTACATTTTGTAATTTCTAGGTTTTGTGTGCTTTAAAATGTAAACCAAAACGCCAGAGACTTTAATAAACTCTTGGGTTTTACCCTTATGTCTGCTTGTCCTGCTCGACCACACTGAGTGCTTACTGTCAAATGTTAAATGAAGCGTCGCGATGCGGTGATATTTAGGCAAATTTCCAAGCACATACAGTAGTGACCAACAGGGAAAACGTATCACAATAGCCCGATGAATGATTCGGAATGAATAGTTATTGGGATAACTTTTAATTCAGTGGTAAAAGGTTAATACACTATAGTGTTTCCCAGAAAGCGCCTTTTAAGCTGGTTACTGTTCGTATGTAAATAACCGGGGGAGGTTTGGTGAAAAGGGGACGAGGGCAGGGGGGCGGCGGCCGTGATGAATCGCACTGATACTGCCGCAAGTTGTGTTCGAAATAACCGTGAGGTGGAAAGTTTATGGCTAATTTATTCAGTGAACATAATTACCGCAAAAATTGATGAACATGTAACGCAATAGTATTTATTTTGTGCATGCACATTTTTTAGTTTTAGGAAATTACCACTGTTACTAGGCGAGCAGTTAGAGCAGCATTTGGCTGTTTGCAAAGATGGGATGTTCAGTTCAGTGGTTCCAAGTGGCTCCTCTGGTGAGCTAGCATGAGCCTCCTCTTTCATGGGAACATATTCCCTGTCAGACCGCGGATCCGATCCCAAACGCAGTGAGGTCTGACAGTGGCGCCACAAGAACGAGGTCCTCAGAAGGACAGCTGTGAAACCGTGTAACGCTGCACTGACAGTGAGCTGAAAAGGAGCCGTCCGCCCGTCTCTGTGCATCGAAAACATCAGGCAGACTCAGACGATAAACGAAGGGACAGAATGTGGAGAACTGGCATGGTCCAGACATCACAAACCTCCTTCTGCTCCAGGAGAAGCTCTGAAATCTCGACAAACACAAAGACTCAAATGAATACTAACCCTCAATGCTAAAGATACCAAACCGCGGCTGCTCCTCCTGTCAGACAAACGCTGGACATGCACAGGGCCGCACAGCATGGAGAGGCAAGACGAGCTCACTGCCGTTAGCTGTATCATTATAATCTAATGCGATGGCAGCAACCAAGCAGGGCTTAATTGCAACAAGTAAGCCAGCATCCCTCGAAAGGCCCGTAACGTGTTAGGTTAGGCAAAAATGCTATAGACAAACCACTGCCAAACTAGCATGATGGTACTGTATTGTTTTTAATCCTCTTACAAAAACAGTGATATAATAAGCATTGGTGTTTATTGCCACACATGTCACACTTTTGTGCAGGGCCCTGAGGTTTGGGGCCCCCTGTCCCCCTGCATCTGAGAGGGGGCAGTGGGGCCCAAAGGGACTTTTGAGTGGCCCCAGACACAACAAACAGGCGCCTGGATGTAATAAAACTTATTAAAATGTCAGATAACCTGTATGGCATACTGGTTTATGGGCAACATTTATAAGAGAGTCCAGAGTGATGTTCTCCCATATGAAACATCCTGAATGACTATAGGAAGGCATGTTTTAGGCCTGTGCCTGGATTCAGGCTCTTCATGAAATTAAGCTTTTCATTTACTGATCTAAGATGTACCCAGCCTCGTGCCCTGTGGTGGACTGGCATCCCGCCCAGGGTGGCCTCAGCTTTGTGCCCAGTGATGGGCTGGCATCCCATCCAGGGTGTACCCAGCCCTGTGCTCCAGACTATCTGATGAACCTGACCGAATAAGCAATTTGAAGATGGATGGATGGATATTTCACATCTGAGTATGAGAAACAATAAAATAGTACAATGATGGGGTAACAAACTGTTATTATTATTATTATTATTGCAGTTTAAAAGTCAAGGGTACTTGTCATCTGTTGTTTAATTAATGTCAGATCAGTCCAAGTTATCTGGTAAAACATGACTTGTTCTACACAGCTTTACTGCCAAGCTTTCTAGCTGGCCAGAGCTGACAGTCTTTGAGGTCTATATGCATCAAGTTCTTCATTTACCAGATGTACTGCTATATGTGACTGTAACATGACAGGAATATTTTGGGAATGTTTGATGTCAACCTGATAGCCCACTCCCTTCATATAAAATGGCTTAAACAAAGGATTCCTTAAGATCACCTTGCACACAGGAATTGCTCTGCGAAGCACCAACTAATGAGGGTCTGTTATCAAATTCAGATGCATGAGAAAAAAATATGTTGAGGCGAACATTTCGGCACAAAGTAGACGCTTCTCCTGACCTGGGGCTACTCTGTTCATTTATGCAGGGTGACATACAGAATATCACATATAATGAAATGCCATCATGTCCAATGAGAGACCCGGTCTGTGGGCCAGCAAGGACCCCAGTCTGCCTGTCTGGGTGACGAGTGCTGCCTCTAGCTCTGCCAGGGAGTCTGTCTGTGGGGTCGGGCACTGAACAGAGTCTTGCATCATCTTGTTTGAACCTTATAAGTTTGGCTGCATTATTTCAGATTTAAGGTCTGCAAACATCAATACCATAAACCCAGCACTTTCCTCATTTTGAGAGCACTTCCGGATAGGGCCACTTGAAAAAATGAACAATGAGAGATACAGAGAGAAGAAAAAAATATTATGACAATGGGACAAAATGGGTTCTTTTTGTTATATATTCAGAAAATTTGTGTTTCAGGTTGACGTGAAGGTAAAGTACAAAATGCCAGCATTTATTTCCAGGTAATGTTTTTCAAACAGTATGTCGTTCGCTCCTTACTCCTCCAGTTTCAGCTGAGCATAAGTATCGGGACAAAAGACTGCCAGGTGATGCTGAGTTTCCCTGTGTTCTATGTTCCGTTGATTGTGACTTAAAAGAGCTGTGAATGTGTGGAGCTGCTTGTATTTATTGGCAGTATGAGGTCTGCATTTCATGTAAAGGTTGCAAACGAGATGAAAAAAACAGTTGGACCATGATGGAAAAGCAAGCAGTTGTGATGGCTAGATGACTGGGTCAGAGTATAAAATGAGATTTAAAAAAATACCAATGAGAACCATTTCAGAACAACTGGGCATTCCAAAATCAACTGTCTGGTATGTTCTGAAAATAAAAAGCTACTGGGGTGGAAGCAATTTGTGAAGATCAGGCCGTCCCAGGAATACCACAGCAGCTGACGATAAATAACATCCAAAGAAATAAGAAAATGGTCTTTGGAGAGCAGGGGTGACGGTGTCACTGTTCACCATTCACAGAATTCAAGAAGAGAAACAGTGCAGCTAGATTGCAAGATGCAAAATTCAAATCAGTGCCAAGAACAGGAAGGTCCAGTTGGAATTCAGAAAGAGGGACAAAGATGAGCCAGAAGACCTCCACGTCTACAGAGAGGAACCGTGACCAGTCAGAGTGGGAAGAGGCTGAGAAGGAGCCCAGAATAACATGACAGAACTGCCATGGAGGGGTGTTCCAGCCAGGTCATCATCAGCTACACACACACACACACACACACACACACACACACAATGTAATACGGCCATGGAAACAATTACAAGACCACAGCACAATATTCTGTTTCACCCATTTGTCAAATTATGGGTGTGTGTCTGTGAATTATATATATATATATATATATATAAAATTGTGTGTGCGTGCGTGTTTATTTATTGTTAAATGCAGCCTGGTTCTTCTCCGTTTCTCATTAATGAAGGTCTTCTTCCTTGCTTTATAGGACTACAGTCCTGCTTCTAGGAACCTGATACAAACTCTCCTAGCAGTGCACTTCACACCTGGACTTAATGTTTCCCATTCCCAAGGTCACTTGATGTGATCCTACGACTGTCGGATAAGTTAACGGTCATCTCTGGCATTAGAGAGTCGCTTCCTCCCTTTACCCGGCTGGTTTCTGGTCATTCTCAGTGTCTCCTGCTTCACCTTATTCTTGTGTACTGCTGTCTTAGAAAATTTGAACCTGGAAGCGACTTTTTGCTCAGCGTAGCCGTCTGCCTGCAGAACCACGATTAAGCCAGGATTGAAAAACGCAGATTTACATAAGAACTTAAAGGTGCAAGATGGGATTTGTTTAAAATTATAGAGTGGTCTCTGTTTTTCCATGGGTGTATATACATGACCCCCCATCCCATACACACAGTTTCCACTTTTAAGCTGGGAATCCTACTAATTACCTTAACGCAGCAACTTCAATTACACTTTATATGGGCCATGTAAGCATTTCATTTGCTCTCCATAGACTGTCAGTTTAGGATAAAGCTGTAGAACATGCAACACCATGTATTACAGATCAGCATGAAGGCTGTTTCAGCATTTATTATACAAAGGAGGTGGCTTTTCACATATACCATCATGCTCATGTACAGTATATTACAGGCAAGGACAAGTCAGGGGTCAAGGGGTCAAGGGTCCAGTGATATGATTATTCTGCTGGCTATGAGATTTGAACCCACAGCATTATGGAGACACGCACGGATAACTAACCCACTGCAAATCCCTCAAATATATATTTTTTATCAATTTATTTTTTATCAATTTACGTTAAAACAGCATTTGTTCTTTAATAGCAAATATACGTACAAATATCTCTTACTGGTCTTACACTAAACATGAGAATCCAGCCCTGAGAACTAATGAAATATTCTAGCTTGAAAGGATTTTATTCATGTCTGCTGTAGCTTTTTCACATTTTAGACTTTTCATGGGAAAAGAACAATGTAGGCGAGTGAATGAGGTAATTAGGAATGCATTCTGCGATGCTGAATGAGATTTCAAGACCTCCCCTTTGCATCACTAACAATGAACTCAAAAAGCAATTAAATCAAATCCGAATTATTTTAGTACCTATATTATTGAGGAAAGATTAAGAACAAGAGAAGAAATAAAAGCTTTAATAAATCCTAATGGCCCCATTTTATTAAATTATAGACAAGAATGGTCCCTGAAGAATTGATTAATTACAACTTAATTAGCATAATTATGCATGCTAATAGCATCTCAGATGAGCAGCAGTTGCCAGGAGGATCGAAGCATCTGTATTAGGGCTGGATTCATACATCATGTTTTATTTCTAACAATGGTGTAATAGACCCCTCAAAAGTACTTTTCATTAATCACTCTCACTTTTACTGGACGGAGAAGTTTCTCATTATGGGCTATTTTGCGCTTCCTCACCCAGCCGTTGAGCTAAAGGCCCCGTGCTGAGGCTGTTCTAATGGGGGTACAGGTGCTCAAAACTGAAACTGAGGCACAGGCAGCGTTAAACCAACATCCCCTTCTGGGATCACAGTGGTGTTTACCAGCACTCAAACCATGCATTTTCGTGGGGGCCCTAAGCTTTGTGCACCTCCCCCCCCCCCGTTGGTCACAAACAGCTGTTACACTAAATATTGAACAAATGCATTCCTTATTTAGGAGATCCTGGAGCAGCATGTTCTGCGAACCAGCTAGCTAGCTTGGATCATCTGAATCTACTCACTAGCTATTTATTTGGTCTTTGAACTATGTAGGGGGTCTCAAAGTGACTTTTTTTTTACCACGTTTCTGAAGGAATCTCCCAAATCCTGATGGTTCCCTTGGGATTACCGGTAGAATGAGGGTCGTTCCTGCAAACCTGACAGCATGAACACAGGGAACATCATTCGACATCATGAAGCCTTGAAGTGGTCCTGGTGAGAGTGGGTCAAGCCCTCACCTTGCTGTGGGGGTGTTCTGTATGTCCCGGTGAACTCTGCCCCCTGTCTGACCGCTCCTGCTGCTTTTCAGAGCTGGGGATCAATACCTGTTTCCTCTGGAAACTTATCGGCTCACATGTGAGATCACAGCCCTGAGGGCCCATCGATAGACCGGCCTGAAGCAGGGAGACGCTTTCATGTTTAGTAATGAGCTCTGATTGGCTGCATGGCTACAGGAGAGCGGCTCAGGAATAATTAACAGGCATGCAGTAACAGCACTGTTCCTCAGGGAGGCTCCTCAACCTTTCAAAAGGCAACTCCTCTTTCAGTTTAATTACGGTGCCGTCTTGCTAGCACATGTTCAAACAGCTGGCATCCCGTCCAGGGAGCGCTCCTGCTTTGTGCCCAGTGCTTCCCCAGGCAAGCTTCACACCGCCTCCCCAAAGGCATTGCTCAGTAGTAGGGCTGGGGGGGCGGGATGCTAAGTCGACGCCCCCTCTGAAGATGCCGCCCATCCTGCCCTGGGCAGGATCTGCCTCGTCCAGGCCCATCCGTAACCCAGTCCAGGAGAGGTGATTGGACGATAATAGGACAGATGTTCAAACAGAACTTCCGCATGCAGTATACACAACTACACCAACCAGCCATAACAATTAAACCAATGACAGGTGAAGTGAATACCATTGACTATCTTATTACAATGGCGATGTCAAGGGTGTCATTGTATATTAGGCAGGTGAACAGTCCATTCTTGAAGTTAATGTGGTGGGAGCAGGAAAAATGGCCAACCGTGAGGATCTGAGTGACTTTGACAAGGGTCAAATTGTGATAGAGAGCTGGATCAGAGCAGGTCTTGTCAGGTATTCATGGTATGCAATGGTCAGTACCTACCAAAAGTTGTCCAGGGAAGGCCAGCCGCTGAACTAGTGACAGGGTCATGGACACACATGGAGAGCAAAGGCTAGCCTATCTGGTCTGATCCCACAGGAGAGCTACTGTAACACAAATTGCTGAAAAAGTTAATTCTGACTATGATAGATAGGTGCCTGAACACACAGTGCATTACAGCTTGCTGCATAAGGGGCTGCATAGCCACAGACTACAGGTCTAAATAGGCTACTACACCTAATTTGGTTTTTACACAACCAGACTATCCTGGAACTTTAGGAAGGATTAACATTTTGAAAGTCCCTTATCACACTCATGAGTGCCCGGCTAATGACGGCAGAGCCAGCACAAAAATCTTTACGCCTGAGGATGTAAGTGCCCGCATAAAGAAAAGTGATTATGCATCTGTCAAACTAAGAACAGGGAAATCAGATACCCGGCGGTCCTTTACCACTGTAAGCAAAGGTGATGGGAATCACTTGCCTTTCACCTGCTGTGACAAGTGCAACAAAGTTTATCATATGCTGCGCACAAGTGTGGCACTTCTGGCCAATAACACCACAACTCTTCAGTTTTGAAGGGTCAGACTACTCTGACATTAACTGCAAATGCAAGCAAATCAAAAGTGACAATTAAGAACATAAGAAATGTATGTAACCCAGTTATAGAATATGTTTCTATTTTTTGTGTTTATTCATTATGATTATGTATTAAATGTGTTAAGTTTGTGATATGGGAAAAGAAAAAGGAATTCTTATTTGTATATTCACATATGTGCTTTGTTGATATCTTTCTGTGTATTATTTTGAAGCGGGCATGTTGTAACTTATTAATGTATTCATTTGGGTGATGTGTGGTCCAATTAGTGCTGAGGGTCAGTGGTGAGCGAGGCGCGGAAGAGAGAGGGAAGGAGAAGGTGTAATGGCGGAGAACTGTGGCTGAAATGTGTAGCTCACGCACTTCAAAGAAGATACTGTAGTAGAAGTCGTCGACCAGACGATGGATTAAGCTAGTAATAAGGAGTCTGGTTAAAAAGTGAATTTCCACCTGAAGTTTGTTAACTAGTCTCTGAAAGCGACTCTTGCCCGCCCGTGGGTAGCAGCCCACTTTCACCGGAAGTTCCTGGATTGAATGCTCAGCGGAGAGACCGAGCACACACTGGACGACAGCTGGAGTCCACGACCCCAGTACCGGCTGTAGAGTAGGAGTGAAGACGACACACTCCAGGGATATCGTGAGTGTGCTGTTGGTTTATTTTACAGTGCGCTTGTAGCTCACAAGCATGAAGCAGCCTTTTAATTTTTTTTTTTGCTACAACGTGCCCGAGCTGCGGAACAGGCCTGCACCGTAAAAGAGCGTCGATTTCCTTTATTTAAATCTTCCGGCCATCGTTTACTTATTTTATTTGGGAGGAACCTTTTGGGACTTTTCCGTTTCGGGTTATAGGGATGAGACTATTATTTCCCCCTGGATGAAATGTCTTGTACGAACTGGTAAAAATGAATAAATAGTTCCATTTATGTCTGATTGTATTGTATTACTGTGTTAATTATGTTTTTTTCGTGTAAAGCGATGCACGCATTTATGTGTTCTGGGCTTTAAAGAGAATTGATAGGGAACCCTAAATATTATATTGAGGGAAAAGAATTCAGGGTAGCTCCTGTGTTATTTTTAGTGCACAAAAGGGACGCTACATTTACAAATGAGAGGAGGTCATTCGGCCCATCAAGCTTGTTTGGGGAGAACTTAACTAATAGCTCGGAGTTGTTAAAATCGTATCTAGCTCTGATTTAGAGGAGCCCAGGGTTTTAGCTTGCACTATACTAACAGTAAGACTATTCCTTACTCTAACTACACACTGTGTAAAGAAGTGTTTTCTCAAATTCAGTTTAAAATGTTTTCCCGCTGATTTCCACCTATGGCCACGAGTTCTAGTATTTAAACTAATATTGAAGTAGCCATTTGGCTGAACAGCATCCAGACCTGTTAGAATCTTATATACCTGGATCATGCCCCCCCACAGCCTCCTTTGCTCGAGGCTAAACAGATTCAGCTCAGCTAACGTCTCCTCATATGACATTCCTCTAAGACCAGGAGTCATTCTTGTAGCCCTACGTAGCACCTTTATTTCAAAGGGAACCCATAAATTATCTGTGCTTTATATTTCTGCTCCCTGAATGGATTACCTTACATTTATCTATGTTAAACTTCATCTGCCAGGTATCAGCCCAGTCGCTAATTAAATCAAGATCCCGTTGTAGCCTCTGTGCTGCTAGATCAGTATTTGCTACACCACCCACCTTGCTGTCATCTGCAAATTTAACCAGTTAACTGTATGTAATGGTGTCAATATCATTAATGTAAATTAGGAACAATAGTGGTCCTAAAACTGATCCCTGCAGTACCCCACTATGAATGCAGGCCCGCTGTGACATTGTGCCTCTATAACTACTCGCTGCTTCCTGTCTGTTAATCAGTTTTTGATCCAAGGTGCTACAGTTCCTAAAATCCCTGCAGTTGTGAGCTTAAGCAAGAGCCGTTTGTGGGGTACAACATCAAAGGCCTTCTGGAAATCTAAGTAGATCACATCATAGGCCTTTATGTGATCAATTTCTCTTGTAGCTTCCTCAAAGAACTCAAGTAAATTAGTTAAACAGGACCTACCTCTCCTAAATCCATGTTGGCTATCCCTCAAAATGTTATTTGAATCCAGGTAATCTACCATTTTCACTGCACTAAAAAATTTAACAACAGAAAAATGTGTTATTCTTGTTTGTGCAGATCTACGACCTATTCTTGCAAATGCTGTTACAGGCAGAATATGTCAACGTATATGATTGGCCTACTATTATATGAAAAATGTAGCCTGTGTAAACTGTTAATGTTGAACGTAAGCATATACAATGAAAAGTCTTATTCCTTTGCAGGAGGGAGGGGGACAAGATGTAAAAGATGTGGGGGGAGGCATAAAATATGACAAGCGTCTACGAGAGCATGACAGAATCGTGTGGTCAGAGTGCCCATGCTAACCCCTGTCCATCACTGAAAGTGCCTACAATGGGCATGTGAGCATCAGAACTGGACCATGGAGCAATGGAAGAAGGTGGCCTGGTCTGATGAGTCACGTTTTCTGTTACATCATGTGGACAGCCAGGTGCAGATGCATTATTTAGCTGGGGAAGAGATGGCACCTGGATGCACTAGGGGAAGAAAGCAAGCAGGCAGAGGCAGTGTGTTCTGCTGGGAAACCTCGGGTCCTGGCATTTATTTGGATCTTGACACATGCCACCTACCTAAATTGCTGCAGACTAAGTGTACCCATTCATGACAATGGTATTCCCTGATGGCAGTGGCCTCTTTCAGCAGGATGATGTGCCACGTCACAGGCAAAAATTGTTCAGGAATGGTTTGAGGAACATGACAAAGAGTTCAAGGTGTTGACTTGACCTCCAAATTCACCAGGTCTCAGTTTGATCGAGCATCTTTGGGACGTGCTGGACAAACAAGTCCAATCCATGTATGCCCCACCTTGCAACTTACAGGACTTAAGGGATCCGTTGCTAATGTCTTGGTGCCAGAAACCGCAGGACACCTTCAGAGGTCTTGTGGAGTCCATGCCTTGATGTCAGAACTCTTTTGGTAGTATGAGGGGTACCTACACACAGGCATGTGCTTTTAATGTTATTGCGGATCAGAATACTCTGAACACAAAGTATCAAAACTTTAATTTTCTCTATCACTTAGTCAGCCTTAAATATTGCAGCCACACGAAGTGAACATGCAGCCCGACTGATTTGCAAATGAAAATACCACAGCCAGGACAAGACTGACTTCAGATGGAGCCTCTGGTGAAGCTTCAGGAGAACATTTGGGATAATTATACATGAAACTGTCTCTGTAATACCGGAACCTTCTGGAGGTGAGGGTGCTGTGAATGTGAAGCATGGTTCTGGAGGATGACGTTGGAATGAATCAGGAGGATGTGATCTGTGACTCCACTGCAGTGCACACGTCACGCAGGACAGACAGCATCCGCCCAACACCCTGGTTTGGCTCCTCCGCTAACCTACAGAGCCTTTATAGTCCCTTCCCATAATGCCTTAAATCATGGAGTGTTTGCTAGACAACCCTGGGGTGTCTGTGATGCTGCGGTGAGGTGTGATTTAACATGCTGCACCCAAGAGCTCGTGGAGTTCTCCTAATGGCTGGTGTTGGAACATCTGCTCCTCTCAGCACATGAAAGAGAAGGCGGAAGGGTGACTTTTGGTAAATAAATTCCACCGTGTGAGGAGGACAAATCTCACATTTGGATGGGCACCTGATCCAGGTCACGGTAGGTTTGGCCACGTTGATCAGAAGTTTCCCCCATGCTGAAGAATCGATGCTGGGGACACAATAACGCACCCCCCCACCCCCCACCCCCCAGCCAGCCTTAAAAGCAGAGTGTAATTACATTCACGTATCCTTCCGATTCTGTGTTTTCAGGCTGTGCCCAGGGTATGGTACGTTAGGGTATGCCAAGGGCTTCATAAAAATTCATCAAAGACATGTCCTGATATTTTATCTAAATATGCATGTAAGGTTATTTTTAGGGTACATCAGTTGTCATCATTTGTGTTTCAATAAGTTGAGTATGAATATCTAAGCTAAACAAACAAACCATAAACCATCACATTGTATAGATCAAACTGAGCAATGACACCTAGATGGGATATAATGAATCTGCCTTGTCTGTTTTCCTGTAGAAATCCGGATGAAGCTGTAATGTGGGGCTGTACCAGAGGAGATCTCTCTTCCTTTCAGACTTAATAAGCCATTAGCATTATTGATAAGGTAACCCTGTCACCTCAGAACATACACTCTTTAAAGAAAATCATTTTTATGCAAACTACATATTGAAGCACTAACGATTAATTGACCTTGGAATTATGTTAATATGCAGTTGTTGTAGTGCTATATGCATTTCTAATTACTTTTATTTGATGGTTCAAACAAGTGGTAAATTTTGATCATTAAACGTTTCAGTGATTGTAGAGCACAGATAAACCTTTGCCAGAACACGGTGACTGGAGACAAAGCCCTATCACAAATCATACCTCTGCAAATGTGCTTTAGGCCTGATTCCTAAGCTCTGTCAGATGTCTAGTAGAGAAGGATGCCGACATGTGCGATTAAATCATTTTTGTGTGGCGCTTCATTAATTAAAGTGTTACGCATGCTTTGCTTATTAATGCAGCGTGTTGGTACCCAGTGCCGGACTGGCCACTGTAACAGTTGCAGTTAGGAGCTGCACCTTTAAGACGTACTGTTAGCAATGAATACCGAACATTGAGGAAATCCCAATACCAGTGTGGCTGCGAGATTCTAGTTAACATCTTCTTTGGAGCTATCTCAACCCAGAAATGACTGAAACTATTACATCATCGTGGCGACCCCTCCCCCCTCAGCAGAATTTATCGTGGGCAACCATAAACTTCTAGGTCAAATTTTACTTCCGGTTACCCACCTTATACATGGAGCCTGATCACTGCTCACATTCTTACATTTGAAGCAAATACATCACGGGGGCTCTGGCATCATCCATGACACGTATAGGACGATAAAACGTAAATAAAGAGCAGCGCATGGCGTGGCGTGACAGCAGAGTTATCGATGTGACACCAATGACAGCTTGTAGGTGTGGCACCTGTGCTTCGAGTTGAAGCCGCTGACTCAGTCATTTGTTTACTCAGCCGCTGGCCATCTCTCCTTAACAAACCTCCTTCACGACAGCATGCTGTCATGGCTGGGTTTACTTCACAAGTCCACACTGGCAAACCGCACATACTTTACTTTTGCTGTCTCAAGTTTTATGTTTGGAGTCTCAATTCCCTTCAATGCTTCAGTCAAAGGAACCAAAAGCTTCATGATAATCTACTAACAAAATGGTGCACAGAGGAGAGAGCACCAATAAGATGAATTGAGTCTTACTCGACAGCCAATGGCGTAGCCAGACATCAGCGGAACCACAGACTTTGTTGTCAATTCCGAATGACTAGTGAATTTAATTCAGTAAATAGCTTTACCCTAGCTGCCTTAGAGCTCAGACTTACACACTGACTTATGATATGGTGTCAAATGCTGCCTCCACATTCAACTACTGATCACGTTATGCTTTGAAGGAATATTTAGAATTTAAAGATAAAGAATGAAAGCTTAATAATCTGAGAGTTCAGTAATAACTGTTTATTAGGAAGCAAATGATGAGTATGAATTTGTGATGTTTTTCTGTAATGATTAAATCATTTTTGAAATGGGTAATTAACTTCAGTTGCTTGAGCTTTAATAGGTGTAAGAATGTACTGCATCATATATTAGGTGGCCAGTTATGTTCATGTGCCCCGTGTCTGACTGGCATCCTGCCCAGTGTGTACCCTTGCCCTGTACCTCCAGAGATGAGCTCCAGCCCCCCTGAGGCCCTTTAATATGCGGCTAGAAGATGGATGGATGGATGGATGGATGGATGGAATGTTGGGAAATATGATGTCTATTAGACATATTAGAATTCACGTCCAGCAAAGTGTATAGTTCATACTGTTCTGTGGCTTTTGTATTATGCACGAGGCACCCAAAAGATGGGAAAATACCAGACTATAAAATGGCAACTATAAAAACTGTTACCAGATAACTACTGAAAAGTATAATGATAATAATAATAATAATCATAATAACTAATAATAATAATAATAATAATACATCTTATTTATACAGAGCTTTTGAAGATCTTACATAGAATAAAATAAACAGATAAGAAAATGACAACACCATATTACGCATAGGGAAGGTTATACACTTGTGCAAACAAAAAGGATCCACTTGTCTGAGACCGAGATCGACAAACGAATAGCAGTAGGCAGGGAGTTCCAAAGTAGGGGGCTGAACAGAAAAATGCGCAGTCACCATAGCAATGGAGTTTGGAAGGGGGGGAGGGGGTGAGAGCCAGAAGAGGAGGATCTAAAGACTGTGGGGAGGCTGGTGGGGGAGAAGCAGTTCAGAAAGATAAGATGGGGCTTTGTTATTAAGAGCTTTGGATGCCAGGAGAAGTATTTTAAAGTGGACACGTTGTTTAACAGGGAGCCAGTGCAGGCTCTGAAGTATGGGGACTAGGTTTGGGTGAGTGTGGGTGAGGGGGCGGACAGCAGAGTTCTGGGCTATCTGGAGTTTATGGAGAGATTTTGCAGTGATGCCAGCGAGTAGTGAGTTTCAGTAGTCAAGACGGCTAGAGATAAAGGCGCGATAAAGGCAGTACTACATGTAGATAAGGCAATTGATTATATATTTTATGAAAGTACATACTATTAACTTCTCTGTCCTTTTCATAAACTGTAAAAGGAAATGTTGTTTCTCTTCTCTGCCAGTAAAAGCACGCCAGCCACTTACAATTCATGAGAAGCAAGACTCGTGCTGTGGTTCGAACTTGAAGGGCTTTTATTCTACGTGTCTCCTGGCCTTAGTCTTGCCCGAGCGTTGGACAATACGTGGTCTTGTGTGGCATAACGCACTGCGGCGAGGCCGCAGATCACATTTAACATAACACCTTTTCACATTTTCTCACCTAAGCTGGAACTGGCCATTATACTTTATTATTTATGACCTGGCTGATTGTCCTAAGACACTATCAGCCCTAAACAACTCTTAAAACAGACATTGGTAACTTTAAAGGCCATTTAGTGTCAGTGGAATCTGCCTTTGGCGCCCGGCAGTGAACGCAGGGCCAGCATGTTGAGTAAACGATGCGGTGAATCACATTAACCTTGAACGCGGAGGCAGGTGTGGGACCTTTTTGCTCGGTGTTCCTTTTTCAGGCTGTTACTAAATTAATTATGAATAATGGGGGGTTTGAAATGCAGATACAGTACAGAATATGGGCTCTGGGGGTCATGACCTTTTAATGAAGGCGTACAGTTTTATGAGGGAGGAAAGTCTCTGTGCCAGACTGAGGGTGCCGTGTTGTCAGGAGCCATCACCTTAATGCCGGTGCTCTGGTACATGGCTGGATCTGTGTTTCCGGGAGAGAAGGGGAACATGTAGCGAAGTGAGCAGAAGCAGGACCTGTCCCCAGAGACGGCACTGTGACCCACACTGCCCCCTGGTGACTGCATCGACTCGCTCTTTCTTTAGCCTGTCTGTGCCCTTTCTCTCTCTCTTTTTTTAACAGCCAGTGATTCTGGTTTATGACTCTGTGGTTCATATTCAGCTATTTATAACTTTTTACATGCTTCTCCTCAAAGGGAGGTGTTCTTAATCACTCACACTGAACAGTAACTGGCTTGTGGGTGTCATGTAGTGAGCAAGAACCCATCGTCAGTTCAGAGCTAATCAAAAATTTCAA
Organism: Mormyrops attenuatus; assembly: GCA_026777985.1. NCBI lineage: Eukaryota > Metazoa > Chordata > Actinopteri > Osteoglossiformes > Mormyridae > Mormyrops > Mormyrops attenuatus. Next base: position 6,839,583 of record JAODKC010000021.1, read on the forward strand.
TTCAAAAGATAAACAAATGTTTCTTAGGCTTGAAGGGTCCCAGATGTGGTTGGGTCTGGTGGTTCTGCTTGTGTGATTGATGCCAAAACATTAAAATTCTCGGTAAGGATCAGTCTGATGCCATTAAGAATGAGAAGATGCAGACACACCTACACCAGCACCTTCCGGAACAAACCAAGGCTGACATGGACAGAGTGAGTATACAGCAGCCAAAGCAGACCATTACCGTTGTAAGACCCATCAGTCTAAATACAGGCTTCGGATCCACGGGCTACCAGAACCTTCCAGAACAACAGCCTGCAGGCAGAGATGGATGTGAAGTATGTGATGCATCCATCTGCCAAACTGCATATAGAGGAGACAGAGCAGTGATGTAGGTATCTGTAGTGTGATTTTAGCATGCTAGCGCACCATAGGTTGTTAGCGTTTGACTCGAGGCAAGAGGGCATTAGCTACGACAAAGGGATGATGGGGCAATGAAAATCAGGCTTTGGATATTCCTCAAAGGACAAAGGAACTATGAACAGCAAACTGTTACACATTTTACAATGAAACATATTGTATCATGTACCTGTACATAACCTGCAATGAGAAAATTGTATTTGTTAAAAAATATCTTAGCCTATTGTGGATCCTCACAAGTTGTACGGGGCGTGACTAGGCTGGTGAATTTCGCCACTGAAACCATGATTACCGAAACCATAGATGCGGGGGTCCTACTGTACCCCCTATAACTAGATTTATTTAATTTAACTTTATTTATCTATACTCTCCTTTTGCAGTCACAGGAGCAAGTCAGGTTTACATTTCTCTCAAAGTTGTACAAGCTGAACACGTGGCAAATGAATTCTTGAACCTTGAATCTAGGAAAAAAATCATTGAAATCCTTGAAGGGTATGTGACGTGTTTCAGGACAGTGTAAGAGCTAAAATAGGTAACTGCCTCTGTCCTCTCAATGACACTGGGGCTCTGCTGAGGACTAATTGAAGTAGGTCTACATATTGATGGAAATCCAGTAATAAAGATATGTAAGACCTTGACTCATATTTGACTAATTTATGCTGTACCTTGCAGTATGCTGTAAACTGGAATTATCATTCTTTTTTATTGGGGGAAATGGCACCTCACATCTACAAGGCTGGGGGTTCGAAGCTCCAACTGTTGTGCATGTTCACTCAAAGTCATGTGGGTTTCCTTCAGGTCTTCCAAAGGCTTGCAGTGAGGTTAACTGGCATCTGTTGACTGCTGTGTGTTTGTGCGTGTGTGTGGGTGTGTGTGTGCCATCCAGGGTCTACCACCAGCCTTGTGCCCTGTGCTGCCTGGGATAGACTCCAACCCTGCAGTAACCCTGCCCAGGATAAGCTGTTGGAAGATGGGTGGATGGATTATTTTTAGTCTGTCCCTGTTGCGTTGGCAGATGATGGCTGTTCTCTCACTGTAGCACCCCCCCAGATACTCCCCTGTCCTGGTCCTCCTGGGATAAGCTTCAGACCCCCCGTGACCCTGTACTGGATAAGTAGGTAGAAGATGGATGGGTACTTATTTTTTAAAACAATATGTAACAGTTTTGGAGATTCATTTATGGGCACTGTTGACAACCGTGTAGAGCATGTGAAGGCTGAGCAGACTGCATTGTATGTAACACACATGCACAGCCTGAAAGGCACCACAATGCCACAAGGCTGACTTGCAAAGTCCTGAGGCTCAATGTGCAGAGCCGTGGATTCAGTGCCTCAGTGGACTGTAGCTGGCTTAGAAGGAGATGTTGCTGCCAGCTCATAGGTGTTTTACCTACGCAAAAATGTTCTGAGGGCAGGAAGAAAAATGATTGGTTCAGAGAGGTAACCAATCAGATTGTAGAGGATGTGCGTCCAAGCAACTAGTGGAGGCAGGACCAACCAATCAGATGTCTTGGTCCCCTCTCCTCTAGTCGCTTATATATATAGCTGAATACAGGAGAAAATAGCAGCTTCTGGTATTACCCTGAACAAAAGCTTACCCCCGCCCCCCCAACTGTCTGTTGTTATTCAGAGTCTGTCCTTAAATTATAGCTGGTGGCGTGATGGGAAAACCATGATTAACCTTCACGTCACCACATCGTTCTCTGTGCTTGATAAGGGCAGCATCATAAGCCCACTGTTTTATAGATTTCTGTCCATAAAGATTTCTGCATGTCAGATGTAAAAAAAAAACATTCGACCCAAAGACAAACTGGCCACACATTTCCTACAAAACTCACATGTGTTATATAAAAATGTAGCAATGAGAAAGAAACAGACATCTGTATTTATTTTTTTAATTTCATTTGGTAATAATGTCATCTCTGTCTAAGGAAAGAGGATTAGTTTTAAGAAGATGAAGACAGGTCTGTCCCAAAACATCTGCATTGAAATATGACATATTGAAGTGCATTCAGCACTATCATGTTTGCCTACACAAACTCAAGCTATCTGAGAAAACTACTCGGTCAATAGTTAAGTGATTTTCACAGATGTGCAGCAAACCAGCTGTGTTAAACAGCTAAGTAGTTTCTAGATAAAATGGCCATGGGAAAGCTTCCTTCTTAGATGGTCTGATTTTAAAGGTTTAATATTTATATATTCTGTCTTCTGCCGCTACGGAGTGCAATTAACACTGAAACCCAGAGTGCTTAGGGAGTGTTTAGAAAGTAATATTAATGAACTCAAGATGGATTTTTAGTCATCATGCTAAGTATGAAATGTGAGCAAACAGAAACCTAATAGAGGTAATTAATCAAGGTGGAGTAATTAATGTAACAGGCATGTGAAAGTTTAAGTGCTTTGGTGGAAAAAGCCAGATCTCTTTAGAAGCAGGACTGTGCCTTCAGTGAGTGTGACATCCCAGAAATGATCTGTGCCTGAACATTAGGGATGCAACAGACACATCGATACACATCAAGTATTAAGGTTGTCACCACTCATTAAACAAAATTTTATGGGTATATAGATAAGAAGGTCCTTATTGCAAACTAATAGCCTGCAGTGCTGATTAAATATTTATAAATGTCCCATGGCCTGGTGCTACTGTCATAGTGTTAAGGAGTACAAGGACAGCAGCAGCTACCGGCAGTGTGGTGTTAAGGAGTACAAGGACAGCAGCAGCTACTGGCAGCATGATGTTAAGGAGTACAAGGACAGCAGCAGCTGCTGGCAGTGTGGTGTTAAGGAGTACAAGGACAGCAGCAGCTACTGGCAGCATGGTGTTAAGGAGTACAAGGACAGCAGCAGCTACCGGCAGTGTGGTGTTAAGGAGTACAAGGACAGCAGCAGCTACTGG
>JAODKC010000021.1:6842979-6871662 GCA_026777985.1 Mormyrops attenuatus
CTGGCAAACATGGTGTTAAGGAGTACAAGGACAGCAGCAGCTACTGGCAGCATGGTGTTAAGGAGTACAAGGACAGCAGCAGCTGCTGGCAAACATGGTGTTAAGGAGTACAAGGACAGCAGCAGCTACTGGCAGCGTGGTGTTAAGGAGTACAAGGACAGCAGCAGCTACTGGCAGCATGGTGTTAAGGAGAACAAGGACAGCAGCAGCTGCTGGCAAGCATGGTGTTAAGGAGTACAAGGACAGCAGCAGCTACTGGCAGCGTGGCGTTAAGGAGTACAAGGACAGCAGCAGCTGCTGGCAAACATGGTGTTAAGGAGAACCTGGACAGCAGCAGCTGCTGGCAAACATGGTGTTAAGGAGTACAAGGACAGCAGCAGCTACTGGCAGCATGGTGTTAAGGAGTACAAGGACAGCAGCAGCTGCTGGCAAACATGGTGTTAAGGAGTACAAGGACAGCAGCAGCTACTGGCAGCGTGGTGTTAAGGAGTGCAAGGACAGCAGCAGCTACTAGCGAACATGGTGTTAAGGAGTACAAGGACAGCAGCAGCTACTGGCAGCGTGGTGTTAAGGAGTGCAAGGACAGCAGCAGCTACTAGCGAACATGGTGTTAAGGAGTAAAAGGACAGAAGCAGCTGCTGACAACTGGGCATGTGCATCCCCCGTTTCTAACTCTTAAATAAGCGGCATCATTCCAGTTCCAGACTTCAGTTTAGGCTGGAAAAAGGAGCCTTTCTGCAATGGCTCTGTAGTTTTGCAATTGGGTTTAGTTGTTAAAAACAACTAATGTTTTTTTTATGTTAAAACCCAGAGCAGAAGAAGGTGTCACTGTTCTGTCTCTAAGCTGACACATTAATGAAGAAAGCCTGTTCATTTCTCATACACATGCTTGTTAAAGGATGTCTTTTTTATGAAACTGTTGTCACAAAATATTTAAAAAGACACACAGGTGAATATGCAATGGACGACACATCAAGTGTTAGCACCCATAATCCATTTCAGTGAAACATCCAAATGCTAAATGAACCACTGCATGGTGAATTACTGATTTTTTATAATTATGACTAAGTTATGAGTTAAAGCAATGAAAAGGAAAGCACCTGATTACCTACCTTGAACTTTGTTTCCAAATGATTTTATAAGCACTAAAACTTATCTACTAATAATAGTACTAATAATTATTAACTTGGAAAAGGGCAGTATGTCCACTCATAAATGTTAGTGGTGATGGCTAGATTTTGAAAATGTTTGGTATTTATTTGAAAGAAGAAAATTCCTCATATGAAAAGAAGATTTTCACACATGCGTAGGGGTGACGGTGAAACTTAGGGTCACAATGCAGACTCAGCTTGGCTACTCAGCTGAGCCTAGGACTTGAACCAACAACCTTCTGATCACAGGACAGGGACCTAAACTGCGGAGCCATACATCACAGAAGGCGTTGCTGGAATTTGAGTCTAGGATCTCCCATTTACTAAGTTGGCATGGTAGCCAACAAAGCCAAATTCCCAACTGCAACTCTGTGGAAAGGTACAGCAGCCACTTAACCTGGCATTTGCATGCTGAAGGGTGAGCTTTTGATGTGCGACTGCTGACAGCCCAGACCTGCTCCTGCACTGAATTCATGCCTGAGCCGTAAATACAGGACCAACTGGCATATTTGTAAGCTGGTTTCTATAAAAACCCAGCAAGGCCTTACATTGTTCCTTCTCCCAGTGTTGAAGTCCAACATGGCCACTACGTACTTCTCTCTGAAGGGTCTGTAATTTCCAGAGAGACCAGAGTGTTTGAAGTGCATGTGCACAAACTGGTCACTTTCAATGACTCTGCCAAACCACTAAAACAAAATTTAAACTCGTTACCCCAGGCGCTGACGCAGCGCGGGAGGAGCAAGTCTAACTGTACGTTGCTTATAAACCAGCAGTGCTTGGAGTCTGTCCCGGGGTTCAATTAGAGGCCGAAGGAATCAAAATGCCCTGTTTGCACTGGGCTCACAAGTTACTCTTTTTTTACGCGATATTTTTAGAGATGGCTGGTTGGCATTGGAACACATGATGACCTTCTGACGATCCTCACTGGATAACGGTTTAGTCAGTGAAGGGACTTCAGATTGTCCACAATGGACATGCATGTCTTAAAGAAATAAAAGTCCCAACTAAAGGTGTCATATTTCAGGATCAATGCCTGGGTTCCTGGCACCCATACAGACGATAGAGCATGGGTCCGAATTCAGGCTACATCCTATTTTGACATTCATATCACCACCGATCCAATACAGTTAGAGATCTAGACCACAAAGCACATTCCCCAAATTAAAAGTCCTCCTTTGCATTATGACTGTTATTCTTCATCAAACTGAGAAATTGCTCACTAATTTGCAGAGTACAGAATGGCATTTCCAGAACTTACAAACGGGCATTAGCTAGTGGAAAGCTCACTCAGTCCACTTGTTTTTGGGCTGTATGAGTTCCAGCACATGCCGTTCAGCCACGTTAGTGTGCCAGATACTTTTTAGTGTCTCTTGCAGATTTATCGGGGACTGTTTGTAGATCAAGCCCATGCTTGGTAAAATGATCCCTGTCGGGGTTGGTGCCCGTCCAACCCTGCCCTTTGTCTCTTCCATGTTTGGTCAGTAGGTGTTGCTGGCCATCCAGTCCTCCTCTGTATTTGAATCCTTTAACCTCATGCGTTTTTCCCAACTCCAATATTTCTGCAAAGCTCAGTAGGGCTGATTGTGTGGCTCAGGGATTGAGAACCCATTGGATATGGGTTTGAACCCTAATTAAGTCCTGCCTCACCTGTTTTTGGTTTCTGGTTTGCCTTTTGTTTACCTTAGTGTTTGCAGTTTCAGATTATGGATTTCCTAGTGTTTGTTATTTTCTGTCTTAGTTCTCCCACCACTCGTGATCCATCCTCCTTGTGTTAATCTTTGGTTTTGTTTTGAACCTTTGAATTCTGTAATTAGCCTTGTATTCTTAGCGTTAAATTATTGTTTTCTAGTTTGTCTGTTAACCTTCCTAGTTCTGTTTACCCCTGTTCTTTAGTTGCACCTGTTGCTTGTTCCTCTGTTCTCATTGATTGGTTGTCATGTTAATGCTTCATTCCTGCGTCCTCGTTAGCTCAGTTTTGGTTTGTGTATTTAAGTTCCTGCCTTAGATCGTTTCCCCCAGTGGTTTATTGTATATAGTTGTGTAGGTGAATTTTAGAGCTGTAAGTGGATTGTTGCCCTCATTTCCGGCCTGCACCATGCCCTGCTGCTGTGACAGCTCTCACCTTCTAATTGTGCTGCCTATGTTGCCTGTCTGGTGCAACTTTTTGAAAAGCTCAGAGCCTATGAAGTCAAGCTACAGCCACAGCAGTGTGTAACGTCCTGAAAAAGGTAATGCTAGTTAAGAAAAGGTCTCTACAAGATTACCCTCATTATCTGGTCTCTGCATGATTACCCTGATTATTTCTATGTGTACATAGAAGGTCACTCCTGACCAGGTCAGGAAATAGCCTACACATGCAGAAGTCTACTCCCTACTGAGGAAAAGCAATCAAGATTACAGCACATTTAATTTGGAGCATTTGGCCTTTAAAGAGGTAATTACCAAGAAGTTCAAAGCCTACCTCTGGGGTGCCAGGTTTACTGTTTTTACTATGAACAACCTCACTTCAGTCCTACTTAGTGGCTGAGGAGCAAAGTATCCGGATGTGTTGAAATACCTTTTCAGGGGGTGTTGCCTGTAATGATCTCTCCAAACTCTGATAAAAGGTGTAGGCCTCAGGAAGCTGAGCCCAGCTTCCTCACACTTGAACTGGGAAATTCATTTCCTTGCTGCAAGGTGAAATATTCCTCTAGGTCTAATTAATGCCTTTGAAGCCAAGTATGGAACAGCTCCCCCTTACTTGGCAGCAGTGATCAAGAATCGTGTCACTTCTCGTCCTCTCAGAGCATCAAGCACTGCTCGTCTCGAACCACCAAAACTTAAAAGAGGACGATGTGCATCAAGACTTTTTGCAATGTTGGCTCCTCAGTGGTGGAACAAGCTTCCTCTTGCTGTAAGAACGGCCGAGTCCCTTCCTGTCTTCAAGCATCGTCTGAAGACACACCTCTTCAAGGAGTACCTTGGACACTAATACCACCCTTACTGTCCACTCTCTCCATTAAAAAAAAATAAAATCCACTAACAATCTTTTCTTGTCTACTCTTTTTCCTATCAACTTTTTTATACAACGTTCTTAGCGGTAATTTGATCTTGACAGCTGCTGATTTTACATCTACCTTATAAATTGAAGAACAGTCATAGACTACTAAGCACTGGTAGTAAGTCGCTCTGGAAAAGAGCGTCTGCTAAATGCTGTAGATGTAATGCTGTCTGTATTCATCTGAGACTGATTCTGCTAATTATCTTTCTATGGAAAAGTCTAGGACCACATACTTGTACGTTTCAGTCATGATAAATCTCTTTTTTTTCCCCATTATGGACTGGAATTCCCTGCTAAGGATGAGGCCTCTGCCATTATTGAAAAAGTCATGTAGGCTCACCTTACGCAGCTGGAGGTCTTCCCTGTCCTGTCCACTCTGATAGCCTCGCCAGGCATATTCCATTGATACTCTGAGGAACACGGATAATTCTTTATAGTAGTGTTTCCCAATCCGTTCCTTGGGGACCCACTGTCGGTCCATGTCTTTGCTCCCTCTGGGTTCCCTGGTACACAGTCCACATTTTTGCCCGAGAGCTGGGAGGGAGAAAAAATGTGGACTGTCTGTGGGTCCCCGAGGACCAGATTGTGAAACACTGCTTTATAGGATACAGAGGAATGGGGTCCCCAAATATTTCTCTGGACATTCTTGGAAATGTGGGTAGCAGAGCCAGTTGGAACCATTTGTCAAGGTCGTCTCTAAGATGTACTGGATCCCTGACTGACTTGATGGTATTTTGGTTGGTATCACTCTGACCAAAATGCATTTAACTAAGTTATTGAATTTAAAAGATTTTTTGTTCAACTAACAAGCTGAGTATAAAAAGCCACAGTCACAGAATACTCGGCTGGCTTGTTCTTTATGGATAACAGTATTCCGAGTAACACGGAAGTGCTAATGTTCACTACCCAGGTAATTGAGTCAGGCCCTGGTGTACTGACATGTTATGCGAAGCTGCAAGGAATTCTGGGTGACAGCTTACCCACTGTGCAGTTTACCTAGATGATCAGGTAACTTTCAGGTGCAGACTGAAAAGGAACAGGGTGGATGTGTAAATCCTTCCAAGGACCAGTCATGCTGCAGCAGCCGTTATGTAGCTAATCGCTGTCAGCTTGTCACAGTGGGGGATGTCGGAGAAACAAAGGACTGTCAGCAGAAGAAAAAAAGAAAGAGTGGATGGTCATGCGGAAAAACAATAATACTGTACTGACTGCCTGCTATGTGGAACAGCGCTTGTGAGTTTTATGAAAAAAAATTCTATTAGATGATTCGGAAACTTTAAAATCCTTTCAAAAATATCCTCGTTTCATGGGCTCGAAAATGCAATGAATGGATGAATAGTCATTATAGCATTTCTCTTATCATACTGTACAATGACAAATCATTAGCGACCAACCAGACGGTCAGCACCCCCCCCCCCCCCCACCTCTGTGGTCATTTCCTTTCCAGCCCCAACCAGCCACTCTCGAGAAATAGGGTTTTATGCCAAGACGACCTTTATCACACTTTACCCACTGGTATGATGTTAATGAAATTACAGGCCTTTCAAATCCTAACTGCATTTTTCAATTATCTGCTATAAAAGAGACCGGTTAGAATCTAGTGGAGAAGAATTAACCCCTAACACTTCAAATCATTATTAAGAGGCTCATGGGATTCTGAAGGATCCAGCAAGACCTTCTGCGAAACATTATTCTGAGAGAACGAGAGCAAGCGTGTAGGAGAGAGATAAAGGGTGCTTCGATGAAGCTTTTCTGTTAGATCGTGTTCGGGTTCATTGTCTAAAACACGCCTGTAATGTTTCTAAGCCTTGATAAATCAGAAGTAGCTGTATTAATTCCAGGCTCTCACGTGATGCTCCCTTCATTAAGTGTTAGCCATCTGAAACATTCCTTCCATAGATGTCGTTTTTAAAATACTTCCTAGCATAAATGTAGCCATTATACATTTCTTCATAATTTACTTTTTACCCTCTAAATTTTGGTTCATTATTGGTCTGACTAAAGTAAAATTGACTGTAACATGTTAAGTGTTAATCTTTGAAATGAAGAACTTTTAATGAACTTTTATTCCATTGTATTTCATGTTAAATATAATGTTCTCATGCTCAATTCCATACATCACTGACTTTAGTCCGCACATCCATTTGTGCTCCAGCCATTTATCTAGTACAGGGTCACAGACGCACCACACGGCTGCCACGTTGCATTGGGATGGCTGCCATTTTGCTCTGCACAGCGATAGCTCGCTCTTCTGGATCTCACCAATCAGAGGAGTGAACATTGATCACTTTGCGAGGGTAAGGACTTGAGCTTAATTTGGTTCAGAGTCTAGATTCTGTATTTGTGGGGCTGACTATGGTTTGGCTCTTACTTCTGGGTTTTGGTCTGGGTTGCCCATATTGTTATCAGTTTGTGGTTTCGTCAGTTAGCATTTTGTTGCCAGGCCCACACTTCAAAACAGACTGGCATTTCATCTTGAGTTTCCTGGGCCTGGGCAGCCTGTGTTGTGCTCCGGGGTCCATGGTCTGTATTAACCGATGTTCCACGGCTGGTCGGCACATGTCTTGTGTTTAGGTTTGTTGTGGTTCTCTAGTTTTTCTGTTGTAGCTCCACTTCCTGGTTCCTGTTCCCAGTTTTCCAGTCCTCTCCACGTGAATCTGTCCTTTGTGCATCTCGCCCTGGAGCCGTCCACTCAGCCAGCTGCTCCATGTGCCGTTCGTTACCCACTTCGAGCGATTGGCTGTGACACAGTCTAAGGGACCAGCGGATGGAAGACCTTGCTTTGTGGATGGGCAGCCTTGTTCCGGGTGCCCCGTTGAATTCTGGTTATGAAAGCCAATGAATGTATTTTAACTGAGCACTCTGAGTCCGATTCCGGAAGTATAGGGTAAATGGGAATGGAATACCCAGGAGGGGATGCTAGTCCGCTGCAGGGATAAACAGCTCAAAATCCCGCTTTGCCATTTAAAGTACATGACTGTATGGTAAACTGACACTTAATGAAATAACCATGACCATGCAACTGGAGGAGTGTGCTGATTCAGCAGCTTCAGTGCTTCTGGGCTACAGACTCAAATTTAAGAGTCTCTTACCAAAGAAAGCCCTGTGCCCATAGGATTACATTCTGAAATGGTTCTGATAGGTTCTGTTAGGAAATTGTTGAGTAGTTTCTGCTCAAATTCTGATTACACTTGTACCTAGACATTAATTGGAAGCTCAGCTTAGCTGCACTTATGCCTAATAGACTCCTTGTCAACCTTATGTGTGTAATACGTTATTTGGCTCAATAGTATGTTACTTTGAAAAGCATATGCTAAATATATAAAATGTAAAAATGTAAATTATGGTATGATGTGGTAAATTATTGAATGATGGTATGGGGTTATTTTTCAGGGGTTGGGATAGGCCCCTTAGTTCCAGTGAAGGGAAGTCTTCAGCATACCAAGACATTTTGGACAATTCTATGCTTCTACGTTTTTGTGAACAGTTTGGGGAAGGCCCTTTTCTGAGTTTGTTATGGAAAAACTTGACTGGCCCACACAGAGCCCTGACCTGAACTCGATCGAACACCTTTGGGATGAACTAGAATAGAGATTGCAAGCCAGGCCTTCACATCCAGCATAAGTGTCTGACCTCTCAAATGTTCTTCTGTATGAATGGGCAAAAATTCCCACAGAAACACTCCAAAATCTTGTGGAAAGCCTTTCCAGAAGAGTGGCAGCTGTTATAGCTGCAAAGCGTGGACCAATTCCATATTGATGCCTATGGATTTAGAATGGGATGTCATATAAGTTCCTGTGGGTGTAATGGCCAGGTGTCCCAATATTTTTGTCCATATTGTCAAGTCCAAGCACCGGGAAGCAGGCGAAAACAGCCGTGAATACGAACAAAAGGTTTTATTGACGGGGTACACACTCCAGGACACACGTAATGTCACTGACCAGACTGGGGAAACGAATGTAACGCGGACTTAAATACACAGAACCAATGACAGCAACGGGAAACAGCTGGTAAACACGGGGAATCCACACAAGGTTAACGAGTAGGCATGGTCGACAAAGGGGTGGAACGATAGGTCATGACACATATCATCAGAATCAGAATCAGTATTGCCTCACATTACAAAACAACTCCTGATAGAACTATAGAACAATAAAGTAATTGAAGTGAAAGAAATAAAATACAATAGAAAATAAATAAAATAAAATAATAATAATATAAAATAAAATAAATAAAGATAATAAAATAACCAATAAAATAAAACCTATAGCAGCAGTTCTGTTAACCTCAGATATGCGAGTTGAACAGTTTTATAGCGACCGGTAGATCATGTACAGTCTATGATCATGGCCAGGATAAGCAGTTAGAAGAAGCATGAAAGGATGGATGGAAATGTGCGTAATTCATGTCATTTCACAAAAAACTTGTGAAACCAAAAGAATGGTACAGTAATCCATAGAGATGTTATATCGATTGAACTGCCGCTCAGTGGGAGGTCAGCTTACAGTGAAGCTCAGTCAGTTCTTCCTGGGATGTCCCATGCATGGCCTCCTCTTCTTCTAAACCCCCAAGCTGCCTTTGGAACGTCCGGCTCATCGCCTCACTGTTAGCCCCACTGCCCCCTCCAGATCAATTTCATATCAGGCCCACATCTGGGGCTGAAGAACGGGAGGCTATATGCCAATTCATACTTCACTTTCCCACGTGTGATTCCGGTCGTGCGCATGGTGAGGTGACGTAAATATCGTCATCTGGGGTTTGGGTCTGTGGATGGTGAATGTGTATCCCAGCGGTGTCCAGCGCAGATCATCCACATCCATGTCCATCGACTGCGAATGTGCAAAGAAACTGACCAGGTGTTTGCTGTAGGTGGCAGCACTGACTCTCACAGAGCAGAGGTCAACCAAGAAAGAGAAGAAGAAGAATTGTTGTAGGAGGTGCAGAGGTATCTGCATATCTAATTTTTATTTTCCAGATAATTACACTACCCAGTCATTATACTGTATGTTATATAGTACTTTCAAAAGCAACACTATGTGATGTTTTGGCAATAAAATTTGCCTGGTGTGGGGTGGAGGGTGGGTCCTGGCTAATTTTGTCATAAGGATTTTGAATTTGAAAATGCTGTGGTTTGCAGTATTACCTTAATACCATAGAAGCCTATACTAACAACTTATACTAAAAACCATTAAAAACGTACCCATTTCACTACACTGTTTATATTTATTTTGTTGCAATATATGTGCCCTCTCCTGGTCTGATGGAACATCCTTGCTGTATAGCTGTATGGATGCACTGACGGCAACCACCTGTATCCACCGACAATGTAGCTTCCTCAAACAAGACCATCCGCAGTCCAAAAGTGCACGTGGAAAAGTGTAGTATGAACCAGCCTTAAGAGACAGTGTTGCTCCATCAGAGCTAAATGCATCTCACTTTGGGCTGGACGTCCTTGGAGAGTGAGATCTTCTGTAACTGTGGTTATATAAGCTGCAGAGGAGAAACCAATTGGCAGTGATTTCAGTTGCATGCATATGATCAAAAGCACCAAGCTGTGGGGGTAAGAATCATTTATCATTAAAGTCCTTATTCCTAGCACTGCTAAAGGTCTGCATGTTGTCCATGAGTCCTGGCCTGTAAATTGTAAATGCATAGCATTTGCATGGGCTTGGATTTTTGTATGTGTCTTTGCTCTTGGGATAGGCTACAGATACCCACCATTCTGACAGGATAGAGCAGATTACAGAAAATGTATGTTCAGATATAAAGAAACGCAGACTTTCTTAGGGAGTCTGTCAGTCAGTCAGGACAGCTTCAAAGTGATTTAATTGGTCATAATCTTTGACAGTACTTGCCATAGGAGCACATTATTTCCAGGTGACGGGCTGGTGAGCTAGCATAGCATGCTAACACAAGTGAGGTTCCAGGCTTGTGAAACAGCTTGAGATCCTCTGGGAGAGATGGTGGATTACTAAACACCATGATGTATGACAAAATTGTGTAAGAGTTTGCATCTGTTCCTTTCCCCTGAAGGGAGTTTATCTGCCTCGTTTCTGGCATCTATGTATTTATCTCCTCTTACAGCTGGCAATTCACATTTAACGAGACGAACCTCCAATTAACTCAGCTTTAGTATAAACGTTTAATTATACATTCAATCATTTTCCCCATTGCTTGTGTATGGTTTATTATTGTTATTATGAAAGCAAAAGCTAATGATAGTTATGAACACAAGGGGCTTGGATTGATCTGTATAACAGGATGGGGAAAGTGAATGCTGGTGTTCAGGAAACTGAACACTTTGGAAGAAGGTGACAGAGCTATTTACCTTCGACACGTCTTTGAAGAACAAAGACAGTAAATAGATAAAAACATATAAGAATCAATGGAATTAAGTTATTGATGCCCCCAATGTTCTTACAAAAACGTGAACAGGTCCAAAGTTCCTCTGGCACACTTTACTTCTGTAGAAAAAGGTCAGAATACCTTTATTGAGCAGATGGTGTTGGATATATGTGGCTCAGGGTAATTTGGAGAAACATTATCTAAATTGCTTCATGGAATACAGGTTCATATGGAACTGTTAATGCTGTAAAAAGCCTGCAATTCAATCCACAAACAAACAGAGAAGGAATGTATGCTTTTAACTGAGGGAGTTTTTTTAACTGGAGCAGTTTTGCCTGATAAGCCAGCAAAAAAAAGAAGAATGTACAGTCAAGGGAGATATGTAATTAATATGCATCATAAACAGAAGTATTTCTTCAGCAAATGTAGTATGGACTGAAATTGGTGGCTTTGGGACAAGAAGCTGAGAGTCAGCCTACATGGAGCTGCTGCAGTGTTTTCTCGATGGGATATTGGGCCATTTCTCCATACAGGACCTGGAAATTGATACTAAGGTGTTCTTGAGGTCCAGCCAGTTCTTGAGCCATCAGAGGATAACAAAGTCTTTCCTGAAAATGATACCACTGCTAAGTACACCAAATGTATTCATTGCTATCATTTTTAATGTTTTAATGTCTTTTAAATTAATCTTTGATTGTGGAGTGCCATGAGGAGGAAGAGGTGTCTCCTGGGTCTTAAGACTGGAGGGATTTACACAAAGGATCACATGGTGACTTTACACTGGGAGCTGAGAGGACGATCTCACTTTAGGCCCCTTAACGGAATGAAAGTCGCCAGCTGAGAGGATCGCAGGGGACATTCTGCATTTGTGTGTAGGCGCCATACATGGTATATGTCATGTTCCACAAATGCTATACATATATTTCTGCTCTCATACATTGGTGCATGTTGTGTATTACTATGTATATCCATGTGTGTCTCTATTTTTAATGTTCTTGTCTGTGCATAAAGGTACATGCTGTCCTGTTGGCTGAAATACTGCTAAATGACATGCCACTGTCCTGTGTGTAGTGACAATAAAGATGCTTATTTTATATGTGATTCAGCTCATCTTCCTTGTTTAGCAGATTCTGTTGTCCAAAGCAACATACATTTTCAGAATTCAGACTCAGTCAGCCTCTGGAGCAACTGGGGGTTAAGGGCCTTACTGGGGGCCCAGTGGTGAAACAGCTGTGCCGATCCTGGGATTTGAACTGGCAACCTTCCGATCATGCTAACACACTGAACTACACATTTGCTTCCCTTCACTTAATGCCCTGTTCAAGCTCTGATCATCTTGCTTTCAAACAGTCAGATTTGGTCCAATAATGTTGGTTCTGTGGGCCTCCGTTCTTCAATATGGACAAAAGGAGCGATAATGTCTATTCAGCGTCCAATGCAGCACAGATTCTGTTACATCAGGTTTTTTGGCTGAGTATGTTCATACGGGGATTCTGGCTCTCAAATGTACGTACAACAAGCACAGTGACCTTTAAGACAAGATGATAATCACATACAGTCTTGTTCATATATACAGCATGTATGTGTCGATAAGTGTATAGAAAGTGCAGGCGTGTATGTCATTGGAAGGAATGTAGGAATCAATACAGTAAGCACAATACAATAAGTGCAGTGAGGTATTTACAACAGTGAGATATGCAGCTGGGCAATAATACAACACAAACAGGCAATCTGGTCCCTTACAACCCACAAGCAGCATTACCGAGTGAAGCAGGATGCTGCTGGATGCGTGCTGGTGTACAGATGGACATCTGCAGGTACACTGGCGGTCTCCGTCCCCGGCCTGAGGGCCTAAGCTGTGCATGTGTTTGTTCATCCCATAAAATAAAGGGAAGCAAATGGGGGGGGGGGGCTTTCCGGCCACCCAAGCAGAGTTTGATGCCGCCCCACCCTGGACAGGGACTGCACACAGGGCTGCTCCTTTAAAACCCTGTTAATCTGTGCAGTCACCTGCCTGACAATACAAAGGGCCCCATATCAAGGCATGAATGAAGGCAGAAGTCAGGATGAAATAGAAATTAAACTCAGATCATGATTCATGCAGGGATCTTTGATGGTGGAAAAGTATTACATATCTGTGAAATGAAGTTTTACTTGCCATTCTCACAAGTACAGGTATGGTGGAATTCTTACGTTTTCACATTTCCCATCGTGCTCTTCGTTTTAAGACACGCATATAGAGGTGAGAGTGAAGCTTGGGGTCTGAAAGCAGGGTCAGGCATTCATCCAGCATCCCTGGAGCATTTTTCACAGGGTACAGAGACGTGCTCAGGGGCCCGGTGGTGATGTGGCTGCTCTGCTGAACATGGCATTCAAACTGATCACAGGCAGAGGCTGAGCCACACACCAGTCCCGTTTGTTCATGGGGAAACACACGTCTGCCGAAAACATGGTCTGTCATTCGCTTATGGTGAAACATAGCTTCACTATGTTCGGGGAAGATGGTGGCACAGGAGGTAGTGCTATCGTTCGGCAACTGGAGGGTTGCAGGTTCGAGCCCGGGTTCCTCCTGACCCCATCAAAGTGTCCTTGAGCAAGACACTGAACCCCAAATTGCTCCTGGTGTGCAGGTTGGCACCTTGCATGGCAGCCTCTGCCACCGGTGTATGAATGTGTGTGTGTGGATGGGTGAATGTGAGGCATGAATTGTAAAGCGCTTTGAGTGCTCGTAGGAGTAGACAAGCGCTATATAAATGCAGTCCATTTACTAAAAGAATTTCACCTTCCATATTTTTATTTGCCTTGTTAACCAAATGTCCTTTTACGTGTATGGATGCTGCAGGACATTTTGGGGACCTGGCCGTGGCCTACTGGGTAAGCACCTTGCTTACACGATGTTTCTTCACCACACTCTGTTTCATGCAGCTCTCATGAGAAGGTCTGATCACCTCCCAGCCTCTTCTGGGCTTCCAAATAAAATAAAAAAAAAGAAAAAGAAAGAAACTAAATGATCACAGTGCAACTCACTGTGCAATGCTATTTATTTCTGAGCCGTGTAATACTTAGTCTGACATTCTTTTTGATTGTCATGTATCATACATTCTTACTGCATAATCCCATGTCTAATAGTCTTTTAATAAGTTTGTAAGTGTAATAAAGTATCTATCATCAGAGTTAGCAAAGTGGCTTTGATGTTCACTACCTCAATCTAAAGAGCTAAAAATGATATATTAATATACATGTATAAACTCTAAAATTAAAACAGTTCATAATTACCTGCCTGTAAATGACACTGGTGTTTTCGGCTGCCTGTGGTGTTTTTACGCTACCCAGCAACCGTGATTGGGCTGGTGAAGCTTGGTGAACTCCAACGCAAAAACATTTCCAGGGTTGACATTTTCAGCTTTCATTGAGCACAGTAGGCTCATTAATACTCAAAATATTTACTACCAATTACTAAATTTCCGACTGTTTAGACATATTATAAGTTTCCAATCCACTGACACAAGTCTACGAGATCATTTTTATTTCTGGAGGTGGGGGGGTGTGATAAAATTGTACTCTAGCAAACTAGTCCCAGAGGTCTAAAAGATTTAAATACAGTAAATCATGGCTATACTGCTCCCATTTGAATTTTTAATATTGTTGCAAATCTAATTAAATTATGTTTCATGTGTCCATGATTCATGCAGAATTTATTCATGTTTAATGTTAAACCTATTAGACCCCCAGTGTGAGATCATTCTGATCTATGGCCAAAATATGTGCAGAAAAATGTGCATTAAACACGTCATTGATGGATCTTTGATTTTATTCAATCGACTCCCATCCAGTGCATTTTAATCACAAACCCATGGTTAAAAAAATGGGTAATGGGCTTGGCTACATGAACACATAACAGACACTTACCCGGTGAGAGTGACGTGGATGGGTCACGGATGGAAGATTTTTCAGAGACAGTAGATAATTGTGACTCTGCATTATGATATAATGGTGATTCAGTAAAACAGAATAGTGATACTTCATTCATCCCTGTAGGGAAATTCTCTCTTCGCTTACCTCATCTTGCTCTCCATGAGACACACAGACACATATGAAAATGAGACAAAGCTTGGGGGGTCACAGTGCAGGGCCAGCCAGCGTGCAACGCTCCTGGAGCTGGGGGTTAAGGGCCTTGCTCAGGGGCCCATCGGTCTGCCAACACTGGGATTTGAGCCAAAGTCCGAACTCACTCAGCCCCCCCACCCCCGATAGGGGAATGTACGTACCCTAAAGTCTCATACATCTATGAGGACCAGGGCTTGCAAGGTTTGCAGGAGCTCAAATCCGTGACGTAGGAGCAGAACTTTGTACCTCAAGCAATACAGGAAACCATGACACTTGATATGACCATTGAAGGAAGAGAAGCAAGAGAGCATTGGTATGTGTTTGATGAGAGCTGATCTCATACATACACCTTCGTTGATTTAGTCTGAAGTTTAAGAATCTGAAAGAAGCAAGACTTACTGGAATCATTCTCATCTCTAGGGTGATTCATCTCAATAACTACAGTATGACACCAGACCTTCTTAATATGAGAAAGACTATTGCTGTCACATGAGTGGTATCCTGCTCATTGGGTATAATAATAATAATGACACTTAATTGACCCCTTGTGGGGAAATTCTCTTTTTGCCTACCCCGCCCTGCTCTCCACGACACACAGACAGGTGAGAGCAAGTTGGCAGTCCCCTGCAGCTGTGCCCACTGGGGGGTTAAGGGCCTTGCTCAAGGGCTCACGGATATGACTGTTCTGCCAAAGCCAGGCTCAAACCAGTGACCTTCCAATCACAGGCACAGAGGCTTAGCTCGCTAGGCTAGATGCTGCTGTTAGACGAATGTCTTCTTCCATTCAGTTGACACTGTTCCTCCAGGCAGTGCCTGCTAAGAAGTCCTTTAATAAATCCACCAATACTTGGCCAGTGTGTGACGTGAAGTCTACTGGGAAGATGCAAATTCAGCCTGGATTTGAAGTCTATTTGGAAGAGCACTTGAAAATAATTAGGATTCTGCAGGTGGTTTTGGGTATGATGTGGGTTGGCAAGGTCAAAGCATAGCATTACAGACTGAGGAGTCAAGTGTGCTCAGGACAGTGAGAAAAACAGAACAAGAGCCTCCTAACCAACCTCTACATGTAACAAGCAGATTTGCAAAGTCCGCATAATTTGCTCTCTCCAAGACTCACACTAATGGTGACAAGCATTGTAGTAAACAAGCAAGAGAAGACAGAAATCACTCTGGGCTGCACTTAGGACAGATTAACAGCTTTTAAACACTGACGGTGATGTACAGCTGCACTCCATCATTACCTGCTGGCCTCTGGTGATTTTCTACAACGTTGCGGGTGTCCTCTAGAGTGAAACAAGTAGTGCATCGATGAGAAAATACACAGACGTCTGTTCCTCCAGGAAGACAGAGGGTCCTTGTCAATGCTCAGATCCAGGGGCGAAACGGGCTACTTTCCACTGGCCATTTAGTTTGGTCTGAGGTAAACGCCTACGAGTGAAATTCAGCAGACATAGATGCCAAAAACAGATAAATGCAGTACAATTTTATTTCAGATATCATCTAATTCAATAAAAATTGCTGTCATGCAGGGGTGGCTCTAGAGCAGGGGTCTCAAACTACCGACCCACAGGCCACATCCGGCCCGTGAAACACTTTGACTTGACCCTTGACATGTTTTTATTTTACTATTTAATAGGGCCCTCAAATCAATTTTACTTTGTACTAGGTATGAAATGGTTACTGGGTTCACGGTAAAATTCCCGATAGTTAGTATTACCTTTTCAAATTTTACTTATCATTAAAACGGTAGCTGATTACGGTGCATTGAAAAATTTGTCCAGCATCAACCAAAGGTAGTAACGGTCTGCCAGATGCAAGCACACAGGCGCCGCATGCAACATGACTTTGTTTTGACTCAATAAAAACATAGCAGAAGGCAGTCACAGCACTCTGATGATTTTTCAGCCTCTTAAGCGGACTAAGCCTGATGTGGTTACATTTTGATTTTTAATCTTTGTGACCACCACCCACTACTTTATAGCTAATCCCAGGTAAGTTAACTATTAGCTCAGTGTATGATATTAGAACTTTGGAATGGGGGGGAAATGTCATGGTCTGTCTGTCTAACTTGCTAATAACTTGTTTGTCCATATTGTCATCTGGGGGGTGTTCCACGAAGCGGGATTTCTTGCTTAGCTGGAAAACTTGTCAGATTTAAGGTAGTGTGAGTTACATGTAAGTGGACAAAGGTAAAGCCAATTTAACCCAGACAAGCTTAAATCCAACAAGTTATCCAGCTAAAAAAGACATCTCCCCCAACCCGGAGCTTTCAATGTTACCTCCACTTGTAAGAACGCTACACATTGTCAATGATTTAGTGGTGGTAGCACTTTTTTCTCACCTCAGAGCTAGCTGAATACCCATTTACTAAGAATTAATTCTGCGTCGTATTTATATATTCTACAAACAGAACAATTTAGATGGGTTTCCTTCAATTTTCCAGCGTAACTATGATGTGACAGCATTATCTGTATTTGTCTGAAGTTCAGTGAATAGTCGAACTCTTAGGAGATGATATGGTTTTCATATGTTTGCATGGGTATTGGCTATGTTATCATTTTAATGTTTATGCAAACAAAAAGTGCATACTGCTGATAATTGTATTTGTGGTTTTCAATACACAACTTGGTAAAATGATTGCAGTTTGGGTATCAAAAGTTTTTTAAGAGTTTTAGCTCACAGGTTTATTGGTGAGTCGAAATTGGCCCTGTAGTTGTGTGAGTGTGCGTGTTCCCGCCTGCGCCCATTTTTCCCGGGATAGGCTCCGGTCCCCCCTGCAACCCCTGTTGGGATTAAGCGGTTTCAGAAAATGGATGGATGGATGGATTTTCAGCACATTTTAATAATACAGCGATAATACTGATAACTGTGATAATTTTGGTCAATATAATCGTGAAATTAAATTTTCATACCATTTCATCTCAACTTTGTACTAATAAATTCTCCCTTTAATTGAGTAGAGCCTGTTTTTTATAGATAAATTTAAAATTTCAAGTTGAAAAAGTTGGGACATTTTTTGTTTTGAGATTTCTCTCAGGGCCCCCTTGGGGGAACACCACATGCCAGTGGGCCCCGGGTAATTTGAGTTTGTGACCCCTGCTCCAGCATAATGGGAGATCTGGGGTGTAGCCCTGACCCATGAGTCCAAGTTCAATATGTAAAAGTATGAAATTCTGATCTGTTAGATTCAGGGCTTTGCCACTCATTCAACTAGCAAAGCCAAGTGCAAGAAGCCAAATTTTCATTTAGAAGTACAAAATACTCTCTCTTTCAGATTACCTTGGATAATTTTTATGGATACACACGCCAACATTAATTTTCATAGCACTGCATTTTGCAGACAAATCCAGTTTCCGCTTGAATGACTTTAATGGTAAGTGAGAAGTGCTGCCGTCTTCCTGTTCCTTCAGGCTAAGTTTTGACCAAATCCTGTCACTTCAGTCCGAAGGTGACCATGTGGCCCCTGGGCTTTGGGAATCAGCTCCTGTGCTGATCCCAGACTGTCACGTCGTTAGTGTCTGACTATGACACTTCTCCACAGCTCCACTGGATGCCGTGCGAGAGGAAACGGGAATGGGGAAGCCGAGCGTGTATCTTCAGGAAATTCTGGCACCAGTAAACAGCCACATTAACACGAGGCAGCGCTTCTCTTTAATCGCATACACGCGACCTCCTGTGTAGGTGAGGGCACCCCCGCTGTGTATGCATGTGTGCAGAGTTTTATAGCCGCCTCTGAGAGAACAGGAGGCACTCCTGGTGTGTGGTCACCAGCCATTTTCTGGAAAAAACACAATGATTCCGCTTTCTGCCACTGAAGTGTAGCCAAGGTGCATGCATCCTGCCAGCTGACGCTAGTTATCAGTGTCTAACTGGCTCCCATTAAAGTTTTAAGAGGCAGAAATTAGGCACCAAACAAAAGAGGGCCTTCACTGGCGTCCCTGGAGAGGCAATTTTCTTAAACGTACTTTGATGAATATAAACGGCGTAAACTTGGGGATCACCGGGCCGGGAATGCGCAGCCTTAAGGGGGCGCCCCTCTGCTCCCGCCTGCTGCAGTGAGCCCTGCTGAGCTGCAGCTGCTCCATCCTGACAAGATTAACAAGCAGACAGCCGAGGCGTGTGGCGGCATCATGTTAGCGGTAGCACTCCCGCCGCTCGGAGGCCCGTAGAATCTGGCTCACCCCCCCCCATCCTGGAACCCGTGAGGCGGGACGCGCGCTAGGGGGGCGGGAAGCTTCCGGCGTGTTCCGTGGCGAGAATGCGGTAACTGACAGGATTTAGACAGCCCCACAAATGCGTAAACCCCGCAGCTGAGCGCAGACCCCGAGCGTAGGCCCCAAGCGCACAGCGCTGTCCGCGGGCGGCAGATTCTGCGTGATTCATTATGCAAATCGGCGACATCTTCTCCACTGTAATCGAAGGCGGCTGTTCTGCTTCTCCTGAACATGCCGACAGCTTGCCGCAACCGCGTTTATCAGCTGCTCCTCACGCCCCTAAAAATAATGCCCCCATCGCCCCCCTGCCCCACCACCCTGCCCGCTGCCACCCTCGATAAATCTTATCACACCATTTCTCTGCACTGATTTACATTAATCCCGTCCAGTAATTTCTGGGCTCACTCCAGAGCGTCCCCATGAACGCGTGCATAAGGGACCAGCCCGCGGGAACCCCCCCGGCCCCCCCAGGCACGTCCGGTGACGTTCTGCCCCGCCTGCAGAGCTCTGTAATGGTCTGATAAGCAGAACCGGCGCCGGACGAGCACTCGAAGCCCGCCGTTAGCGCTCCTGTAGCGCGGCTAGCATGTAACGCAGATAAACACGGGTCGTGTTAAAGCTCCTCTTTAATAATAATCCACCTCCAGTGAGTGGAGGGGGGCACAGACAGCTGTCAAACTATATTTACAGTATATACATACAGTACAGTACGTGCGGTATGTATAAAGTATAACATATAGAACTTTATCGACCCCATGAGGGGAAACACCAACAGCATAAAAAGGGATTAATACAAAGGGTAATTTTGGTACCAATAAAAACAACAAAGAGTAACATGAGTAAAAGTAGATAATAATAAATACGTAAAATATATATATATACAGCCTGGAGGTCTCCATGTTTTACTTTCATCCCCAATATATTTTGCCAACTAAACATGAAAAAATAAGATGAGGTGACGGCAATTAATATAGCGAAAGTGGTGAAGAGCAGCGTCTTTGTGCGGCGCCACCGGCCCGGGACGTCGCTCGCAGGCAGGCAGGCCCAGGCAGAAATAGGCAGCTGTTCTTATTTTCCTTCACATTTACTTTACTCTGTTGATTGACACAAATGAACCCTGCAGAAGTCGCTGCTGCAACTGCTGCAGAATTATAATACGGTAAAAAAAAAGAGATGAAAATCTGAAAAATCGAGGGTGACGGAAAACAGGCCGTTGTAGGCTAATGTGCATGTCAGGGGCGGAAGGTGGCTCTGTGTGCGGAAACACGGCTTGTAGTACAGGGTCTGTGTTTGCAGCCAAAGACTGCAGTCAATAAAACCTTCTATTAACACAGGTAGGATTTGGGAAAAATCAGCTAAATAGGCCAATATCCCCTGGTTAATACAGTATGTATTAAATTTATGATAAGAGATCTTAGTAATGCAGCTGTGCAAAGGCTTTAACACTAACGAGGCTACTTCAGGCCGTTATGAACTTTTATACAACTGATCTACACCACAGAATCTCCCTTACTACGTTCAAGGTTGTAACATTGTAGGAAATATATATTCAAATTAATCAAGGATAGGCTATAGAATAATAAATCACATTGATTAAATAATAAAATATAGTACAATGCAGTTAACTTTTATGTTTTGTTTAAAAACATTTTGTCAGCATTATTGAAGGTGGACATGTAATAGACATTTACGCGGTATACTAATCTTAACTGGGTATTAATATCTTCCTTATGATCTGTGAGAAATGCTGCAGATATCTTTTGTTATTCTCTGGGTATTGATATGGATGAATTATATCTTTGTAGCGAGTCTGTAAAAATGTGCAAGCTGCTGGGTTTTCTGTGGCTGTAGAACTTCACAGATCAGCAATTATACACAACACAAACCTAAGGATTATTTAAATGGATTATTAAAATGTCCCAGATCATCATTTTGTGTATGCTTTATATTTCAAGATATATAATGACTGTAAGTGGACATGGCATGGTGGCCTCGGCCTCCAATGTAGGGGGATGGAATCCCACTTCTGCATGAAGATTTTCTATATTCTTCCTGTATTACATAATGTCCTCCTGCAGTCTGAAATCATGCATGAAAGTGAACTGGCATCTCTGTATTGTCCATAAAGTATGATTTTATGTGAGCTTGTGCCCTGCGACAGATCGGCATCCCATCCAGGGTGTGCCCAGCCTCATGCCCTGTGATGGACTGGCATCCCATCCAGGGTGTACCCAGCCTCGTGCCCTGTGATGGGCTGGCATCCCATCCTGGGTGTACCCAACCTCGTGCCCTGTGATGGACTGGCATCCCGCCCAGGATGTACCCAGCCGTGTGCCCTGTGATGGACTGGCATCCCATTCAGGGTGTACCCAGCCCCGTGCCCTGTGATGGGCTGGCATCCCATCCAGGGTGTACCCAGCCTCGTGTCCTGTGATGGACTGGCATCCCGTGCAGGGTGTACCCAGCCCCGTGCCCTGTGATGGACTGGCATCCCATCCAGGGTGTACCCAAGTCTGAACACAGGGTCAGTGTCCTTCTGATCACATGGACAGAGACGTAACCCACTGAGCCACACTGCCCCCAACTCCCCCCAATATGGAACTGTAATACTAAATATGCTGTTAAGCATAACCCCACTTGGTTTTGTAACATATTACTGAAAGTGCCTTTTGGTTGGGCTGGTTTGTGGAGAAAATCTTTCACTGTCGCCCAGCTCCTCTGACTGGCCATCGTGACAGGGCGCGCCCCCACCGCTGTCCCCACTGCCCTGAATGACAGGCTGGCTGACCCCCCCCACCCGCCGCGGTCAACCCAGCCCTTCATCACGGGGGTGTCTAAATGTAAATGATTGCATTTTATCAATAAATCATTTACATTTAAATGAAGCCTTCACGCTTGAAATGTAATGTTATGCTGTCTGCTTGGTTACATGGACGTGCCACATTTTACATGTTCCCTTCAGACAGCGTTTATCGTGCTGAGCGGCCCGAGTCTCTGTCAGGAGGACCAGACAGTCGCTGGAGATTTATAATCAAGCGTTAATCGCCGCGCCCAGTCCTGCCACAGAAATCACAAACATCAGCACCGTGTTTTTTTTTTTTACTTTTTCATCTGAACACACTCTTCATCCTATCTTCACGCTGTCCTAATTATAAATTCAGATTACGGAAATTTGTAATCTTTGTGTTAGGATGAATTCTGAAAGTGCTTACAGAATGATAACGAAAATATGTTTTTCATTATAAGACATTGTCTCTTGATCTGTTTCCAATAATTGCATACCTTCAGCTGGCTCTCAGTTCAGCCACGCCCGCCCCCCCCCACGGCCAGGCTCCGCCCATTGAAATATTAATAGGCAAGAAGCTAATGAGCTCATTTACTGGATGTTTATGTTAGGACCTACTTTCAGTTACCTTATTGGGAGGTGTTGTGTGTTCCACTGTACTGAGCAATTGCTACTTTCGATTCTATTCTCGACTGTACGACTGATTCATTGTTGACTGTATGTCTGATTCATTGGTGTTTACATTTTCTATTGGGTTCCTTTCTCTGAGCTGTTTGGTCCCGCCCCACAATCCATGACATGACAGCAGTTTGCAGATCGCCACATGGATACATGGCTATCCGTGTTCTTACCAGGCTGTGGACTTGCCACCCATGCTTGAACTTCCTGCTTTTTGGGTGATGAGCCTGTCTCTTCTGCAGCCGTGTTCTTGTTCGTCATTTCCTGCCAGCATTCATGTCACTTCCCAGTGCTGCAAGTAGTTTTGTTGACTTTTCCAGTCCCCACTGATCAACATGAAATGGCACATTTTGACAGGTCTTTGAGGACTGGCCTGTTTTTTCCTGTTATGGTTGTACGGTTCACCACTTTCTCCCATATACCCAAAGCGGGGAACTGCCCAAACTCTGTGTGTGTGTGTTGTAAGTGTACGCAATAGTTTCTCACCACCATGATTGAAAATCCCTCCGACAAACGTCATATGTATGAGCAAAGCTTTGGATGTTCGGCTGAGGCTTCACTTGAATCTTTGGTCTCCTTTTTCCTCTCCTCTCCCCTCCTCTCACTTTCCTTTACACCAGTAACCTGTGAATATAATGATAGATCACTTAGTCTTCTATTAATTAAGGGAGCGATGATAGTTTCAGAATGAGATACTTGTTGCCTGTTTTGATACCTTCATACTATAAAGATTACATGTATTATGATAAACCCAGTGCTCTGATCGTGCTGCCTGTCTTCTGTGACACTTTGCGGTCAGACATCCAGTGCCTTGATTTTGGCGTTGATTACCGGCAGTGGTCCAGCTGAAGGGATGGAGACCATTGGCTATGTCATCCAGAGGGTGATATTTCAGGTCCAGAGAGTAAAAATACAGACCCAGATTTTGTTTCACCCATTCAGTTGAGTATTCTGTGACTGTGACTCTTTATACTCAACTGGTTGGTTAAAACAAAATCTTTGTCTGGATTCTTATTTTGTGGACCTGAAATGTCCACCTCTAGTGTCTTCCTTACCTGGGGCCTTAACAACAATAAATAAAGATAATAACAAATAAAAACTAGCTAGTCAGAAGAGAGCTAATTAAGTTTTTGCAGTAAATTATTCTGAATTATAAAAAATATATGCCAAATTTTATGCATAAAGATATCTGTTTACTTTCAGTATGTTATAAATTTTGTGATTAAAGTACATTTTCTTTTACTGAACACAGGTAAGGACTAACTGTATAAAGTATATATCATTCTTTAGGTGCTCTATTCATGGAGGAATGGAATGTATTTTCTTGGTTTTGAATAGTGTTTAATTAAATTGTAAAAGCAGTTTTCTTAGATAAGCTTTATGTGAAGCAAAATATGAAAAATGATCTGTCCATTGTGCTGTTTGTCTTGTATTTCCTGTATGCAGGCATGCTGACGTACTTACAGTCATAACTGTAGTTCCGCTGACACAAATGAACGGCCTGAGACACTCAGAAACACTCGAGGAAATTCTCAGCTGGGCCCACGGCGCTTCGAGCCCTTATCTCTGCGGTTGTGCTCACATCGCTAAACAGTACGGACCGATACTCTGACAGCGCATCCTCCTGGCGGGCTGGCATGCCCACGGAGCAGGCTTTGTGCCGGAGATAACGACTCACCGTGTAAACACCGCAAGCAGAGCGGCATGCGAGCGCCCGTCACCCGGCGCTGCCAGCGGGCCGCATGTCACAGGCAGCTCCGCAGTAATTGGCTATGAGGAGAAACTCTTTTCTCTTCATGTTTTTGTACCGCGCTTTCTCCGCCGTCCACATCCCTCAGATGACGGCTGAACATCCTCCCCCAGCAGTCATGGCTCCTGCTGTCCTCAGTTTGCTGCAAACTTGAGCTTCGTCCCAGAAACCAGCAGTCAAACATTTGCTCATTCTTCAGAGCAGCCCACTGTGGCTTGTGTGCTCTTTGTCTTTCAGGGATTTTACATCTTATTCCCTAGAAAACATTAAGTGGATAGCCAGTAAGCTGTCTGGGGGAAAATAATGTTCGTGTATATAACGCACAAGTTGTAATTACATTCTACTGTGGGAACATTTATGGGTTCTAACAATACAAATTTAAATTCATGAAGCACCACGATTGCCCATTTCATCTTAGTACACGTCCAAGGCAAACAGAATCACAGTTCCTGCACAGATGACCCGAGTGGAAATTTACAACAAGCTCTCTGAAAGGAAAAGCACAGAAACACCACCATAAAAGACAGCAGAGTGAAATGCGTGCGAACTCTGTACATTCCCAAAAACGAACTTCTCAAGGTTTCAGACCTACTGGAGCGGGAAAACAGACTTTAGTGAGCATTTTTAGTGACACTAACAAAACAACAGATCCACTTGAAATGCTAATGTGCTAAAATATCTCAAAAACTGGAACTGTTGTTTCTCAGTGGAATTCATGGGGACAATGTGTTTTATAGAATACCTAGTAAAGGTTCATATGGCATTTTAAGAAACAATAAGTTCAGGTTAAATTGGAAAGGGCTATATATTGTAAAATAGAGTCTTAGTGGTGGTGTAAACGTTCAGGTACTGATCCAACACTGTTTTATGAAACCTGTCTAAACATTTCCCCCAATTGCCTTCCCTTTGACTAATTGCTGGATCTGGGATGCGTTCAGTTCAGAACTTCTGGAAATGATTTCCAGGGTGGTTTTTCAGTTATGTCTGCGGTGCAGATCATTTGTGATGGTATCGGGGTTGCCAACTCTCACGCATCTGGTGTGACACTCATGCTTTTAGACTTAATCTCATGCTCTCACGCTCACATACTAAATCGATATTATTATTCCATTATAAACTTAAAATTAGCTACATCAAAAGTTTTGGGGTAGTTTGCAAACCCTACAGACTATTTGCAAGGTGATAAAACTGTTACATACATGTACATGTGTGTGTGAGACTCGTCTCAAATTCAAAATCTCACTGCAATCAGCTGACCAAAGCTGGCAACCCTGCAGTATTAGGACTATTTCAGGGGAGTTTCCCGTTTTTCACCACCTCAAAACCAGACTTTTCCTCGTGCAAATAATCCGCAGAGTGACTCCTCAAGAGCTGATGAGGAGAAGCTGGGGCTGATTTTTATCATTCAGTATATAATTCAAAACTATAAAACTTTATTTAAATGGCTGGGAGGATGGAGAGTGAGACAGAGGTGATGCTGAAGTCCCTTAGGACAAGGAAGATGGCTGAAATAACGGTAATACGATAATCCTGCCTTGTGCAGGGGCAAACATTTCAGTGTGTTAATGCCGGGTGCACTCTTCCGCTAAATAAATGGACTCACATGCAGAGTGAGGGTGCAGCTAATGGCACGTCGGAGTCTGTGAGTCCCACACAAATGCTGTACCGGGCTGAATCAGACATCACAGCTGATATACTCCTAGCTCTGCTATATTCACATAGCTATAAAATACACAATACGATTATCCGGATACTCATTTGTGATTCTGGAAAGCATGAATCGACTTAAAATTTCACTTTATTTCTGATGTCAGCTAGGAACAATTAACACCTCTTTTTTGTCCTGACATTGGTGGGAAATAATGGTTGAAATATCTTTACAACTTAAATTGCATTTTAAGGTTTGGTTGACAGAAACAGCTCCTTTAATGCCACTATTAGCATGAAAACCAAAGAAGTCACTCCACAGGCATTATAAAGTGTGCAATACCATTCCAAGCTAAAGCTTATTACCATAAACATATGGCACTGCAGAATTCACCTCTCATTTCTGCTGATGGGGTGTTTCCCAGTAAATATCTCTGCCCGTCTCTGTGTAATACGCATGGCAAATCCACAGGCCCCGGCACCCTAATAAGTGCCATTCGTCTCTTTCCTAATTATCGCTGAAGACTCTTCACTTTTGTGCTAACAATGTGAGCTCAGCCCTTCTACACAACCATGCGTGTAGGGTCAGCCAGTCCCCGGAGTAACTGGGATTAAGAGTCTTGCTCAAGAGCCCAAAGGTGAAACTACTCTGCCATCCTTGGGATTTGAACTGGTGATCTTCTGATCACAGACACATCCTACCCTGCTGAGCCACACAGCACCGCCATGTGCTAAAGCTGCACATAGCCTTCAGTGACCATGCTGACACATCACAGGCTTCAGTTGAGTCCCAATCACTTGAGGAGTTGTGGGGTGTTCAGCACTCACACTTAACTCCGTTAAACCTTTCTGTTTCCATCTCCCTATTAGTTCCTCCCTAATGGATATGAGACAATCGATGCTTTTTAAGTATCAGGGACAGACAGACACAGGAGTGACGGTACAGAAGCGTCTGCTTTGAAAGTCAGACTTCCCAGTGAAGCAGTCATGCTAACAAGCTTCACTCTGGCCTTTTCAAATCTCTACTGATATAATTCATTCATTTTACTTGCATGAACCATCCGTGTTACTCCTGAGGGATTTCCCTAGTTAATCTGTACTTATTTAATTATGTTAATTTAGTTCATTCATTTATAGCTTTCATATTTCGTATTTTTATATTTCTTTCTGTCCATGCTACTCGCTCATCATGTTCTTTGCCTATCTCATACAACTTACTCTCACCAATGCCGGCTGATCCTCTGGCCCCAGAGGTCTGTACGAAGACCATAGATAAAGGGCCGGCTTCCCGCAGTGGGGGCAGAGACAGACACAGACAGACACTGAACCGGCCGTGTGGAACATCTTTCTGTAACATCTTCATTCTGTCTTAATAAACTACTTAAGGAGCTTAAGGAACTTCCCTCATCATTCAACTAAAAGAACCTGAGGTTTCACTGAAGAAATCTATCACTATTTCAAAGGATGAAAGGGTTGAAAGTAACACAATAATTGGAAAAAAGCTCTAGTATTCTAACCTTCTCTTCTAGATGTTGTGGTACAGAATGATTTTCTTTGTAAAGCCAAGTCAAATCAAGTGGATTTTATTGTCATGTCACTTACACATGACAGTGCAGTGATATGGAATTTTGTTCCCTAGGACCACAGTGCAACGTAGAGCAAGAAAAATACTGGGACACACCTCCTCATCACTGAATTCAGGTGTTTCATTCAGAGCCATTGTCACAGCTGAATAAAATCAAGCACCTAACCATGCAGTCAGGTTTACAAACATTTCTGAAAGAATGGATCATTCTGCGGAGCTCAGCGAATTCAAGCCTGGTGTTGTCATAGGATGCCACCTTTGCAGTAAGTCAGTCTGTAAAATTTCTTCCCTGCTACATATTCCACGCTTAACTGTATGTGGTATTATTGCAATGTGAAAATGTTTAGGAACCACAGAAACTCAGCCGCAAAGCAGCAGACCACATAAAATAACAGAGTGGGGTCGTTGAGTGCTGAGGCGCATAGTGCGTAAAAGTCACCAGCGCTCTGTTGACTCAATAACTGCAGAGTTCCAAACTTCCTCTGGCATTAACCCCAGCACAGAAACTGTGCACTGGGAGCTTCATGGATGGGCTTCCATGGCTGAGCAGCAGCATGCAAGCCTCACATCACCAAGTGCACTGCCAAGCGTCGGATGGAGTGGTGTAAAGCATGCCACCACTGGGCCCTGGAGCAGTGGAAACGTGTTCTGTGTGGTGATGAATCACACTCTGTCTGGCAGTCTGATGGACAAGCCTGTGTTTAGCAGATGCCAGCAGAATGTTACCTGCTGCACTGGATTGTGTCAACTGTAAAGTTTGGTGGAGGAGGGTTAGTGGTATGGGTTTGGTTTTCACTGGTTGTGCTAGGCCCCCGAGTTCCAGTGAAGGGAAATGCTGCAGCATACAAAGACATGCAAAGACAATTCTATGGTTCCAAATTTGTGAGAACAGTTTGGGGAAGGCCCTTCTCTGTTCCAGCATGACTGTGCCCCAGTGCACAAAGCAAGGTCCATAAAGATAGATGGATGGATGGATAGATAGATAGATAGATAGATAGATAGATTGATCAACATCAGTGCCTGACCTCACAAATGCTCTTTCTGTAGAAGAGTTCCTGTAGGTCGAATGGCCAGGTGTCCCAATACTTCTGTCCATATAGTATATATGGGATGCTTTTAATTCAGTGTACATCCACTATGCAAACAACAAAAACAGAGCAACACATACAGCACTATTAGACAGGACATTTAAAAAAATCAGAGATGCAGTAAGACAGAATTTAAAGTCCAATAGGAATGAGCAGTTTCAATGAACATTCAAGAGACACACCTCCTCATCACTGAATTCAGGTGTTTCGTTCAGAGCCAGTGTGGGGAAGCAATAAAAAGGCCAATAGGATGTTAGGTTACATCTCTAGGTGTGTGGAGTTTAAGTCAAGGG
>JAODKC010000021.1:6871762-6891111 GCA_026777985.1 Mormyrops attenuatus
GATTTTAACAACTCTGAGCTATTAGTTAGGTTCTCCCCAAACGAGCCTGATGGGCCGAATGGCCTCCTCTCGTTTGTGAATTTCTTATGTTCTTATAAGAGTATATTCAATCATGCCTCTTAAATCAGTAGAGTTAGAAATGTTAAAGATATATAATATACTAAAAGTTGCATGATAACAGTGATTCAGAGCATTGAAATATGATGCCTATCTTTCCTCCTGTTTTTGTTGACTTTAAAATGAATGCAATTCATCCATGTGAGAATTTGCTGGGTTAAGCTTTATCAAGGCTGATCCTGAAAACAGCTTGCTGTGAATGTGATCCACGAGCTGCTGGGCAGGTGCACAAGGATGCAAGGGACAGCTGAGACCTTCTAATGAGTCTCAAGTATATCAATATGATATTAACAGAGGTGAAAAGTTCACGTCCAGAAAGTACAAATGCAGACCAAGATTTTGTTTCTATTAACCAGTTGAGCATAAAGAGTCACAGTCACAGACTACTCAACTGGTTGAAACAAAATCTTGGTCTGTTTTTTTACTTTCTGGACCTGAACTATCCACCTGTTGATTCTAATGATTTCTTGTTTCAGTCTTGTAGTCACTTTTGTGATATAGGAATCATCAGCTGTCAAAAGAACATAAAAAATTTACAAACGAGAGGAGGCCATTCGGCCCATCAAGCTCGTTTGGGGAGAATTCAAGTAATAGCTCAAAATTTTATCTAGCTCTGATTTACAGGAACCCAGGGTTTTAGCTTGCACTACACTATACCTGGATCATGTCCCCCCTTAGTCTCCTTTGCTCGAGGCTGAACAGATTCAGCTCAGCTAACCTTTCCTCATAAGACATTCCTCTAAGACGAGGAATCTTTCCTGTAGCCCTACGTTGGACCTTTTCTAAGGCAGCAATGTCCTTCTTAAGGTCCTCTGTTAAAATATACTCAGCATCATGTTATGGGTCACTTATGGGCAGACACAGTTAAGGAAAGTTTGAAAAGCTTGTTTTCTCTTAAATCTTTTCTAGGATTGAAGAGACAGTGTGTGTTTGAGCGATATTACGAATTTTAGTCGTTTTTACGCATGAACTTCAGACAATGTCCACAGGATCAGGTCCGGACCTTTTCCGGAGTTCTCCTACCGCACATGGCATACAAACGGAGACTGGCCATGTCAGATGCATTCACACCTACTAGAAATACCCCATTCGGTTTAGATGTGGGAGGCACCTTGGTAGAGCATGATGTAAGAAGTACACTGTGGATGCAGTGTTTTGTTTACAGCATAATGAAGATGGGGGATGAGGCCATGGACTCAGAAAAGATGTTTGTTTTCTTCCATTTTCACACCAGTCGTTATTAACATGCCTGCTCGCTCGTGGACAATTTGCTGTTCCATTCACACATGGGGGTCAGTCAGAAATTACCTGGACCTTGTACTAAGGGGCTAGCAGGGTAAAGTCCATTTATTGTCTGACACGACTGATTCGGACATTTGCGTTCACACATACAGCCCCTCCGGGTAACGTCTAGGAAAGTTCAGGGTGGTAGTGCGTGTCTGAAAGGTACTTTGAAGTCTCTTTTTCTGAAGTGGCTGTTTGACTTTCTCTGTTCACTGGTGCTGATCCATTCTTGGTGATGCTGGGTTTTAAATTCAGTTTTTTCTATTACAACACAACTTACATATAATTTCTAATTTTCATACATATAGATCACTCTACAAATTGGACTTCAAAGTCTGTAATGCAAAGACTGGATGGGAAATGTCTAGTAAATCCATCCACCCATTTTCCTCCTGCTTATTGAGCCACATACAGTATATATGTCCGAGTTTGACCCCATTATGTGAGAATGTCTGCCTGTAGTTTCTGGGATGCAAAGCGTGATTAAAGCTTGGACAACCAGGGCATACTTCAAAGAACTAAACCTTAAAATAGACAATAAACTTAAAAGCACTGTCTTTAGTCTCTGGGTGCGAGACAGCTGTGTTTATCCTTAAATTGACATGCATACTGCTATTATATTCGGCTCAGATTTGTGGTTTGTGTCACCGACCACAGAAATGTGCTTTGAACGGTGTAGAAGAACAGAGCCATTGTGTAATCCTAAAGCTTTGCACAATTATACTGACCCTCTGCCAGAAAGAGGAGGGAAACCCTGTCTTACTTTTCAGATTCACAGCTATGTGAATTCAGGTACCGCCTCTAGCAGAACTGCTTCAACGAATGGTGGTGATGTTATGACTTCAGTGCTGACAACTGTATTAATATGGTGTCGAATGAGTGCAGCTTGTGGAGCACAGGTCCGTGTCAAGCTGTGATGGATGCGTGAAGTACAGTGGGACAGGACTGTTCGGAAGGGTGTCGGTTTGAATCCCGGGGCTGGGAGAATGATTCTATCATTGGTGCCTGGAGCAAGACCCTTAACACCCGTTAACTGACCCTGCACTGTGACCCCCCAAGCTTGCTCTCACCTACGTGTGTCTCAGGAAGAGCATGATGGGATAGATGAAAGGAGAATTTCCCCATGGGGAGGCAAAATACCTGGCAAAATCTAACTGCAAGTCAATTTACTAGCCATAAAAAAATTTAAAATTATACACCACAGCACGTGCAATTAACTATTTTGTTCGCATTTATATCTTGTATCAACATGCTATTTCATAAAAAGTTTAAATATCTATGCAGTAGCCACATATGAAAGATTAAACGGTCATGCATATTCAGCACGCCCTTGCCAACCCTGTAGACGGTGAGAGTCAGAGTTACTCAGGAGAGGATAGAGACCCCTTCAGGTCAGGAGATGGTTTCTAAAGGCATCACAGAAAGCTAAATGCATGACTTTCGCTGCTGTTTCCACTGCTCAGTGACAATGGCCATTCTACCAAGGAGAGGATGTGAACTTGTCTTCTGCTAGATTGCTGATAATGACAGAAGCTTTCAAAAGAAAAGATTAATCTTAGAGATGTGTGTCAACATGGTGCTTGGCATTATGAAGCAGTTCATGAAAAGCAGTGGTAGGTGGTGGATTTTCCCAAATTCAGGGGTCCTGCCATTCTTAGGGTGAATATAGTCATGAACTCTGGCATGTGCCGTAGTATTTTGGCAAAACACTCTGTTCCCTCTGGAAAGAGCCTGGAGTTTGTCCATGAAAGGACTTTCCAGCAAAACCCCAGCAAAACCATGATCCCAAGCATACATCAAAATCAACCAAGGAATAAGACAGGCACCATAAAGTCAGCACTCTAATATGGGCAACTTAATCCCCAAATTTGAATCCACGGGAAAATTTATGAATTAAACTTGAAAAATGGAACACAGAAGATTTGAAATATCTACATGAAGCTTTGGATAAAGAACATGGGTTCCAGTCTAAAAGATACCTTGTTACTAATTTATATTATACAGCTCTGGAAAAAATTAAGAGACCATAGCAAAATTTTCACTCAGGTTTCACTCATTTCTCAATTTATGGGTATGCGCCTGGAGAAAATATACATTTTTTTGCAAACTCCATCCTCGCTCTTCCCTGCTTCTCATTAGGGAAGGGCTTCTTCCTTGCTTTATCGATATGAAGTATCCTAGCAGTGCAATTCACACCACTTGATGTTTCCCATTCTTTTAAAGGTCACTTGATATCATCCTCTGATTCATGTGGCACCATTGGATAAATTAACGGTCATCCCTGGCATTACAAAGTCACTTCTGCCCTCTACCTGGCTGGTTTCTGCTCATTTCCAGTGTGTCCTGCTTCACCTCACTCTCGTGTACTGCAGTCTTAGAAACTTTGAGCCTGGAAGCAGCCTACCCCGTAGTGGAGCCTTCTGCAGAAGAACCAGGATTAGACCAGGATTTAAAAATGCAGATTCTGAAAAAATATAAATATTTAAGCTTTTGTAGAGCTATATAATGCTTTTTAACACAAAGAAAGGCAACATGACACCTACTGCTGCTACAGAGAATGCTTTAGGTTTACGGAAGAGATTTTCATAAGTCACAAAGCAGATGGAAGTCAATATCAGCTAATGGTCTGGTTGGAAATTTCCATTTTCGTAGATATTTTAAGATCTAAATTCATTTAAAAACTTTCCTTTTGTAGGATGGCAGCTGTATTGGAATCCTATCCTTTCACTGACATTGGCGGTCCACACTTATGGACACATTCCCGGTTCCTTGAACTAGAATCAGTGCTTGGATAAGGAACCGTTAGTTTGTTTCCATGGTTTTTCTCCCAGAATCTATACCCCAAAAGCCAAAGAGTCATTGACCTTGGGCGCTTGGCATTGACTCAGAGAAACCTGCCACGCCAGGATGCTTTTCAAGTCACCCAGCAGTGGGTGTGATCGGGAACAGATTTCCGAAATTCCAGGGCGACAACGCCTGCCTGCGATGATGGATCGGCCCCTCGCACCCCATCCATTCTCACCCTCTGCTGAGGAGATGACACCTGAATGACATTTATCATCATGTTGCACAAGCGCTCCCAGCTGATGGGATGGGGTACCCAGAGTCAGGCCACACCCACGTCCTGTTTGAGAGCTTTTATGATTAAAAACACATACTGATCTCCCCCAAAGGATCAAGAAGCTGTTGTTATTGTTCTGAAAGAGAATTCCACCTTTGTTTTTGCCCAGAGAGATTCCATCTATTCTAGATGAAGGGAAAAACTGTATAGCTACTTTGTATAGCTAATGATACTGATAGATGCTTACAATGTAATAACTTCTCTAAAAGGTCTCAAGCTAGAACCTAGGAATCTGATTTGCATTGTGATGCGTAACAGGGAACGTCTGCCGCTTGAAGGCCTGGTGTGATTGTGAACCACACAGATTGTTTGCTGCTTTCCTGAGAATTGCAACCGATTGCTAGAAGTATTCGAAGTATGGGGCAGAGGCTTGTGCCAGGAGAGACAATGATGATCCCCACACTGGGGGAATTCTTTTTGTTCCAGATCTGGACAGGTGGCTAACTGTTGAGCTATAGCTGGAAGCACTGTGAATGTTTGCATGGGTTTAAATCATGTTTTGCCTAACAACTTCTGAGAATCTATCCCAGTCGTTCATCAATAAATCTCTCAGGTATACCTCTAGCTGGACCGCTTGACATGTTCTGTGTCAAGGAGCCTCGCAGATCTGCCTATAAAAATTTCCTCTTTAAAGTAGCACATTTCAATAAACATGGCAACAGTGAAATAAGAGTAGGCTATTAAGAATTCCAAAGATCAATCTCTTGTTGGCATTGAGCTTTACATTGAAGCCTTAACCTGTCAGCTAAACAACAGCTACTGCATTTGATCTTCGGCATCCATCCTGAAGGTTCAACCATAATTACTCGGAAAGTTACTATCCATGTCTGACTGAATGTCTGACGCGATATTGGTGGATAACGAGCACGTTTCCCTCTGTGTACGGGGCGACTCAGGTCGTCACGTGTCATATATGTGTGTGTTTCAGCAGGAGAGCAGCACTCCTGTGACTCTGCCACTAACTCCAGAAGTCTCACACTTCGATGTTTCCCCATGGCCTCCCCCTTACCAGGACGGACCAGGAAGCTGCCTGCTGTTTCTCTGCAGGGGACAGGCAGAGCAGAGCAAAGTGTGAGCACCACCTACGCGGCGCGGCCAACCAGGGACGTTCGGAGTGTCGATGCACTAAACAGTAGCCCTTCGCATCCTCCTCACTCAGGTTATTCTTAGCTGTGTGCTATTATGCACCGGCATGCATATAGTGATAGCAAACATGAATAAATACACATCGGTATGAATCAAAAATACTTCTCTGTAAATAAATGGAAATTCCATTGAGAAAGTGACACTGTTTATATCACACTAACCACTGATTTCCGACCGCTGTAACTCAAACAGGCTCATGCTTCACAATGGTACCAGTTTTGGATAACATTTTTGTTCCAATTCATTTTGATTATTTTATCCCTTTATAATTTGATCTCCATATAATTACAATATTTATATCAAAATGGTCTCTTGAATAGCCATTAAAATCACTAGATCTGTGTCACATTAAGGGAGGAAAATCAGATTTGAGTCACTTCAGCCAGGACATGTGAACATAGCCATAGTCACTGTAATCGTCGATGTCAGGGTCACTGACATGTTTGTGAATCTCATGGCAGTTTGTGGATCCATCACACTGTGCATTAGTTCCTGGTCCTCCTGCTCACCAGGGTGTCCTGGCTTCGGATGGCTCTTCCTCCGTGGAGCCCGGCTGATCTCCTTAAGGCAGCCCAGAGAGGATGGTGTTAGATAGCAGCTGGCAGAGGACAGCCTTACATAAGCATATGATCTGGGAACGCCATTAAATGCGGTGTCATTTCAGGATAAGCACGAGGGCTGCGCACTTTTTCCCGTCTACGTCTGCAGTCCCTATACAGCGATTTACATGTTTATTTTCTTTTTTTTAGTAACTAAATCCTTATCCTCCTAACTGTTTTTTCAGTTTTCTTGCAGATTGTGCAAGAAGTAAAATACAGACAGAATTGTTAACATTATTAACAGGCACGGATAACTTATGTTACATGCTTGCATGCTTCCTGAGGCTGAAAACATGCATATAGGGGTCCATCAAGCAAACATTCTACTCTCACATGACGTGTATAATTACCACCTACTCCACAATCACCTCATTCATATCTACCCACTGCTGTTAAGCTTCTAATGATCTTCCACAAAGAGATCGGAGAGCAGATTTAGCTTTGCATCCGCCTCTGTTTGAGGAAGCCATTCCTAGTATAAAAAGTAATTAAATGTTGACTTTCTCAGCAGGTAAATACGGCCTGCAAGAGACACAAATTGACTTAATTGTCTTATGGATGGTCTCATTACGCTGAATTAGATGAATTAGGTGAGGTGTTTTCCAATTAACTTTCTAATTCCAATGAGAAAGCACTGAGCCGGATTGCATGGGTTTCTGCAATGCTAATAATCAGTGCTGTGATTAGAGTAGCTTCTGGAAAATGCGTCCTGTTGGAGCAGACTTTGACATGAGTCGCAAATTACCATGGAAGATAGAAACAAAACAGTCTAGCTGATCCGCGGCAATGGCTGCCTGCTTAGCTTCCGCTAGTCACCATTGTAGGGTCCCCTTTTAAATCAGCATTATAGAATATGCCCTGGTCACTTTTCTCAAAGCAAAACTGAAAAACATTTCGGACAGCAAAACATGTCAGCCAGTGTTTAATGAAGGCTGCATTATTATAAACATACAGTATATTAATGTGGTTTAGTAAAGGAGTGAATAGGCTAATATTATAATGACCAGTTATCATCAATATTTTTAATGCTCAGTGTACATTGGAAAGCAGCCAGCAATAGTTTAAGGGTTAAGGAACTTGCTCAGGGGCCCAAAAGTGTGATCAGTGTGGGATTGGAACCAGTAGCTTTTCAATGACAGGCACTGGGTCCTAACCCACTGCGCCACACACCGCCCCCTCATTAGTATACTTCACAGAGCCCCAGATAATGGTTCTCTGGGCTTGTGTGGAAGCTGGATAGATGTGGAACCATCGCCATTGTTTAAAAAACCCATATTTTCAAAGGATCATTGATGTTTCATTAGCTTTCCTGCTACAGGGGTGTCTGGTTTCTCCCCCATGGTGCGTGATTTGATAGATGGAGCTCTGCCGCTCCAGCTTCTCTTTTGCCATGGTTGTCACCAGGCTGACCGGAGTTTCACACGTCTGACTGACCCATAACCCTCAAACTGGCGTTTTTCAGGTGATGCCATGAAACCCAGTCTACCGGAATGGACATCGGCATTTAGATGAAATGTGTCCCATTTTCCAAGCTTGACTCCCTCACCTGCTGCATTCTTTGTCGTTTGTGGGTGATTGTATTGGATTCAATTCCATGCTGCTGTAACCTTTTTGGGTGTCAACCATTTTAGATCTTTGACTGCATGCTTATCAAACCTGCTTCCAGTGGCAGTTTTTACCCTTTTGAAGTCCAAATTCTGCATGGATTTGGATATAAAACAGTAATATATGATTATGCTGTTTGTACATGTGCTGTGCATGAAATCCTTAACCAAACTAAAACGTGATCCAGAACAGGAGAGAAACTCATTTGAAATGGCATGACAGACAGATTAAAGCTGTAAGATATTAGTTATTGAACAGGATGGTTTTCTGGAGAGTTCCTTAGTCGCATCAAGCCTGGCAACATGCCCGAATTTCACGAGCTAAAAGTCAGATTGTTCAGCATTCCTATAATCTGCCTACTAAGAAGGTGCCGTGACTGTTTTTGTTCGTTCTGTGTGCTGTTCAGATCTCTAAAAAAAGCATTACAGTAAGAGAGTTGGAAAAGGCTGTCCGCTGGGGGAGCATTACCGGATGGATGCTGCGTAGGCTGTCCTTTCACAGAAAGGTGGGTGTCAGCCGGCTCTCTATATGCTACTCTCATTCTCAAATTTGGCACATCTCACGAGATGAAAGAATCTTAGCGCCGTAATCAGTTTCTGTGTCACTATTCCCACACATTTGCTGTGTTTTCAGTGCGCTGCCAGGGAGACTTATCGCTTCATTGTGTGCTGAAGATGGGATGATGTTTACAGTTACACACCTTAGCTGTTGGTCCTCTCCTGTCTCATGTAGCCTTTGCAAACAGTATTAACTCCGGCAGCTCCGCCCTCTACACAGCATTGTACTATACTTGCTATAACCAGTCTCACTCTGAAGTAGCCTGTGTAAACTCTGCTGACTCTGCAGACTCCCCTCCACGGAGCGCCTCCTACTACGCATCAATCGAGTTGTGATTCATGTTCATTCACAGATGTGGGTGATATATGACCGTCACACAACTGTCGCTGTTCCCAGCTGGCAACTTCCCCCGGCCATTAAACGAGCCCCACCCCCCCCCCCCCCCGCTCCTCCGCAGCGCTGTACGCTCCCGTTCCGGGTTCTGGGCATTTTCCAGCAAACTGAAAACGGTCATAAGCTGTTGTTGGTCATGAAATAATTACAGCTGTGCTCTCATTTCACTCTGAGTCACACTAAAGGTTTTAATCACCTTTCAGAGACCTTTAACAAGCCAGGTTTACTACATACATATAAGCTACAGTTCAACAAATATATTTAGTTTGCTGAGGTTTTCATTTGTGCCATATATATTGTTTTAAATATACATTTATACTTACATATTTAGCGGCCACTGCGGTCCAGAGCAACTTACAACTCAGGCGAATAGCACATTGCAAACATACAGCTGTCAAGGAGTCGACTTGGTGTAAGAGCAGCTAGACTGAACTAATGATTGTCCAGGTATAATTGTAAGCGGAATTTGAGCAGGAACTACACAAGAGCTGCACAACTAAGAACCTACTAAGACTACTTAAGGGCCGGTAAGTGCAATACAAGGTCATTCAAAGAACAATCATGTTAGTTGAGGAATTCATGGAACAGATGGTTCTTAAGGCACATCTTGAAGATAGAGAAGGGGTCTGATGACCAGACCTGGGTTTTTTTTTATCACCTTCATAGCCTCAATAGTCCGATAACCAAATAGTCTGAAGCAGTGAACTTTGTACTATAGTAGGTCATGCCTTAATAATTTATCAATTCAAGAGCTGTTATGGATGTAAATCTTAAAGTTATCCAGTTTTTAAAAAGCGAAATTCATTCTCAGAATGGTTAATACTGTTCTAGCAGGTGAGACAGTGACACACTGTCATGGAACAGGGTATATTCAGTGTATCCATCTTCTAACTGTTCATCCTGCTCGGGGTCACAGGAGGCCTGCGCCTCACTCGAGGGGGCAGAAATACTTAGTAGTCACTCAGTTACTACTGAAGTACAAATCATGAACAAATACAGTAGCTGCTTGAGATGAAAGATTCATCATGATTCATTAATAATGAACGAGCATGAGATCAGTATTTAACTTATGATATTCATTACTTGTTCTTTCAGTAGTTCCTTAGTAGTTGACAATGGCTTACAGAATTAAGCGATACAGTAAAAAATATACTAACTGCCTGAGGTAAAAGATGTGTCACGATTCATTAATGATGATTGAAAATGAGAGCAGTATGTAACAAAGACTTTGTTGTTAATACAGCACATAAGTGAGAGCTTAATAGTTTATTATTTGTGCGCCCTCAAGTAACCTGTTACTTTGGAGGCTTGTCCCAGGCAGCACGGGGCACAAGGCCGGGGTCCACTTTGGGCAATGTAAAAAAACAAACATTAAAACATGGGGAGAACCTGCAAACACCACAAGCACCGGGGTGGGATTCAAACCCAAGTGCTGCAGGCGTGAGGTGACAGGGCTGGGCAGTGTGCCAATCCATACCTGATGCAGATCATGATGAATGTTAATTAACCCTTAGATGAGAGAAATGCATTGATGTTCACACCCATTAAACTCAGCCTCGTACCTTTGGATAGGTATAATGCACAGATATGAATTGCAAGAGAACTTGCCCAATATGGTCATCCAAGTTGCAACGTTATTTGCCAAAGTATTCCAGAGTAATCCTGTGTGCAATGAGGCATATATTTTAAACATTTTCCACTAAAACGCACCCCAGAAAACAAATGACATAGTGCCTTGTGTGATGATTCACGCACAACTGACTGTTGTCAGTACAGTACATATAAACAAAATCAATGTATGTTACTCCTAAAAGTATTAGTTTGGAGCTTATATTAGGATTTAGTGTGCATTGTTGTTTGTTTTCGTGTGTTTGTGGGGGGTCATATGTGTATGTTTGTGGGGATGTGTGTTGTTTTGTTTTGTGTTGTGTATGGGGACAGGGGGAAGTGTCTGTTTGTGTGTGTGTGAGATCCTGCTAAAGATGTGAATGATTCCTGACCTGGCATTGTTACTGTATGTGTAGTACATTCATGTATGTATCCCTGGGTCACACAGGTATGTGAGGGTTACTGGATAAAGTAGTGCGTTCTCAAAATGATCAAAAAAATCACAAGTTCATAAACTGAACAATTCATTTCCAGTTCAATTTCCTCCAGATGTTAAAAAGTAATAAATAATTTAAAAAGAATAAAAAGCATGGATTGCTGTCTATCAGATAAGTGTATTCCTTCACAATAATAAGCCATCACAGGACTCTAATCTCAACATTTACAAGATTATATTTGTAGCGCCTGCAATTTTTATATTAGATGAAACTAAAAACTGAGAAATTTCAATAGGTGCAAATAGATTTCTTGGTGATATCAAGACTGTGTCGGCATTTACACATCAAATTATGACATATCTAAGTAGCCCAAAATATCCTGAAAACAATACCATAAAGCATATGTGGGTAACTCATTTGC
This sequence comes from Mormyrops attenuatus, assembly GCA_026777985.1. Taxonomy (NCBI): domain Eukaryota; kingdom Metazoa; phylum Chordata; class Actinopteri; order Osteoglossiformes; family Mormyridae; genus Mormyrops; species Mormyrops attenuatus. The sequence goes on from JAODKC010000021.1 coordinate 6,883,052, forward strand.
ATACAATAAAATCAAAGGGACAGAAAAATGCTCAAAAATGGATATGATTCAAAAGGGAAACTGCTTGGCTACTACCATCAGATAAGGTGACTTGATAGCTTTACATCAAACCCTCCTTTGGCATGATGCATTTCATATAGGGACTCTAAAAGTGTGACAATGAGGCTTCATTTGCCATTTGCACCAGTATGCAGGAACCTGTGAGGGTTTGTATATCCCATCTTGTTGATTTAAGACACAGACATACAGAGATGAGAGTGACGCTTGGGGCCTGAGTGTAGGACCAGCTGCCCACCCAGCATCCCTGGAGAATTTGTCAGGAGATTTAGAGACCTATGGAGATGTGGGTCTGGGATTCAAACCAATAATCTTCCAATCATCGGCACAGAGGTGAAACCCCCCCAAGCCACACAGAGAGGCCATGGCCAGATGAGGAGCAACCCCCCCCTCCCAAATTATGACCACTTTGCCTGTACTGCAAACAATGAAAATCTAAGCACGTATAATTTTCTTACATTTAGACAAAATTTTAATTTCATCTTGTGAATAAGATTAATTTGCTTGTATTTAGGCATAGTATCTTATCTTAGGAAAATTTCTTACTTCACTGGCAGATAATTTTGCTGTCTCAAAACAGAAACAGTTTATCCTAAATTTAAAAGCCCATTTTTTGCAGTGTCTTTAAATTAGTACTTTATTCCAAGACTAAAGCTGTCTAATCCAGAGTCAGGCTACCAGAGCGGCACCCTTCACTGAGAACGCCGGCAAACACGGGGTTAATGAAGTTCTCTTCTTTTTCTGGCTGAGGTTCAGCAATAATAAAAGTAAACTGCAGGGATGGGAGACTTAGGGAGAGCCAGCGACACGGTGCACCAACACGTCCGTAATAAAGCTGCACGCTGTGCTCTCCTCTCTGTCAGAATTCACACCCGCTTTGTGAGGGCAACGAACACAACACATGGTTACGTTAAACGTTACACTTAAGCACCACATCTTCAGCACTATACTTTACAGTCCACAATAAAATCACTTATATAACCTTCTTTGGATGGTAAAAACAGCTGTAGACAACTAGTTCAGTGCATCCAGCCATCTGCAACTAATATTTCATTCCTCTCCTGTGGCATTCATGCAGAGTGCAAGACACAAGATGTAAGTGGAGTTTTTAGTAGAAATAAGATCATCTTTTTAAGTTGAGATCTACGCTGAGTGTCACATGTGAGATCGCATGTGTTTATACAACACAGCCAGGAAGACAGCGTCAGACTGTCCATCTCCTCGGAAGATGTAAGGTCTGAACGTCCATGATGATCTGCTGGAGAACCTGATCAGATAGGAGCCCACACCTCCATCGACTCCATGGCTCCCAGCGTATGTATGCAAGCCTGACCAATAAGCTGTCAGGGAAGCAGCCGTGGATAACAGCTTGGCACCACTGTGACTATGTAATAATCTTACCTGCTCTCACCCGCATGACACCCAGCCATAACTCCCCAGGACACAGCACATCTGGGCTGTAGGAAATGCCCGGTGCTAAAGGTTTGTGAGGCACTGTGCAGGTCAGGGCATTGTGCCTGTGATTGGAAGGTTGTGGGTTCATGTCCTAAAATCATATCACTGTTGGACTCCTGAGTAAGGGACTTAACCCCGATTGCTCCAGGGACTGCCTCACCCTGCTTTCCTAATTGTGTGTCAATTTGGATAAAAGAGTCTAGCTAAATTAATTCTAAAATGTAAATAACTGGATGAATACCTTCAGCTTATTTATTTTTTATTATTTCTTACAGGATATTCTGTCTGCATTGTCTGTACTTAAATTTGTTTGCACTGTTTACTTTGTCTGTTCTGCTGTCCATGTGCACACTGTCTTTGTACTTTGTCTTTATTTAGCACTATATCTTTGTGTCTGTGCACTTTCTGCACATAGGTACTGTCCACAAGAGAATTCCCCCTCAGATCAATAATAGTCTTCTCATTTTATCTTATAAAGCAAGTAAACTCCTGCTGGCTCCTGCCAGCAGAGGGGGGGGGGGGGGAGAGCACAGCAAACATGTGAAGCCACACTCATACCCACATCTCCCCACATGTGGAAAAAGGCGCCGCATTGTTGGGATGGATGGATGGGTGGAAGGATGGAGGAGACAGCTTCAAAGGCACTATGATTACGGGGGTGAGGGGCGGAGCCCCAGGCAAGTGCCATCATCACTCACAGGTGTGCGGCACCCCACAGAGCTCCCATTGTTAGCGACGGAGTCCATCGCAGGAAGGGGGCGTCTCTGCAATTTGACTTTACGGTGAACGGAAGGGGCTTTGTGACTCGTGTTTAGGCGTGTTACTGCTCTCAGGAGAGCCACTTGACTGAACACCATCCCCTGAACCAAAAGCAAGGGAGAGGAACCCTTAACTTGCACATCGAGTATAAATTATTATGAAAAACCATATATGAAGAGCACAGAGATACAGAAACTTAAAGCACACCTCCTGCTTAAGGCAATAGATGCAGCCTTCAGATATGGTGATTTGAGGCCTACAGCTCAGCTAGGGCAAACCTCAGGAATCTCAAAGGCCAAGAACATATTTAAGCAAAGAATTTAAGAGTACTTCAACTCCTCTGACCATTGACACATGTGGTGTAGAATCTAGGCCATTATTAACTTCAAGTCACCCAATGCTGCCTCCTCAACCAGCTCCACCTTCCTCCCCAACAAACTCAACCGCTTATCTGCTCACTTTCAGTGGGAAATGAAAAGTTTTCAGTCAGAGCTGAGCTCCCGCTCAACAACCAGCTTGTCACGCTATCATTCAGCGACATGTACTCCACCCTGAGCAAAGTGAATGCATGGAAGGTAGCTGAACATGAAGGAATCCTGGGATGTGAATTCAGAACCTGCACAGAGCAGCTAGCTGGGGTCTTCACTGACATCTTCAGCTTGTCTTTGGCCCAGGCAATTGTACCCATTGCTTTCAAGGCCACCACCACTGTGCCAGTTCCAAAGCACTGGCCCTTAATGACTTAATGCCTTAATGACTTATTAAGAGACAATGGTGAGGAACCCTACAGGGAGGAGATTCAGTACCTGATGGAGTGGTGTACGGACAATAGCCTGGTACTTAACACAAGGAGACCATTGTGGACTTGAGACGGGCAACAAGCTATAGCCATACCCCCATCGACATAGATAGGGAAGAAGTCCAGCATGTACGCAGTTTCATGTATCTTGGTGTCCACATCTCTGAGGATCTCAGCTGGATAATAAACTCCAGCTCCCTACCATCAAGGACATCTAGGCCTACCTCACACATTGTCAGAGGAGTGCAAGGGGAAATCATGGAACATGACTCTTACCCCAATCCGTCAGGATCCATCCCTGCTGCATCTGTTTCCCTGTTTGGCCTGCTGGTGTTGCTGGCCATCACATTTTATGTTCCCCTAGTCTTGTGTGCTTCACAAGTCCTATGCGGTTCCCCTAATCCCCAGGCCACTGTGTGGCAGTTTGGGCTGAGCGTGTGGCTGAGGATTGAGTTTCAGAGGTGGAAAGATCAGATTCAGAAAGTACAAATCCAGACCAAGATTTTGTTTCAACCAACCAGTAGAGTATAAAGAGTTACATTTACATTCACACAGTACTCAACTGGATGGTTAAAACAAAATCTTGGAGCTGGATTTGTATTTTCTAGACCCAAACCTCTGCAGAGCTCCCCTACCATCATGGGTTCAACATGGTTAAACATTTCAAGTTTTTTGACACCCTGGTTAATTATTCCTGAATTCCAGTACAGTAGGTCATTGTTTTTGTGTCTTTGGTTCTAATTTACCTGGTTTGTGTCTAGTGTAGCTATTATGTTCTATTTACCTATGTTCTCAGTTTCTCCTAGTGTTTGAATCTGTAGTGTTGTTAATTACCTACTGTACACAGAGAAAACAAACCAACACAGAGTACCCCAAAAAACCAACCATCTTACAAGGTTACTGCTGAGCCCAGTGTACCAACCCAGAACAGGTTCAGTTTACCTAATCAGTAAACCAGTAGCAGATGTGACACAATGCCAAAGGTCTCTGAAATTTTGATGACACCCCTTTAGTTGGTCATATTTTTTTAGGAATATATCTGCATTTATTGACATTTTCATTGTGCAAGTCATTTTCATTTTCATTTCACTTTCATTGAATAAGCCCTTTCCAGAAAGAACAGAACACGAACACCTTAGCTAGGCAAATTCTGGTCATGACACCCGTTTTCTTCAGGCCAAATGTTAATGGTTCCTTTGTCGTGCAATGGAAACACTCGTTACATTTTATTTAGCAGATGCTTTTATCTAAAGTGATGTCAAACTGAGAAATCAGCAGTTAAGGGGGTGGCTCAGAGGCCCAATGGTGAAAGCACTATGCCAACCATGGGATTTAAACCAGCAACCTTCCAATCTCAGGCTTAGCATCCTAACCACTCACCACCCTGTAATTCTCCCCATCATGCAGAGGTAGATCTAAAGGTATGAAGCGATTCTCGAAAGCGTGGGAATCTGTTGCTTGTGGGATGTGTTCTACGCCCATGTCGAATAAATTCCTCATCTTTATTCGTCACAGATACGGATGAATCCATCTGGTGTCTCATAAGCAATTGGCCAGATGTTGGGCACTGTGAAGGTGCTGTTACCACGGCCACCTGCAGCTAAACCAAAAGGCATCTCACCATCTACTTACCTTCCCTGTTTCATGGGCTATAGATGAATCATGATCATCAAGTATAAAGGACTGAGCTGATATTACCAACAATGACCTTAGGGTCATACGACAGAAGATTAAACTTCTGCCAAAAGGATAAAATGGCTAAATTAAGTTTGGGTGTTAGTCACACGCAGTTTTCATTGCTGGTTTACCGTAAAAAGCTATTGGAGAGGCAGTTTACCGTCACAAACAATGTGGTGATTAATGGATGCCACACCGGAAGGTTTTTGGTTTTACAGAATGATCGTGTGGTTTTACAAGATGCTGTTTTGATGCGGAAGTTCCTTTTGCTGTGGGTTAGTATGTTGTGTGGGGATCCCCAGAGCCATCTCTGACTTTCAGCTATCGACGACAGCGATGACGTCATATCCTCCCATCCAGTCCACAACTTCCTGTCTCTGTCAGCGGCAGGGAAAAGCACAGAGTCATGCTAAGCTCTCACCGAGCTGTGTAAACACAGTCCTGAATGTTCTCTTATGCTTCCTCCGCAGATTTTTCTTAACTCCCTATGAATTTCTCATCATCAGTCAGCACTAGATGCTCTCAGGCTCTTCTTTAGGTTTTCAGTTCCCATGAAGATAACATTTGAGGTGCAGAAGTTCACCCTAAAGTTCTCTTTCTGGCGGAATGTGTGTTCTGGGCCTCAGTGGGTCACCTGATTGTTCTCTGATAAGCCTGGGACACGCTCTTTCCTGACGATCACTGTGAACTTTTAGGACCCATCATGCCCCGTGATAGCCAGCAACATGTCTTTGGTATCTGACATCATTTTGAATGTGACCTTTATTCCCTCTCTGCTTTTTTGAATTTATTTGGCTTTCCGGTCATTCACCTTCTGCTGTGTTGTACTTAATCTGAATCTCTAATTCTGCTCAGAGCCTGCTTATGCGATGCTGCTACACGAGGCCGCACTTTATTTACTGCGAGCCCTCATTACGGAGCGGCCACTTCCTCTGGCTCCTTTAGCGCTGGGTCAGGACGCGTTCCATCCCGCAGCCTGCGCCGCCCTTCCGTGACACTCCGCTTTCCCCCCTAATTGGAGGCTTCATTTGATGACACTTGTACCTGTTTCAAAACGCAATTATCGCCTGGATGAGCGGCAGCAGAAAGACAGCCTACCTGTTAGCCCCGTTTTAATTATCTCGAGAGCAGAGCACTTTACACAGATAAAAGCTTTGATATAATCAGCAGACAGTAAATCCGGGTCCTGATCGCTCCTCTAACTAACGCTCCTGAGATTACATTGCAACTCCCTGGTGAAGCAATTCTCCCCTAGGCTCATGGGAATGAAACCTGCTGCGTAATGATTATCAAGGCATCACTGTGCTGCGTATGATGAGCCTCTCACATGTCTATAAGGGGTCTATAAAACTTCCATACAGCTTAATTAAAGCGGTTATTTCAGACTGTTTCTGGAAGTGTTAATTACGTTGGCCCAAAGAGTCAAGCTTCTAAATTGTGTAATTATTCATATTTATAAAGGAAAGAATCTTTGTTTTGAGAGGTGCAATGTTGGCATGAGTTTATTGATTCTGATTGCATGTAAAGAGGTGGGGAACTTCATTACAAATATGTCTTTTATGACTTTGTTTCCCATGCAAATATTACCTCTTAATGTGTTACCAATTAGGGCAGCACAGAGTAATGCTACAATACAATGGAATCAAGTCTTCTTCAGTGTCTTTGCTTACCCTGGGTTTATATAAAAATCTGCCTCTTTTACCAAGGAAGTGATGGTAATAGTGTGACTGGAAACAGGCAAGCACTGTGAGATACTTTCGCTTTCATCTTTTAAAGGATCGTTCACATTAAATGGAGTATTTTTAAGGGGACTGTCTGTTGCTCTGCTATTTCGTGGAATATAATATCGTGAAGCTTGTTTTGATTTCTGTGTCATGTTGAATCACAAAATGTATTAGCACGCGACATAAAGAAGCTGGTTATTTTGAAGGTGTCGGGCTTTGGAAAACCCAACTGTGCACATTAGCGAGGATCTCACCTGGTCTCTCAACACCAATCAACTGGTAAAGAAGTCTCAGCACTGCCTGTACTTCCTGAGAAGGAGAAGGAAATACAGCAGGCCAGTCGGAATCCTTAGCAACTTCTACAGGGGGTATGACAGAGAGCATTCCTACCGGCACCATCACAATCTGGTTCTCAGACTGCTCTTCACAGGACCGCAGAGCCCTACAATGGGCAGTAAGGACTGGCTAGACCATTTTAGGGACAGCTCTACCAGTTCTAAGAGCATTTATCACACCAGAGGCATCAGGAACAGTAAAGAACAGTAGCCAGCCCCAGCACAAGCTATTCACACCCCTACCATCTGATAGAGTGTCATAAGACTGCAGAACGGTTACTCGCGGGCTATCACTGCCTAACCCCCGCCCCGTACACCCCAGATTCTGTTGGACCTCTAACCAATGAGGCTTCTCTCTTTTTTTGCAACATTTGCATTACGTTTACATTGCTCACATTGCACAGTCTCAGTGTGTTTACTGTTATTGTGCTTATTGTCTTACTGAAGTGCACGCAGCCTTTTCAAGATTCTCAAAGCAGAGTGTTATTGACTGTTTACTGCACATATGATAATAAACCCTATAATGAATCTTAGTGAGTTTCTACATATTTATAACGTATCTATATATCTGACTGCTCCCTTTAGCCTGTAAATTCCGATCGTTTTTGGGACACAATTGCATTGAGAGACTAAATGCTGTCCTCTATCCACAAAGGGGTAGTATCTGACTATAGACTGAGGCATTATGGGTATCTGGGAGTGAGTAAACTCCATCAGCACCCACTCAGCCTCATGTTTGTCTACAACCTAAAGGAAGCACAGGACATGAAACACACAATGTTCTGGAAGGGGTGCCAGGCAACTGAGGGGTGAAATCCACAACCCTCGAAGTCTAAGGTCGCAGTCCCGTCAGCTGGAGCACCCCCAAGCATGCTTTGTAAATTATTTTTGCATACTAACTATGAAAAAATGAATGTATAACAAAAAGAGAGTTACCCAGATTATTATAGATGAATCAAGATCACAGTCCGATAGAACCATAAATCACTGTAAAGGTAATAGATTGTAAAGGTGATGGCATAGGAAGAAAACCAAAACCATGTCATAATCCAAGATCACTAGTCCAGACCCTGGCACTGGGTCCATCTGTACAACACAGGGGAAACAAAATCAACATGTCCGAACAACTAGAAAAAGAGCAAGGAACTGGAGCAGGATCATTGTTACGGTCAGGAATTCAGGAACGGGATGAGGAGCAGGATCATGATTATGGTCAGGAACACAGGAACAGGGACAGGATGAGGAGCAGGATTA
>JAODKC010000021.1:6891211-6922889 GCA_026777985.1 Mormyrops attenuatus
TGATTACAATCAGTAACGCAGGAACAGAGGCAGGATGTGGAGAAGAATTATGATTACAATCAGTAACGCAGGAACAGAGGCAGGATGTGGAGAAGAATTATGATTACAATCAGTAACGCAGGAACAGGGGCAGGATCAGGAGCAGGATTATGATTACGATCAGTAACGCAGGAACACGGCCAGGATCAGGAGCAGGATTATGATTACAATCAGTAACGCAGGAACAGGGGCAGGATCAGGAGCAGGATTATGATTATGATCAGGAACACGGGAAGATTGGCAGGATCAGGAGCAGGATTATGATCAGGAACATGGGAAGATTGGCAGGATCAGGAGCAGGATTATGATCAGGAACACGGGAAGATTGGCAGGATCAGGAGCAGGATTATGATCAGGAACACGGGAACATTGGCAGGATTTCCACAAAACAACTGATCCCTTTGATGAAACATGCAATGCCATGCAAAGAGGTGACTAAAAACTAGGTCCTAATATACGCAAGCAGTAAAATGAGTTCAATACTTTCAGATGTGTTAGTAATCTAACAAGTTCCAAAAACACGTTTTAAGTGGGTGTTGATTGTTCGTATTATAATATGTGTAAAATTGGAAGTAAGAGAGCTTAATGGGCTAATCCAAGGTAATGAAAAAGTAACCTAACATTATATCTTACAGTTCAGTATCTCATTTTCTGTCATTTCATGGACATTTTCCCCACCTACTGAGTGAAATAACAGCTGGAATTGAATTTTTTATTTAAAACACACTTGCTGCTCATCCTGCTGCAGATGGAGGAAGTTTTATTTACTGGCAAAATAAAAATATTTTTTTTGCCAGTAAATTAGCTTTTTTCCATAAACAAGGCAACATTTCAGAATCTTTCTGGACCGAGGTAGCAGCTGAGCAGGAGCCAGTCTTATAACAGAGCAATAGTCCAATTATGTCCAGCAAAGAACAATATTTACTGTATCTACTGTTATGAGAAATTTGCTTACATTGTTTAGGACTTACGTGGTGGCACGTCAAGAGCCACAGCCTGCTGTCATTTAGAATAGAATAGAATACAATAGAATAGAATGCCTTTTCTATTCCATTCTATTCTAAATGACAGCAGGCTGTGGCTCTGGACGTTATATCTCATAAGAAAGAACAAAGTTAATTGAAAGTGTTATTTAGAAAGAAGTTCTAAGAAAATATTATTTAGATAAGCCTGCCTTAGACACATCTGTTCCTGGTATTCGCCTGAGAATAGGTGTGGCTCATCAGAAGCCGGGTAGGATAGAAAACCTGCTGGACATTAGCTCTCAGGACCAAAAGATCATTGAGATCATTCAATTCATTTAAACGCAAAGAATTTTGCCTTCTGTCCATGTGTATTGTTGTGTACCATGTTTATATTATTTAAGGAGAGACATTTTGGCAGTTGGAATCCCTGGAATAGCTGGTACTATGGCTTTGAATGCCCATGGACACTCATTAGTTTTGAGCAGATCAGACATGTGTTCACTTCACTTTGACTGATGTTACATCACTTTGTATTTTGACTGGTGTAAAGTTTTTCAAGGACAAGTGTTGTCATGCGAAGCGGTAGTGAATAGCGCATTATAAACTGGGAATGACGATGAGTCCTTCACCCGAGGGCTCAGTGCAAATCCACCCTTTGGAAATCCCGATTTAGTTGTCTGGCTGATACGACTTTATTTCAACACAGACACTATTCAATTTCTGGTATCAGAAACGAGGCCGTTTGGAGTTTGGCCACTTTCAGACATCAGGCAGACATTGTTATGGTCCAGAATGCTGATGCAGGCACAAAGCAAGCCTGTGCACTTGGCAGTTCAAATGTAGAAAATAGCGCGACACTAAGGGAAACTTTAAACTGTACTTTAGAGAGGAAAAGAAAATAATGCAGTGTGAGTTGAACAAATGCATTTCAAAATGTTTCAATGGCCATTGAATGAACACTTTTGTTAATGTCAAACTCTGTACCCAACGGGCTGTAGGTTCATAAAAGTTATTTGGCGCTCTATAGATTGTACTATTTTTAAAATTTATTTGCCAGATGCTTTTATCGAAAGTGACACACATCTTTTCGCAGGGTTAGACAGTCCCTGCTGCAGTTCAGCCTTGCTCAAGGGCCCAATTGTGACATCACTCTGCTGACCATGGGAATTGAACTGGCAACCATCCGATCATAGGCGCAGCATCCGAACCCACTGGGTCACACACTGCAAGCAGCAAAGCGGCACACACACCACAGTGATCTCACCAGGCTTTCTAGGAGCTCCCTACAGCCTGTGACCTTCATGTTTCCTCGCTGGAAAGCTTTAAGGTTAGGATCAGGGCTCACGTTCCCGCCAGGGACACATAAAGAAGGGGGATCATTCAGGGATGCTGTTCCTCTGTAGTTTACAGCCAGACCCTACAATTTTAGGGACGGAAAAAAATAGACCTTAACTTCCAGTAACTTAACGCTATGGACAGAAGCATCTATCAAATGATTAATATGTTCACATTAATAAAACGTATGATTATCATATAAAAACGCCACAAAGAAGTTTTCCTTCCTGACAGGGCAGGATCTTCCTCTGTGGAGTAGTTTGGCTTATCCAGTCATCCAACAGCATCATGAAGATTAATGTAGGCACTTCCCACCAACACGTGGACATGGTGGTGAACAGGATAAAACAGACACAGAGACACTCAGGCACTGTTTAAATGTTTAAAAGGCCACCCCAAGGCTTCCATTTTAATGGGATTTTTAAATTCAGCATATGATGGACACACTTATATCATTAGGCGATTAAATGGCACAAAGATGAGGAGAAGTGATGTAAGAAACAGAATGGTGGTTTAGCTTTTGCCATCGTGTGAAATCGAATGTGGTTTGAGCTGAGAAACTAGTGGACAAGACATTTAACTAGTGTGCAGGGAAGGTCAATGTCTGGGAGAAGTGCGGAGGATTGATGCACTTTTAGAAATCCCGTGTCAGTTCTATAGGGGATTACTTTTCATTGTGGCATGATGTCACTGTGACCTGGAACATTAAGGGATGGTCATATTTATATTGTGCAGGTCTGGCCCCAAATGTCCCCTGAAAGGTATCAGACAGCCCATCCTGCCTGTTCCCTTTTTGGGATTGACTTATCAGATTGGTAATAATGTTTTAACACTGAAAAAGGATGCATCCTGTGCACCAAAAGAGTCTTGTTATTGCACTAAGTTCTACAACCAAAAAAAAAGAATTAGGCTACTTCTTATGTCAGTGTTTTCCAATTCGGTCCTCAGGGACCCACAGTCAGTCCGTGTTTTTGCTCCCTCCCAACTCCCTGCCAGATAGTCTGTGGGTCCTCAAGGACTGGATTGGGAAGCACTGTCCTATGTGGTTAAGAAGAAGATGGTAATTCAAAAAGGGAGATGCTGGTTCTCAAAAACAGTGCTTCCCAATCCAATCTTGGGGCCCCCCAGACAGTCCACATTTTTGCTCCTCCCCAGACAGTCCACATTTTTGCTCCTCCCCAGACAGTCCACATTTTTGCCAGCAAAAACCGAGGAGCGGACTGGGAAGCACTGCTCTAGAAAGAGGGGCTTGCTGAAGAGATGTAGCGGATGTTGCTTTGAGCTTCTCCAGGCTGGGTATAGATAGATGCTCCTTCACGTTGACTCATGTCAACAGTGGGAACAGGAAATGCAGAATGGAGAGACTATTTAGGTCACTGTGTCACAAAGTGTTGCAGACGCTCTCCTTATGCTCTCTATCTGTTAGGGAGCAAATTAAATCAATTGCATCTGGGTAGAGAACTAAAAAGGGATTTTATACGATCAACGGCCCTCATTGTGGATAAGCCATAGTGCAACCATTTTCAAAACACTGAGAGGCTCATTTTGGTGAGAATGCATGTTTGTTTTATTAATTATCTTATACTAATTTCATTATTGTGAATTTCCAGAAGAAGACAGATCACATAGCAGTGTTCAGAAGCCCCTTATTTTGCAGTAGGCCTACTGGTGTCTAATATCAAATGCTTACTCATTTTCTGCACTTTCTTAGACCAGACTGCTAGCAAAATTTCCACCATGTAAGGACTGTGCTGGTATAGAGGCCTGTTTCACTCCACATCTGTTGGGTCTGTATCTGATAAAGTCAGATCCAAAGTACTAGCAAGGTTTTAATGCTGTTCTTCCGGTGACCATCTAATTTTGATTTAATTTGACTTACTTAATAGGTCCGTTAAAAATGGGAAATGGCATTGGGTGGTCTTTTAGGTGGCCATCGTATAAAAACTTACATTGAATAGTTACAGTAATGTAAAGGAATGGCCCTCTCATTACTGTCTAATTACATGCAAGTTTATCATGTCATAAAATTCATTGGTTTTTCACGAGTATCACACATTTACCTTCCAACTGCTTACCCTGGAGAGGGTGGTGGTGATGGGGGAGGGTTAGCGTTGAGAAAAAGTAAGGGCCCCACCCTTGCCATGCCACACGATACGTGGGAGGAAACTGGAGGGAGAGCGTGACATCACAGAGGGGAATCCAGACCCGAAACCCAGAAAGTGTGAGGAATGGAAAATTGCATTACTTCATTTAAAATACATTATATTACTGTTATGTATTACTTGCGATAATGTCTTATTTTTCAAGAAAATAGAGGGCTAATATCAAACGTGGAACCTATTGCTATTCCCTCCGTATTCCACCAAAAGGTGGCGCTCTCGAGTTTTCAAAGGACTGAAACGCCCCACTCTCCACAGCGCTCCCTGTACCATAGGACTGCCCAGACATCATTTTACACTGACAAAATCAGTGCTCGGTGACTGTTACGTTATATATATAATGTGAAAATACAGGACGATGCGAGTTTTAAAAATATTGATGGACTTACAATGGCTTTAAATGTCTTATTTAAAAGTAACGGCAAGAACTAAAAGAACTATTACTAAAATGAGCAAAATGTGAATTCATCAGAAACGGGATAGAATACGAGGCCATAAGCGTCATGCATTATGTGTTTTTACTTATTTTTTATTATTAATTCATCCCCTTAACTATTTTGATGACGATACATTGAAACGCCATATACTATTTTTAACACTAAGACGCGCTTTAAAAAGACCCCTTATATGTATTTGAGGTGTTTAACCACAGAGGGTCACTGTAAAATGTCACTCCTTTGGAGTGACAGGCAGGTGACAGTCCCCGTGTTTGATCAAACTTTTTGTTTCGGCACTGTTATGTTAATAGGCTGTCGGAGCGAGCAGAGCCCATTGGCTATGAGTCCGAGTCATTTTCCCATTTAAAGCCTGACGTCAGGGCGCCTATAAAACTCAGCAATGCTTTTAAACTCATCCGCTGCCCGTCCCTTAAATATCAACAGCACGCAGCGTCTTCCCTTCACGACTGCCTTTCTTTTGGTTTTGAGTTTTTCCTTTTTAATCTGGTTGCACAGTGAAGTTGCGCACACGATGCTGTGAAATGCCGTTAACTGTGTGAAAGCTGTGATATTGTCGGGCGCAGAGAGGCAGGGAGCGCCTCCGCGAAGGACGGCTGATCCTTCACACTAACTGCGCATTTCAAACAGAAAGAAAAAGCCCATTTTTAAAATAAACAGCGATTCAAACTGGCTCACACTCTTTGCAACCAGAACAGTCTGACAGCTGCTCTTCAGCCCCTTTGGAGGACTGTCAGCAGCAAGAGGATGGCATCAGAGCTGGCGATGAGCAGCCCCGACCTGCCCACCAGTCCCCTGGCCATGCAATATGTTAATGACTTCGATCTGATGAAGTTTGAAGTGAAGAAGGAGCCGCTGGAGCCCGATCGCAGCATCAGCCAGTGCAGCCGCCCGATCGCCGGGGGATCCCTGTCTTCCACTCCGATGAGCACGCCTTGCAGTTCGGTACCTCCTTCTCCGAGCTTCTCGGCGCCCAGTCCGGGCTCCGGGAGCGAGCAGAAGGCGCACTTGGAGGATTTCTACTGGATGACCGGTTACCAGCAGCAGTTGAATCCCGAGGCTTTGGGCTTCAGCCCCGAAGACGCCGTGGAGGCGCTGATCAGCAGCACTCACCAGCTTCAGACCTTCGATGGATATGCTAGAGGGCAGCAGTTTGCCGGTGCAGCCGGAGCAGGAGGCACCATGGCCGGAGAAGAGATGGGCTCTGCCGCCGCAGTGGTGTCTGCTGTCATTGCGGCTGCTGCAGCCCAGAACGGAGCTCCTCATCACCACCACCACCACCACCACGCCGGGGGTCATCACCAGGCGTCCGGGGTCCAATCTAATGGCAGTTCAGGGGGAAACCACCAGCACATGCATCTGGACGACCGGTTCTCGGACGAGCAGCTGGTGACAATGTCGGTGCGGGAGCTCAATCGGCAGCTACGCGGGGTCAGCAAAGAAGAAGTGATCAGGCTTAAGCAGAAAAGGAGGACCCTCAAAAACCGAGGCTATGCCCAGTCATGCCGCTTCAAGAGGGTTCAGCAGAGGCACGTCCTGGAAAGCGAGAAGACCCAGCTAATTCAGCAAGTAGACCACCTCAAACAAGAGATCTCCAGGCTGGTCCGGGAGAGGGATGCGTACAAGGAGAAGTACGAGAAGCTTGTCAGCAATGGCTTCAGAGAAAACGGCTCCAGTAGTGACAACAATCCTTCGTCTCCAGAGTTTTTCATGTGAGTCTCAGCTTAAGCAGAATCAAATCAAACGCGACAGCTCCTTTACTAAAAGTTGTCCACGCGAATAACTTTTGTTTGGGGCTCGATAGACCAAGAAACCAGTTCTACGTTATTGTTTTTTTTCAGCCTCTCTTTTTCTATTATTAATATAATTATTTCACTATGCGAATCAGGGTTTACTCAACTTATATATATCACATTTTGGTGGCTTGCAATAGAAAGATCCAATTTGTCATCGAAAACAGTGTTCTTCATTTTGGAGATTGCTCGTTGAAACCTGCCATGTGTTTTGTAATCCAACTTCCACTATAAGTGCTAGTCTTAGTCGCTGTATTATATTTATTGTATTTAGCCACTAAGTACTTAGTATTATACGCAGTTCATGAAGACATATCAGATTTTTGTTTTATTTTTTATTATTATTGTATTATTATATTTTAAAAGTTGGTTTAGTTTTCGAAAATGTAAATAGGCCATACTTCATTTTAAATACTTAATTTTAATACTTTGACTATATATAGTGAACGTATACATAGTACTAATGACGGGCGCGTGTTTTGTGTGCGTGCGTCTAATCAAAACTTTTTATTTTAGTGATCTGGTTCGCCTAAATATCAATAGTTATGTAAAGTGACGGCTGTCGAAACTACCTTAAGTAGTAAATGCTCTGATTTTATTATTATTACTATTACTTTCTTTTAATTTCTACGGACTGCTCTGAGCCTACAATTTCACCCCACGCTCATCCCACGCATTACTCACGTTTTGTGTTTGTCAGGTAAATGGCAGTAGCGTCATAATGACATGTAGTATTGTCTTCAGATTCTAAATATCATTGTATACTCCTGCATGCTGGACATGTAGGCTTTTAATTTTCTTTTTGTGCTTGAATGTGAATTTCACCTGATAACTGGCATGGCTTCCAAAACTTTATTTTATTGCCTGATCACTGTTTTGGGATTCTTTATCACCAGCCGTGACAACGCGCCCTATTATGGCATCATTATTTGCCTGATAACGATTTTTGCAGTGTTGGACCCCCGTAATGCACAGTAATTCCCCGATGAATCTCGTTTAAAGATGCCATTCAGGTACCGGATACGCAGGAGAGGAATAGACCTGAAACGTTTCTAAAACGCGCTACTCCTTCTCTGGGATGTAAACAGTTTCCGTGGTGTGTTTATTTAACAAAACCATATTCCTGTCAGCTGAACGGAGTTCTATAATCATAATTATACAGATATTCCATCTTTATGCCCAAACGGTCATGATTGTGCTACAGGTGGATATTCAAATGAAAGTCTTTGGAAAATTAGGCGCATGTGCACTAATTTGTTTCTTTCTTTCTTGTTTGTTTGTTTTTAATTATTATTATAATTTATTTTTTGTTGTTGTTTCAATTAATTGCTTATGAAGGAAAGTGACTATTTTTTTCTTAACAATTTCTTGTAAATACCCCGAACTATTTTGCAGCTTGCTCTTGCAGTACAATACATAACAAATCAAGTTTGCCGTTGCCCATCTTGCTATACCATTAACTTCATTTAAACCGAAGTGTACGGAAGGAACCGGTTTCATTTTAACCCAACGGTGACACCCAGAGTTTGTTTAATCGGACTAAAATGCACTAGAGCATTATGCAGTCATATAATACAGAATGGAAACGTCTTAAAACATTATAATACAGAAATTCTTTGAAATGAAATATGCATGTAATTGCTGGAAAAGTTTGCTTTTTTTGTTATGTGATATCAGCACTGTTTTGGTGGCGGGATGCGAGGCAGTAACGCAATTATGTTAATATCGGAACTAATGTCTGGACATTTATAAAATGCAGGGATTGATACCCTGCTTGGGTAAATATCATTTATCAATAAAATAAAATTAAAGAAAATTGTTAACGCTCTTTTTATATCTATTTTGCTGTGCAAAAATATTTTACTTACTAACCGTATGTAATGTTCATATGTGAGTTCTCCCATTTCATACAATTAAACCATATGCAATAAATGATGCGTTGAAAATTGGGCTTTATCTAGTCGTCAGTTTCATTTATTGTTTATGTTCTTATTTTAAGAGAAGGTGTAGGAATCGTGCTTAAGTGCACCCAGCTGACAGATTAACAATGTTATCAGCAAGGATAATCAAGTAATGGCAGCTGACGTTCCTGCAATTCTGTAATGCATTTTCCTTTTAGTTACAGCTGTAAATAAATCTTTGCTTTAAATGGAAGTATTTCCTTTTTAAAGTAATTGGAAATAACTGAAAAGTAAATTAGCTAATATAGAGTTTATGTAGCAGAAAATATCAGCCTTGTATTAATATGTGTTGGCCTATATTAGGCTATTATAGACACCGGTTTTGTACCTCACGGGAAATGCGGAGCGCTCCGCAGTACCGTTACATTAAAAATGTCCCGAATTTACAGAAACTTGTTCTGGGCGTTTATCTTTTGGCAGAAGTAGCCTAACATATCCTTATATTTTAAAAAACAGTTATAGATATAAGTAGCGCCATTTAAGCATTGTTATGATAAACTGGAAAATTAGGGACGCGGAGGTGAGCTCCGCTGTTTGTAAACGGTTTTGGGTGAACATATCGGCATCTCTATTATCGAATCTACTGAAAGACAGAGCAGGACAGCAGCAAATATCACTTAAAAGTAACTGCGACGACTAAAACTTGAATCAAAGCGAAAAAGCGTGAAACCAGTGGGAGTTTATTCCTCGCAACCGCAATTTGAAATTAACGACGTAAGTACGTTTAAACTGTGATTTCTAATATTGTAGTACTGAACTGTCTATATTTTAGTCCGTACCGGTTATCATTTATATGAATTCCATGCTGGTCTTGATTACAGTTTTTTTTCCCCAAAATAAACTCATGCTGTACAAGTCATCGCGGTCTTAATAAGGCTGGAAAACTGCTGTGATTAAGTTGCTGTTTTCTTATCTGTCGTCATGCAAACTTACAAATAAACGTATAAACAGGGGCCGAATTATTCTGAACCTAAAATTAAGTTCACTACTTTTTTTCCTGCGGAATCCCCGCAAAAATGGATTTAAGTTCCGGTGGGTAGAGTAGATGAGAATTGCAAACGTGCGTAAAAGAAACGAATGGTTCAACCCAGTGTCCTACCTGATTTATTTTTAAAAGTAACTATTCAGTCTATCTGTTCGTTCTTTATATTTTAACCTGTGTTCAAATGCACAACGTATTAACAATGGCTTAGAGTGTATACATCCATACTTGCTCTCCTTCGTATGTATTGACATATAATGTTATATAAATCGCCAAAATAATAATGCCAAATTTCAGATAACGCGCAGAAATGTATTTATTTTGATGACATGAGCGAATCTCAATACGGAGATGCCTTTCGTTTTAGCATGTACATTATTGTAACCCCCACCGCGTTGGGCATGTTTATCCCTTAGAAAAGTCTGACTGAGCGGACTCATAATATAATTACTGAAATTAACTTACTAATAATGAACTAATGAACTTCTGTTCAGAGCCAGGGAGTGAGGTATTTTTACTGATGTGACCCAGTCACTATAAATGCGTTTGGATTCAGCTTCAATAGGTGTTGTGAGAGTCTAACAGTAACTTAATTTCCAGACACAAACCAGTACTGCCATAGAAACATACTAACGAATGGTCACGTTGATTTGGACAACATTAACCATAGGGCCGCTAAGGAGAAGGCCATGTACGATAACGATTACAGTAAAGAGGGATTTCTTTGGATGTCCCGAATGATAACTTACACACTGATTGCCGCACGTCCCTTAAAGCCTGTGTTCGACTGCATATTGTGCGTTTCTGTCGATTTGCACTGTCCAGCAGTATAACTAAAACGTGTCAGCTGAGGAATCCTTTAGTATCATAGAAAATCTTACAAATACTTTTTTCGCTATTGGCCTCAGTTGGTCAGCACTAAACCGCTATCTGGACAGTGTGAGGATGCGTCTCCCTGGTCTTGCTTCGCCTCGCCTTGCCTCTCCCCCAGAGCGGCGTCCATCCTGCGGCAGTCAGAGAGTCGCTGAGTGTCTTAGCATGAGTAAAGTCACACTCCGGCCTACGCTAAATGCCTCCAGATGAGTTCAAGCAATGCTGAAAAAAGCTGAAAATAAGCGGGAATTGGGGAAGCCCCTGTCAACTTAAATAAACCCGATTAGGGTAAACTGCTGGCTCTTCAGGAAGTGACCATTAATACCCCCCCACCTGAACACGCTACAGAGCGTCTCTAAGATTTGCACCAAATCTTCTGGACGACCAGGAGCGGATATCCCTCCTCTCTTTCATTTTCTCTGCCCACACTCACAGAATTTCATTATTAGTCAGCCAGGAGATGCTGCTCTGAATTACTCTGAATTATTATCATGAAGTTATCAAATAAGGGACTAAAAGGTACCAACTACGCTCAAGTCACTCAGACAAATTCAGATGAACATTTGTGAACATATCACTTCCTGTTGATAACTTGTCACTGGTGTGAGTTTTTCTTCTTCTCAATTGTGTTGGTTCATTAATTACAGTTCTAAGTATACATAATTAATGTAATTAAAGTCATAATTGCCGTGAGTGCAGTTAGTCCTCTGTCACAGTAATGGCCTTGAAATTTGGTGTCAGCAGTACATGATGAAGTTGACATATGTTTTCCTTTAGAAGCTGAATGCATCTGAATGAAAGTAAATCATTGATTTGTATCTTACTATTGCTCGAAATTGTGAGAAAGGGGAAAAAAAATAAGATTTATACTGTCTGTAAAGTCTATGAGTATTGGTCTATCCATTGTCGGCATTCGCTAGGGGAACAACGGAACAGAATGCTGATATCAGCACAGTTTTATGTGGTACAAAAAGTACAGATTCTGCCTCCATATTGTGTGCTAAATGCATAGTATAGTAAATGCACATTGTGTACTAAATGCATAGTATAGTAAATGCACATTGTGTACTATATGCATCGTATACTAAATGCACATTGTGTACCAAATGCATTGTATGCTAAATGCACATTGTGTACTAAATGCATTATATCCTACATGCACATTGTGTACTAAATTTTTGCAATTAAAAAAATAGAAGAACAAAGCCAGACACTATTTGATGGACTGGGATAGCACAGCATTTAAAGACCTGAGCAAGTGATAAAAACTGTCACAAGATAGCGGGACCTTGTTAGGGTGGACATCAGTCTTAATATACCTCCTGTTTCTAAGGCCTTAGGAAGTCTTAAGAATCCGAATTCAGAATGTGCCGAAGCATTATGTAAAATACAGTGCAGCACCGTGTTTGATATTCCAGAGAGGCTAACAGATAATACTTTACAAATTCAGAGCCTTGCCTTTGCGTCCTGCAAAATGACCTTAGGACTGTACTATACTGTGCTACATGCTATGTACAGTATATACTTACTCTACATTTACCGTATATATGAAGGGTGCGATATTTTTCGGAACATGATTTATCACTTACTTGTAGTTTTAAGCTGTTTCCTGTGATTCCATGGAGAGGATATGGTTGCTGAATGGTGTGGTGGTCTGGGCTGAGCCCCTCGCTCTGATCTTCCCGTGTTGTCATGGGCTTCCCTCTGAGTACTCCAGTTTTACCTCACAGTCCAAAAACATGCTGAGTTTAATTGGAGTTGCCACATTGCCCATAGGTGTGCATGCACATGTGAATGGTGTGTGAGTGTGTTCTGTGGTGGCTTGCTGCCTTGTCCTGGGTTCTTCACTCCCTTGCACCTGTAGTTTGCTGGATAGGCTCTGGATCCCCACAACCCTGCATTGGACAATTGGGATCTGGAAAATGGATGGATGATAACAACAACAACAATAATAATATAAATTTCACACACTTACCTGGAGGAATACATTTATTGCAAAAACCCTAACCCTAATGTCTGAGTGATTCTATGGTCCATAGGCAAGTATATGAAATGTTGAAATATACTTAAATAACAGGCTACTGTTTTTTTCTCTTTTTAATGACATTTTAAAAATGGAACTGGTAACTGACCTCCTGAATTCTATGTTAATTTGAGTATGTAAAGGGAGATACAGGGCTGTAGTGGAGCAGCCGGCTGCATTTGGGCCCGTTAGGTTGTGAGGATGTACTGACAGCCAGACTGCTAACTTACACCATGGAAGAAGAAGAGGCGCATATGTAGAGAGCCGTGGTTTCTTGCCATGTGAGAACGTACCACAGTTAGAACTTTTACTGCGGTAAAATGGATAACTGCACACTTAATATGCGCTGTGCTGCTGACATCACTCTGGGTCACCGTTAAGGATTCCTGTAGATGTGCTTGCTTTGGTTTCTATGGATATAATTATTATGATCATTATTAGTAATAATAATAGTGTGTGACTGAGGGGTGGTACCACTGGGGCTGGGCGTAATAATCTGTGAATGTGTGCTGCTGACCAGTGTAACCTGGTGCCCAGGGTGCAGTTCGCACCGTGTGGGACAGTACGTGACAGTAACTGCAGCTCACCCCGCCTGAATCTCGCACGGCAGAACCTTCTAGAGCAAGAGTACCTCTTACGCCACATTGACTTCTGAGGAGGGATAAATTTAAAGAACGATTTCATTAAACAGTATGATTGAGCGAGATTAAATAAAATCTGCTGCCGTGAGCTTCAGCATCTCCAGCTTCAGCATCCCCAGCATCTCCAGTATCTCCTGCACACCTCAAAGCCTGTAGTGCTACACTTTGCTCTGGCACTTAAATAAATATGTTAACATGTCAGTCTGTTACACTTTTGTGTACATCTAATTGCCTACTTGCTCAGGGTGATGGAGGGGGCGGAGCCTCTTCCAGACGACATGAAGTGTAATGCTGAGGTTCACGGCTGGATGGGGTGCCGGTCCTTCACGTATATGTTTATATATACAGAATTCATGTAAAAAGAGCTTCTGGACTTTTCATTTATTTTGCAGAAAATGTTTCACTAACAGCATTTTTCTTCTGCAAAGTGGCCTGGGTGCGCATAATTTATGACTGTGATTTAAAAGTAACACAAATGTTATGTGTCGTCTGTGTTTGAGATTGTGTCGAGTGATCAATGTCCATGCATGTGCCCATACTGAGTGTCACCCACTTTATTTTGTATCCTCATGGGATCTTGACTATTGCAAGCTAGCCTGTTAGCGTTGGCCGTTATCATCAAGCTAACGTTGGCACGGATTAGCGAGGTTGCGGTGTGTCTCTGTCTCTGCCTCTTCCTCTCTGTAAGTTTCACTCTGCCTCTTATCATCCACCACGTCAGGTCCTCAAGAAAGTTTCTGCATCTGTGACAGAGAATAACAGCCAGTGCCCTTGGCCTGGACTCTCAGGTAAAACCCCAACGGTCACCTGTACAAACACAAGCTGGATCAATGGCTCTTTTCTATTACTGCACTTATTCAAACTTTTCCTGTTAAAAGTTATTAGAGCAAACACACAAGTCCAGTTTTTGTGAGACATAGTTTATGCTGTTGTAGATTATTATTATCGTTATAATAATAACGATAATAATAATAATAATTATTATTATTATTAATAATAAAAATAATAATAATAATGATACATCCTGGGTATTTTTAAATAATAATTAAAAAATAATACGCAAAAAACTAAATTTTACACACAGACATATTAAAGTCACCTGCTTGACTAGTTGTACCTGCTTGGTATTAACTTAAATGAATAATTCTTTTGGTGTGTGACACTGTGTTAGTTCAGATAGGCTTCAGTTTGTGGCCGAGTGTCTGCCTTGAATTGAAATGTTTGTGTGTGTATCTTATTCACTGAAAGTGTTGTGCCTTTTCACTGAAATACCAGAGCCCTGCAGCAGAGATACTTTGGGTAAATTACATTGTAATACTACGGAGAGCATTTTGCTGCCATTTCTTTTTGCTGGCTTTGGAACAGCGAGCCCTTCGGGATCCCATGTGACCTCTTACAGAGGCTGACAGTGCCGGAGCTGCCTCTACAGCACTGCATTCTCACCATAACCTATCGCTGTCGCTTTGAGAAGCTGCGCGAGTAAGCAGAGATGTGGGTCCCCACACCGTCCCTGCGGGCCCCGGCTTTCGCTCCATAAGCACCGCAGCGGCTTGCTCCTTGCCAGTACCCAGCTAGCTGGCCCTCCCCTCTCCTCACCTGCCAGGTATCTGGGTGCGGTAGCTCCTCTGTTTAGGGGCGCTAAGAGACGTGCTGCTAAATATAGGGCGGACAGCCCACCCCCCACCAGCATTTCCGCACTGTCCCTCACCGTGCTAATTTTGGGAATTCTCCTCAGCTTTCTCGATGCCTGTAGTTTTTTCCCCTCTTTTCCCGCTGGCCCCTCCGGGATGGCCGGTCCCTAACGCAGCACCATGTGACGGAAGCTCTCCAGCTGACAGGTATATGACTTTGCAGCTGCCTAATGTAGCAGCGATGGGCGTGGTCTGGCCATGTGTGCGCGGATCCCCCAGCAGGGCGGCGCTGTGACGCCTCTCTCAGGCACTGGCCCGTCCCTCGCCGCTGCCCCGTTCCAGTTGTGAGTTCCGCAGCTGCTCCACATCAGCAATTATGCAGGATGGAAATAACTCTGTGCCTAATTTTAGGCCTTTTTAGGGCAACGCTGCCTTTATTCGTTGTTTTTATTATTTATTCAAAGCAGGAAAGGTTCGTTTTTTCATTGTGCACCATCTCGGCCTTTAATAAAAAGGAAATAAATTACTTATAATGAGTGCGGGGGATAAATTGACAAAATGACAGGTTTACCGTTGAGTGGGAACTGAATGTGAATGCTCCAGTAAGGGAAGGAGCTGGTGCGCCGTACGACGTGTGGGAATGAGCAGGAAGCTGGTTTTTCTCCTTTTACCAGCATTTCCATTTCAGGGAATCTCTGTACTGAACCGTTGCATCTTTGATGTTGGTATTTGGTCGGCACAGTGATTTTATGCGGGTCCCGTCTTCCAACGGCAGCTCACAGTTGCATCAAACAGTCGAAGCACGTCGCTGGAGAGGTACCGAGGAAAGCGTGAGATGGCCCGCGGCACCTAGCTGTCCTTGAAACGGCTGGCTCACTGAACGCGGCCCGCTTGGGTCAGCTTTCAGTATCGTGACTTCTCTTTCTATGGGACGGACACCCAATCTGCCCCCTGGATGTGACTGACAGGCTGGCCCAAGGTGCGCAGGGGTGCAGTGCGGGCTATCGGATGAGGACCGGGCTATTGGATCGGGCGGAGGGGCTGGGATACCGGAAATAAAATGAGATTTTTCTTTCCCTTTGGGATCGAAGGCTTTCTGGTGTCTGAGGTCCCTGGTCAATGAGGAGCGAGAGCAGCAGCCTGCCCGTGCCGCCAGGGGAAACACGATGCGCCTCTGCAGTGTCGGGACGTCCACCTTCGAACGCCAAGGGTGGTGTTGGGGGGGGGGGGGAGTAGACCCTCGTGTTTGGGCCCCATCGAGAGACAGAAATATGTGATGTAGATAGAAGGCTGCATTCTATGCTAAGCGCTCCGTTTTTTGCTTTTCAGGTGTGTGGAGATGCTCATATTCAATGTCCATGTTAAGGGTGCAGTGAACTGCAGGTCTAAAACACGCACACACACACACACACACACACACACACACAGGTTTGTAATTATATCTTTGTGGGGACTCTACATTCATTTCTATGGGGAAAACCCCCACCCAGCCCTGACGTTAACCATCAGTAACCAAACAAAATACAAGACTTTTGGCATTTTTAGTTTTTTGACTGCGGTCACAGATGTTTATAAAATTGAGCTTTATATTGTGGGGACCAGAAAAATATCCTCAAAAGGTAATAAGTGCTACATATTGTAGGGACATTCTGTCTCCACAATGTGGTAAATACAAACCTACACACAGATACAGACACACACACACGGACACGCATACACACATAGACACGGACACACACACGGACACGCACGCACGCCACAGGATTAGCTGGGTTAGCCGGGGGTTGGGGGGTGGGGGTGGGGTGTGCTTCCCTCGCAGTTTCTCACAGCTGGTGCAGATGCGCCTCTGCATGTGACACTCTCTCTGCATAGCCGCTACAGAGGCCAAGGCATGACCGTGCGGTGGTGAGAGGGCAACGCCATGCTCTGTCTCTCTCTTTCTCTCTCTCTCTCTCTCTCTCTCTCTCACACTTTCTTCATTTGAAGGTTTTAAAACTGCCTTTTGTTCTTGCGAGCGAGTTGCTGCCATGGACCCTTGACCTGCGTTAGGGTTCGACTCGCTGCATGAGCAGAGTCCCGGGAGAGGAGCTGCAGTAGGAGGGGGGGGCCTGCATGATTTATATCCATGGGGGGCCGTGCAGACTGACACTGAACACACACCGGGGGTGTTTCATTTAGCTAGGGGCAGTTCACATGTTTGTTTATAAATACAAAGGGGGGGGCTTGTCCATGTGCTGGAGAAGACCCCCAGTCTTTCAATGCCACCCCCGCCTTCTTTAAAAACACTTAATTTTTTTAAGATGATCTTAAGAGTGTAGCTCACATATCCGAGAGAGAGAGGCTGGTGTGAACTCGCTGACCACGTGCAGCAGAGAGGAGCTGCAGAGGAGTGGGGGTGCTTGGGGGAGGCATGCTGGGGAACTGGCAGGCATGGGCTGGTGATCTCCCTCACAGTAGCTCCCAGTGCAAGCTTTTCCACGATCTAAATTCCCGAGAGGACCCTGCGAATTCCCTCAGACTTATAGATCTGTGGTCACTGGGTGTAGAATGAAAGGAGCGCCGTGTTATCTACCCATCCTGATGATGACGGGAATGGCATCATCCCAGGGGAGCTCCTCTGCTCCTTCACAGAGGCTTGGGAGATAAGAAGTTTGATTTGAATTCAGTCCTCAGGGACAGTGTGATTTTGATTTTGGTATATATTCGGTAAACAGCCAGTAAGGGGTTCTGGGTAAAAATCACCTGACTCTGTAAATATCCAGTAAGGGATTCCAGGTAAAAATAATCTTATTCTGTAAATGGCCACTAAGGGATTCTGGGTAAAAATCATCTTATTTTGTAAATGGACACTAAGGAATTCTGGGTAAAAATCACCTTATTCTGTAAACAGCCAGTAAAGGATTGTGGGTAAAAATCACCTGACTCTGTATACATCCATCCAAGGAATGAATACAGGTCACCTCTACACTGTCCAGCAGGCACAGGTTTAGTTTAAATAACAGGGTCACCTTTGCAGGATCTCGCCGTCCAACTGACACTGGTTTCATTTCCAGACTGAGCTGATATTTCCTGTAGCTTCCGGAAGGGCTGTGAAGCCCTCGTGGTGATGAGCGAGCTCCACCCTGCCTTCCAAAGGTGCGTTAACTTAACGTGCCAATCCCACTATAAACCGCTTTACCCTCTAAAAATGCTAACGACCCAGAATGCTCCGCACAGGCCTGGCTTCAAAGATGCACACCGATCCAGCTCGCGGCGACTGGAGCCTAATCACAGGACGAGCGAGGAGGTATTCGCCAGCTTTTTGGCAAGTGTTTACAACGTGGGCATGTATGTTACCAATGTGATATCCCCAGGGATTCATTTTATGCCTTTTCAAACCCTCAACACTGGGTAATTAAATGGCTTTTGCTGACTGCCTGCAAACGACCTTAATGTACTCTCACACAAACAGCTAGCTGTTAGCGCGGGGTCTCCCTGCTAACCCGGCCCTTGCCTGATCCCCCGCCATTAGCTTGTTGATATTAGTCTGTGGGTATAATTAAATTTAGCCCTGGCTAACGGCCTGTGAATCACAGGGTGTTTTCCAGAGGACAGGGCACAATGTGTTTGGCCTGAGATGTGGTGGACCCCTGTCTGTGCAGAACTGCTTCTGTGCTAATAGGACAGTTGCCTTCATATGGAACGATGACACATTAAGTTCAGAAATTGTCATGTTTAAGCAGCGTACTTAAGTATCGCGCAGTATGTGCAGTGTCACACGCTTTGCTGTGCACTGATTCGACACATGGGGAACCATGTGTGTGCAGCTCATTGGGTTAGGATGCTATCCCTGTGATCGGTAGGTTGCCAGTTCAAATCCCGGGCTCAGCAGAGTGAATTCATTGTTGGCCCCTGGAGCAAGGGCCTTAACCACTGTTGTTCCAGGGACCGGGTGACCCTGATTTCTCAAAATATGTGTGTTGCTAAATGTAAAATAATATTAAAACAGGCCAACTGGTCGTGAACTGGTATGAATGAGCAACTGGAGAGCTTGTTAAAAGCAGCTGGTTAGGCCAGAACCGAACCCTCCCCAGTGTCGCTGCAGTCAGCACGGTGTGAATAAACGGCGCAGCATCTGTAAGGTGAGAGGCGGTGCCCCATGCAGGCTGAGTGTAGCTCTGCTCCGCACTGGGCCCACTGCCTCACACTGCTTATTACCTTGATAAATAACTTCACTGCCGGGAAAGTGCTGAATTTTCGGTGTGCTGTCGTTTTTTTTGTGGCCTTTCATTAATTCCAAGCTCTCTCGCAGACACAGCGAAGCCTCTAGTGCGTCACCGTCGCCGATTCTCGTCCATCTCGCGCCGTTACCCGCACGCCCGTTATGTTATTTGTTTACCCATCCTTCTGTGTTTGCGCTCTTTCCTGGCTCAGAAACTCCAGATTCAGCTGACATTATGGTCCGGACACCGCTCTCGCCATTTTGCTGACTGTTCTGTACCCCGGAGAATGCAGGGCATTGTGGGATTGCGGTGGGATGGCTGCCAGCGTGTCCTGCTGCCTCTTCCTTACTATGGTGATTGGCGCTTCTCACTTCGGCTCCTGTTCACACTGATCTGGAGTTAATGACATCTCCCTGTAAACTTGAATAAGCATCCTGTGAAAATCAGGAATTTGGGAGGGGCCTCTCTCAGCCACCATGGGGGTTGGGGTCAGACCCCCCCTGACAGGCCTGGCCGCTCCTTTTTCTTATGACTCAGACTTTCCTATTTTTTCTCAAGGTCTGTTACTCCCCCCCAATAGGACACACCTGACAGGGTCAGATAAAGGAGGGACGTTTACGTAATGGTGGGGAAGTGTGGCGTTAAAGCCAGCAGTGACATACTGTATTGTGCTAACCCAACACCATTCCGGAGTCATCTATAACCCTGCAGCTCTATCCATGTGCTCTGCTGTGTCCCTGACACCCACGGTGCTGACAGAGGTGCCTGGCGCTGTGTACCTCAGTGGGTTAGGCCTATGATCGGAAGGTTGCTGGTTTGAGTCCCGGGGCTAACAGAACGATGTCACCATTGGGCCCAGGAGCAAGACCCTTAACCCCAGCAGCTCCAGGGACTGACCTGGCTAATGGCGCTTTCTCAAAAAATGTAAGTGTCTGTTAAATTAATGTGAAAAGAATGTGAGATGCAGGGGGAAGGGGGACAGAGAGGCGAGAGTCGGGGGGGGGGGGCAGTAGGGTGTGTTTCTGCAGTGTCAGCACTGCCCAGCAGCTCCGTGGCAATTTGGGCACTGGAATCCAAGTGCGCGACAAAGAGAGCTGGTATGGGAGCCCCCTTAGCCTGAGCGCCTGTCCTGCTTAAACGCCCTTCACCTCCTCCTCGTCCTTCCTCAGGATGAAGGGGCCCAAGTGTCTCTCTCTGCAGCCGGCCCAGCCGCTAACCGCAGAGCCCCTGTAAGCCGCCGCAGCAGTGCTTGGGATGCTGCAGTGAGAGCAGTGTGCAGGAGTGTGCGTGAGGAACTTAGCGTGACACGGGCCCTGCGTGCGCCTACCTGCCCTCACAGGGGCCCTGAGAGGTGGCTGCAGGGTAGCGTGACGCGATCCCTCGCGGATCGCAGCACGGCTTTTCAGCTGCGGGTAAAAATATCACACCACGGCAGCGAAGGGGTTCGCGGAAAGATATTTCTGGAAACTGCTTATGCAGATATGCTTTTTATTGATGGAAACATTTAAGCAAGAAGGCTCACTGTATTTTTACCTGTTTCTGTAAAACTAGCTGTCTGAGGCAAAAACCTAAGAGGTGAAATGTCTGTTTATTGCTGTTAGAGCTCTGCAACGTCACTGGGGTGTATTCCGGCTCTGGGTGTTATGGATGTGAACCTGATATTCTCATGATCTCCATTCAGCTGCTGTGTGTTTCCCCTGGTCAGGGTTAAGGGGGGTTGGCACACACTGGAAGCCTGCCAATCCATCGCAGTGCACACACAATTTAATACACTGCAGGCAATTTATAGACACATTTCTGACTGATTGTAATGCCCCCCACGAGTTTCAAACCCCAGCCCTGGAGATATGACCTGCCCACTGACAGTGCCCGTGTAGAATTTCATCTTAGGATCAGTTCAATAAATGATACGGAATTAAATTATCACTAACAGGGGATAGTCAGTTATTAGCATCTAATTCTGTACAGACACAATGAGGTTGTTAATATGTGTTTTAAGTAGGGTTGGGTATCTTTCACATTTGAACCGTTATCGGTACCGGTACCGGTATTTGGTGTTCGGTACCGATACTCAACGGTACTTAATTTCGATACCTTGCATGTCAACCTTTTCAGGTGAAAGTCGGATTATTGTCGGTGCAGGCTGTAGCTGGGGCTGTAGTTTTAACTGTGGCGCTCCAATTATCAAACACCGAACATTCATCCGCCTGTAAATATATTTTATATTTACTGAGGTGTTTCCTCAAGTTCGACGTATTGCTAGCCCCAGTTCTGCATTTTGCGTGGCAAATATTGCTTGTCGCGCTGTTTGCATCAGTTTTAGTGAAGTGTAGCCACACCGTCGAACGCCTTCGGCTTGTCGCCATGTTTCTCCATGCATGAGCTTTCTTTCCCTGGCAACCATTGTCATGGTAAACAAAACTAACACGGTCACTTAAATAGCAAATTGAATTATATATCTGTCTATTGTATTGCTGATTTAAATGTGAATTGCATTGAAACGCTGAGATAGCTGTTGATTAATTGAAACCTTTCTCCCAGTTCCGTATGTCCCACTCAGCTCGTGTGCGCCGCTGCTGATGAGCATGTGAATGTACCGAACACGTTAAAAGGGAGAACGTGGTAGTTGAGAGAAAATGGGAGTGGGCCTTGTGTTATGTGAAAGTTTCTGTCCACTCATATCTTCTGTCTCTTCTGGGTTTTGATGCTATTTTTGTCCCATAAACATTAATCTGTGAAAAGAATGAAGGGGAGTCTGTATACAGGCCACCACAATCTTCCTCACTTTATAGACTTATTAACTAGTAAAGTTAATCTCAAGTAATGTATTTCTACTTTACTGAGACACTGTAAACAGAAATACAGTATAACACTGATGAATAAACGCATCGTGACCAACGCATCATAATGATACCCACCACCTTAAAACATGTGTGAAAAATGTCATTGAAACTGTACAGAATCTGATGATAATTCCTGCAATTTCCGGTTAATCTGAGGGGAAGCATACACTATGACACTATGACACTATGAAATATGATACACAAAAACTCTGATAAATCAAGTTAATGACTCTGAGGTTGAGGGTTAAATGTAAATAGCTTTCTCAATTAATAACGAAGTGACAATTAGGCACGTGTTCTAGTTATCCGCCTGCACACCTGAAGGGGATATGGATATGGATATGGTGGGGGGGGGTTGCACTTTGTCACGCTTGTCCGTATCAGTGTTTCTCAAACCAAAGGTGGGAGTATTATTGTTAGGTGTAAAAATCAAGCAGCAGGACCTCTGTTTTGCAGTTTTTTACTTAAAACCAGCAGTACAGTTAAAGCTGCATCTTCCCCCAAGGATCAATAGTAAATACAATCTTATCTTTATTTACCAAAGGTTATAGGACAGCTAAAATACACAGGCAGGACTCGCTCAAGGTAAGCAGCCGGAGGTGGGGGGGGCAACAGTCTCGTTAAGAGGAGCCTCTCCCACCAGAGCAGGAACAGGAAGTGGGTGTGGCTGGAACCTGGTCAGCTGACTCTGGGAAGGGGGTGTGATCGGGCCTCAGTCAGCTGACCCTGGAAAGGGGGCATGTGTGATGTCCAAGACTGGCTGCTTGAGACTGCTTTCTCAAAACACACGTCGCTTTAGATAAATGCCTGTTAAATGAATAAAGTGTAACGTGACATTTTAAGGTTTAAGGTTTCATTGTCAGTGTCCCTCTCAGGAACGATAAAGACTCCTGGTTCGGGCATTTCCCCATAGGGGGACCAAGAAGGGCTGAAGCTGTACCAGTGCTCCTGCCTGGAAGGCGGTGATGGTCCCTGCGAGGCGGGTGCGATTTTCAGGGAAACTGAGCCCACAGGACCCGTAGAGTATGATCTGTGAGAGGGAGTGAGGGTGCCGTATGTGGGGGGAGTGTGATGATGATGATTAATACAAGACACACCTCCATGCAGTGCACAGTTGAATGAGGTCACCGAACGTCGGCATCATCATTCAGTCTCATGCTAATAATGGGCTTAGTGTCTCACTCAGTGCACGTGTCCCTTTTGTACAATAATCGGAGTGACATGATTTTACTGTGAAATTACCTAATATTAATCATGGAAGATTCAAATCATAAATTATGATGACTCCTCATATTTAATGTAAAACTAAAACAATGATAATTGGTTGGTATTGCTGTGTGAAATGCATGAACCATCCTGATCTTTAAACAAGAGCAGAGCACACTTTACCTGAGGTTTAGCAGTAATAATAATAATAATAATAATAATTATTATTATTATTATTACTTCCACTAAATGACAGGGGAAATGTTTGCTGGTGTTCATTATCACATACATTGTCTTATTAAGCATTGTGTTGGGGTCTGTTAACATAGATAATGTAGTGTAATATCAGAGGGACAGTTTGTCTGTATGTGAGGCTGAGAGTGCTGCTTCACCTCCTCTCTATGTCCTCGCTACACCTATACTAGGCCGTCTGTAGGGTGCAAACTGTAGGGTGTAGGATGTAGAGGTGTAAAATGTAGAGTGTAAACTGCAGGGTTACATTTTAGGGTGTACACAGTATGTACAGTGCGTCTCTGGCTCCCGCAGTGATTCACAGCTGAATGGATTCATGAAAGGCAGGGTCAGAACTGCAGGGTATAAATTGTAGGGATGGAGAGGGTGGGGTGAAGGGTTCTCCCAGGTTGCAGCTGGGGGGCGCCTTTAGTGTGGCGCTTTTCCTGGTGTGTCTGGATTTCTGGTGCAGTGGATCCTGAAGTCCTGTGCTTTGAAGGACAGATTAGTTCCTATTAGGCCGCTTCTGGAAAGGGGTGATAGGCTTGTCATGTGACCTGCGGCATTTCACATAGAATAAAGTCAAGTAGTTCATTAAAAAAGTGTTAAAATGAGAAATACTTCCCCCCACCCATATCCTGTGGAGTGTAGTTTAGCAGGCAGTCGCTAGCCTTGATTACCTGCTCTTAATGTTATTTTTATTATTAGACAGTATAAAGCACAGTGCCATCTCCCTGCTTTCCTTCTGGGCATGACAGGTGCATTCAGCACAGAGCTGCGGTTATTTTTGCATCAGCAGCAGAGTGGTATCAGGAAACCTTCCAGCTGTGGCCCCTGGTAATTTGTTCTGTGCTTCAAGTTTGCTGAGGAAACAGCAGAGCTTGCTTGCTGTTTGCCAGATGAAGATGCGTGCCACCCAGTGTGGGGAGGAAACCTGCCTCTAATGGGAACAGGAGCTGGTGGAGGTCAGATTCTGTCAGGAACAGGAGCTAGTGGAGGTCAGTCTCTGTAAGGAACAGTTGCTGGTTGAGGTTAGCGTCTGGACCTTTGCGCAGAGTAAGACCCAACTTGATGCCAGCTCTTTTTCTCTGTTGTGCACATATAGGTGATAGAACTTCAGGTTTTTGGATTAGCTTGGTGTTTAGCTGCTGCTGAGTGTGACCTTGAGTTTTGAGACAGTGGTTTTATGGTGCCGATGTAGCTGGGTTTCCTCACATTAAAAGCACACCACAAAGCTGAGACCATCGCATAACCTCCCCAGAGGCCGGCAGACCACAGCCCACATGGCCCGCACTCCTCAGCGGGGGGAGTCAGAGATGTGAATCAAATCCCCCCTCCCTAACTCATACATGCAGGTTCCTCTGTTCTGAGCCCTGTGGTTTCTGGGCCTGGAGGCCACAAGGACTTGACCCCCCCCCCCCAGCCCCTTTGAAGAGGATGCTGGTGTGGTTGTAGGACATAATCAGATGGGGGGAGCAGCTTCTTCTACAGTGGGGGGGCAGGAAGCATTCTGGTGTGCAGTGGGGGTGCCCACAGGAGGTTGCGGGCTTTGAGTGAACGTGGGATTAGAGGTTGTCCGTTTACAGGAAGTGTCGTACTGAACTTCCTGTTTCCAACAATGACGCCGTCTGTATATGTAATGGCATGTAGGGAGGTAATCAAAGTACATTCGACACTCATAAGCCAGCTGTGATCCGTAAGGATGTACATGGGTGGGAGGGGGGTGAGGCCACTACATCTAGGCTGGATGAGAGGCAGGCCTGCTGGGGGGGGCGGTGTCTGAGGCCGCACTTGGCGCTTCTACCGGTCTACCGGTATGCCTCCTCACAGACTTCAGTCAGACCACAGATCAAATCGAGGCATGAAAACACACATTTCAAAGGTGGCTGTGATTTTGAGGCAAGAGCAGGGCGGTGTGTGGCCTGTTGGGCCAGGGGTCTGTGTTTGTGTGTGTGTGTGTGAGGGAGAGGAAGGGAGATGTGCAAGTCCAGCATGACCCACCAACGCAGACGGCACCCTGAAGTCCAGCACAGCATCCCTCTGTCAGGACATCCCGAAACATCTTCAGCTTAACCAACCTAATAAGCTGTCCCTATACGGTGCCCAATACGTGGTCTGATCTGCCCCTCTCATCTTTTGCCGTGAGACAGGATGTCTCATACGGCCCTGTCTCTCTCGTTAGAGTGTGACCTGAGGCGGCGGATCGTAGCGGCGACCTTAACGTGGCTAATTAACTCTGTGAGTCAGTCTGCAGCTGTGCATCGCCTGTGTGACACGGCCAAGGTTACCCCTGCGATGGCGACAGCGCCGGGTCCCTGCGCTCAAAGCGCGGTAACCTCCGGAAGGGTCCCGCTGTGTCTGCCTGAGGGCATTAATGCCCACACAGGCCCTGTCCACCTCTGCACCCCCAGGAACACCCTGCTGGCTAATGAGGGCCCTTGCGTTTCTGTGCACAGGTCACAGTGTGCAGACCACCAAAACGGTGTCATGAGGCAGCGGTTGCGGTCCCAGTTCATGGACCTTCTGGCGTTTTCTCTCTTTCTGTCAGGGACCCTCTGTACCACCAGTACACTTCCAGCTATTTAGCATACTTTCATGACCAAAATACAAATTAAATTAATTTTTTAAAATCAATGGAACATTAAAGGACACAACATGTATATTAACTGTTAAAATGTATTTTTATTTACTTTGGTTCCCTAAATAATGCAAGCACATAATGTATTTATAATAATATATAAAAGGAGTAGCGCTGCATTAGAGATTAGCGGTGTAGCACCGTTGGTGTCCTCCCGGTGTGCACACACACTCTCCTTTGTGCTGCGTTTGTGCTTCTGAGACAGGGTAGGGATATTTAATAGACTTCATGTGGAAGAGGAGCGGTCAGACTGAGCTGTGAGGTTATCAGGCATGCTGCCAGCCTCTCTGCCTAATCAACTGATCATAATCAGCGCCCCCCACCACCCGAGACTCACGCATCCTAACCCGCGTGCTCCGTGGGCTTGGTACACCTCTGGCTTGTCAGATTCAGCAAGTGCCCTGAGTCGCACCCCGGATGTTCAGATGACATTAGAGTAACATGATCTTGACGATGCAGATGTATAAATGATAAACATGCACGCATCCATCTTGCAGACATTTATTCTGCTCAGCCTGGCACGGACTGCACAGGGCCAATGCTGTGCTCCAAATGGAAATTACTGTGCTCATTACAGTTGCAGTGGTAGCACACACATCAAACTGCAGTTCCCGGGCTTTTCTGACAGTGAAAGTACAACAATATGTTTTTTTTTTTTTCATATTCACTCAGACTGTCCCTGTGATAATGTTACATATGATGCAGAAATGCCCCCCCCCCCCCCAGCAGACAGTAATATCGCTGCTCTCACTCACCAGTGACAGTCAAAGTGACGTTTCCTGTGTCTGTCACTTGTGTGTGAGACACTCAATCTTTCCACGGACCCTCTGTCCTGAGAGATTTGCTGTTTATATCGGCGCTTCCCATCTGAACTCATACGTGGCTCTTTGCTGAACTGGTTGGAAGGACAGCAATGTAGAATTTGTGAGGCACAGATTAAAGCTTAATTACTGTGGATCAGGCTGCGTGCCAGTGAAAGGATACAGCTTCAGTATCACACAGGGTCTGGGAGCTCTTTGGCTCCCCCCGCAGGGCGAGAACCCTCAATGCCTTCTCCATGCGCCATTCCACCCACCTCTACGGTACCATACTATACTGCTTATCAGATCTTATCAAGTGCAAATAATAAGTGAATTATAATTCTGAGAGTCTGGCTGTATTCTTTGGATATTTTGCTGTGGCGCGAAGGTCTCATGTCGACGTGAGGTTTCTATAGCCGTGGGATTGGCAGAGAGCACACACACATGCATACACATCCTCACACCCCTCCTGTATACTCGCCGCTACTGTGTGAGGTGTGGTAGATGACCCTACCACACCCTGGCGGTGGGTACCCAGTCGTAATGCTGTCCAAAGCTGGTTAAAATCCTCAGTTGCCTTATTTTACATGAAATGTAAATTGTAAGTGTTAAAGTGCACATATTTCTGTAAAATTTGAATTTCAAAATCTGTAAATAGTTCTGTTTCTGTAAAACGTTTTTGGTGGGTCACTTTAGTTCTAGATTAGGTTTAATGCTTATTGGGATCTGTGTGTTTCTGTGTGCCTTTAAAAAGAGAAACAGATCCGTGTGCAGCAAGTCCAGCTGCAAAGCTGATTGCTGGCACACACAACTGTGTGCAGAGAGATGCACCGTTATGCACTAAGACGCACTGAGATGCATCTTGATGTAGTGCAATGCATTTTGATGCAATGTGACGCACTGTGATGCAGTAAAATGCACTGTGGTGCATTTCATTGCACTGTGACGCCTTTTCATGCAATGCGATGACTGTGATGCAAATTAATACAATGTAATGCACTGTGATACATTGTGATGCATTGCAATGCACTGTGATACATTGTGATGCATTGCAATGCACTGTGATACATTGTGATGCATTGCAATGCACTACGATGCATTTTGATGCAATGCAGCGCAGTGTGATGCATGTCAATGCTAGGTGACGCACTGTGATGCATTTTCATGCAATACAATGCACTGCAATGATGCAATGCACTGCAGTGTAGGGCACTTTGAATGCACTGCTATGCAGTGTGATGAACTGTGATGCAGTGCTATGCACTACAATGCAGTGCTATGCACTGTGATACTTTGTGTCACTTTGTGCTGTCCCACACTGCCCACACGTCCCCATAAATGCAACCTCCTCCTCAGGCACTCGGGTTAGCGTGGCCCCAACGCGCAATGTTGCGGAGGCCCCAGGCCAAGATGCCACGCTTCACAGGAAACTGGGCAGCATGGGCTGGGCTAATTCCCAGAAAAGCAATGAGCTGCAGGCGGGTCTCCCCAGGGTGTCTCTGTGTCCCAGTATCACAGCCGCACAGTGTGTCCGCCCTCACACCAAGAGCCCACAGCCACTAGCCGAGCCTCCCTTGTGCTCTTTCTGCATGCATGCAGAAAAGAAAAATAATAATGAATGCTGTCTGTGTGCAACCCCTTAAATAAGCAGCACGGAGCAAGGCAGAGGCCTGCGATGCGCCACCTTGGAAGCTTCCGGAAGCGCCCCCCTGACAGCATGCGGGTGGCTAGTGGGCCTGGGCTAATTGGATCCCCCGTTAATGGTGGCGAGGCGGCGGTGTCAGCACTTCTGTGTGGCGGCAGGGCGCCAGGATGCAGCGTGATACTGAAACCGGCGCTAAGGCGCGGACGTTATTTATTCATTAAGAGCACACCCACATCCGCCCACCCACCAACCCCAGCCCCCTCCACCCTTGGCCATCTGGGGGCGGAGACGCTATTATGCTGCGTGTCTGGGGGGGGGGTGGACGATAGCCCGGTGCTCTTTGCTTGATTATGGCTTCAGTGTGCTGTGGCTGAAGCATGCAAATGTTACTTCACCGTTATTTAAAGGTGCTCAAATTGCCCTGCTGTCAGCAGATGCCTCCCTTTAATGTAATGATGTGATGCCTTTAGTGGAATGGGAAGGGGGGGCTTTCTCTGTGGCCACCATGGGGATGGGACACATCGGGAAGCAGGGGGGCAGCTTATACATCCCTCGAGGATCATGTGCAAGGTGTGGGTGATGTCCTAGGCATGGTATGGGCGCCATGCCCGGCAGGGTGTGGACATCCTCTGGGCAGGGTGCGGGTGCCATGTGAGGTGGGGTGCGGGTGCCATTCCAGGTGGGGTGTGGGTGCGATGTGAGGTGGGGTGTGGGTGCCATGTCAGGTGGGGTGCGGGTGCCATTCCAGGTGGGGTGTGGGTGCCATTCCAGGTGGGGTGCGGGTGCGATGTGAAGTGGGGTGCGGGTGCCATGTCAGGTGGGGTGCGGGTGCCATGTCAGGTGGGGTGCGGGTGGCTTGTCGGGTGGGGTGCGGGTCATGTGTGGCGTGCATGTGTGTAATTTGTACATCTAATGTTTAACATCAAATGAAATAAAGTTCAGATATACTGTATAATATGGGATTAATCAAACAATAACTAAATATGTTTTCTTGGGTGTAAAATATACATATTATTATTGTAAGTAAGACTTTTCCCATCTTGAAGCAAAAACATAAATTACATTATGTAGTTTTAAAAGTTGAAGTAGTGTAGTTAAAAGATATAATTAAAGCACATCAATGACATCATACAGCTTAAGGAGTTATACCAAATGTTGAAACAGGGTACACCTATTCCCGCATTATCTTTAATCATACAAACATAATAGACAAAAACGAGGACTTCTAAAACCAAAAGAAATGAATTTTCCATGTTTATTGCCTTTACTGGAAAACGTTTCCGTTATTTTGTATAGTATCTGTCACATTGCTGTTTTTCTGAGTTCTTTGTTTTCCCTAACATTTGATCCCAGAGGATGTTGCAGATGATGAAGTTATGGAAAGGCTCGTACCCCTGGCCTTCAGGTCCAGGTGGGGCATGGAGGGCGCCTCGGAGGCCGGGAGAGAATAAAAATCGAGCTGTAATGACAGTGTTAACCCTGACCCCCGGAGTGTCTCCGGAAAGGCAGCATGTCAGGGGAAGTGTTTGACATACCCTTATAAATCACAGTACCCGAGCCCCTCTTGCTCTCCGGGGCCTGCAAGCTCTCCTTCTCGCTGCTCTGGCTCTGTCTGTCATGAACAATGAATAAATTGCAAAGGCCACACACTTCAGAAAGTTCCAGAAGATGCGACCGGGCCGCGTTGCTGGCAGGCTCTGTGTCAAGCCGCCAGGACTCCTTGCACGTTTGTTCAGTTCCAGCCGCAAAGGGGAGACATGTAGTTTCCTCTCGGTGGGGTGCTGATGGTCCGCACGGGCGGGCTCCCAGTGGCCCAGGAGGAGGCGGCCATAGTTCCACACGTTCCTGATTCATGCATTCCTGATCCACGCTTCACATTTACCGCTAAAGAACGAGAGGCTTGTTCTCTAAAAGGTTTGGGGGTAAATCAATACGGGGACATTATTAAGGGAGAGGACACGGGAAGTGCCGGCGTGGGAGCTGAGTGTGAGCTACCCATTCTCGTTTGTGTGCTTCCGATGTTCGTTTGTGAGCTTCCCCAATTTGTGTGTGAGCTTTTCACTCGTTTGTGAGCTTCCCGTGCTTGTTCATGAGCTGCCCACACTCATTTGTGAGCATTCTGCGTTTGTTTGTGATGCTTCCCATATTCATTTGTGAGGAACCCTTGCTCAGTTGTGAGCTTCCAGCATTCCTTTGTGAGCTGTCCATGCACATTTGTGTGCTGCTCACACTCGCTTGTGAGCTTCCTCATTCAATTGTCAGCTTCCCTTGTTCGCTTTTGAGCTTCCCTTGTTCGTTTGTGAGCTGTCCCCTCTTGTTTGTGAGCTTCCCATGCTCATTTGTGAAGTTCTAGTGCTCATTTTCGAGCTGCATGCACTGCCCACTCTCATTTGAGAATTTCCTTTATTCATTTCTGAGCATCTTGCACTCATTTGTGAGCTTATTGTGTGCTCATTAATCTGCTTCCCGCACTCATTTTTTGAGCTTCCAGTTCTTTATTGTGAGCTTCCCCATTCGTCTGTGAGCTTCCTGCACTTGTTTGTAGGCTCCCTATGCTCGTTTGTGAGCCGACTGCATTTTTTTGTGAGCTTATTGTGCGCATTTGTGAGCTTCCTGTGTTCATTTGAGATGGCCCTGCGTGTTTGTGAGGATCCCGCACTCATTTTTGAGGTTCCTGCACTCTTTTGTGCGCTTTGCATGTTTGTTTGTGACACACTCGTTCATGAGGCACTCATTTGTGAGGTTCCCTCATTCACGTGTGAGCTTTGTTTGTTTGTTTATGAGCTTTGCATGTTCATTTTTGAACCTCCTCATTCTTTTTGAGGCTTCTCACATTCTTTTGTTAGCTTCCCACGTTCGTTTCTCATCCTCCCCCTATGCTAATGTTACACGTCGCTCTGTGAAGGTTGCCATGATGGGTAGCAGGAAGCCAATGTGGGCCCCCTGGCTGACAAGGATGGTGGTTGTGGATAAGGTCACCCCATACCTGCTATCACTCTCGGGTCGTGCGTACATATGTATGTCCTCAGATCGGCACATGCTGATCCTGGGTGACCTCCACTCAATGTTATTCTTGTTCCGTCTCTCTGTAATGCCCTCTGAGTGTGTCCCCCAGGAGTATCCCCTGAGCCTGCCCCCTAAGCGTGACTCTGAATATGTCCTTGAACCTGTCATTTGACTATTACAATGCAAACATAGCAGCTAGTTTCAAATACGAGCCGCTTGGCAAATGCGATTCATTAGGCAAGAAGGGTTA
>JAODKC010000021.1:6925975-6936526 GCA_026777985.1 Mormyrops attenuatus
CCCCCCTAGATTTCACCCCCTTGAGAAAGCAGCTGGACCCCCAGCCCTCGTTATGGTGACTTGTGTAATCCGACGTAATGAGCTCCGTCAGATATCGGTAATAGCTATAAAAACGTACGTCAAGAGCGATGCTAACATCTGTGCTATTCTGACAGCAATGCCATTTGGCAGCATCACTAAAACAGCTCGTAAAAATCTGAAATAAATGCTGTCTTATCATTTTTCTAACAAGCCACGTCTCGAGCTGTATATTTAGTGAAGCTGTTAGCGAAGCTGTGCATTCAGTGAGGCCATTAGCCCCCTGTCTGAAGGTTGGCGCGCCCCACCCCCCTCTGAAGGCACAGACCTCAGGAATCGGCCCAGTAAGGCCCGGAATTAAGTCGCCTGCCCCGGCCATCCATAAGTCACGTTTTTGGCTTAACAGCACAGACTGAGCAGGCTTCCTTAGGGAAAGAATCCAGCTGCCTAGCAGGAAAAACTGCATGTGAGAAACCAGAGACACAGTTGAAGGCTGTATGCCACTGTGGCCAGTGATAGCCCACCTTCAACTCGCTGAGTAAAACCCAGGGTTGGCAGAGTGATGTCACCGCTGGACCCCTGGACGAGGCCCTTATCCCCAAATCGCTCCAGGGACTGTCTGACCCTGCTTTCTTAAAGATGTGCGTCGCTTTGGGTAAAAGTGTCTGCTGAATAAATAAGATGTAATTTCAAAAGTTGCACGCCGGATCCTCTGTCCTGTTAATATCAGTGGATAGACTGAATGAGCGTGATGCTCAGCAAATAGCCGTTAGCATGTCAGTTTCAGGGTTAGATGCCAGTTGAGGGATGACGGTGAAAATGTGCAGCGGCTCAGCAGCTGAGGGTCCGATCCAAACTGTGCATTAATTGATGCGTTGGATGTGACTGAATGTGAGTCCCAAGCCGGCAGTATGCCGATTCACCGTGCAGATCATTCCAGAGAGTGGAAGCTTGCCGCACAAATATTACTGCAGTCGGGTGTGGTGATATCACCTGTTTGCAGATCACTCCACGACAGGAACATGAAATTATTTTTGAATATTGAATGCCTTTTCACATTCTGAAAGTAATAAAAAAAAAACAACTTAATCTGAAACGTTACACACATATTTTAGATAAATACATACACAGCTACGTATACGGTGCATGAGAATTGTGAGCTAGCCTCTCCCTATCTTGCTCCTGGTGATGATGTCATGTGAAATGAAGGCTTCCACTTTTGCATGATTCCCCCCCTTGCTGGGATCACTGTTGCTGTGATCTGTCCGGATCTAGGATTGCTCCAGGGGACCCTGGGAATCACAGCTCTGAGCACGCTTACTGCGTTGAGAGACATATGCCCCCCGTAGAACTGCCACGTAACGCCACCTACTGGTCTGGACCCGACGCGGCCGAGGGACAGAGGCATAAAAGGAGACTGGAGCACCTATTCACACACAAGCATGGGGCTATCAGAGGACTTTCAGGGCTGGGTTCTCCACAATGTGCCTTTCACTCTCTGTCTGCCTCTCGAAAGGAAACGGGCTTTTCCTGTGGAAAAGGGACATTCAGGTGAAATGACTTCCTTTCCGGCCCTCCGAGGGAAACCACACTCCAGTTATCTTCACAAACAGCGCTGAGCATGACAAACACATCAAAGTCCTGGGAGCTTGGATTTAGCTTTGAGCGGTGTAGGACTCCGAATATCCTGTGTCTGACTGGACCTGCGTGTTTGTACAGGAAGTGAGGCAGATGGTCGTACCTCGAAAGCGCCTGTGTGAGTACAGGAAGTGAGGCAGATGGTGTGCTCTTATCTGTCATGGGGTCCTCCCACACCAGAGTGTGGACAGCTCTGATAAAGGGCTCTGGAGTCCCAGGCAAATGGTGAGTAGATGAAAGCTATCAGAACGCCACCTCCAATGCCTCTCCATCCATAACCTCGTCTGTGACCCGGTGATCTCCTGCCAGCCAAGCGAAAAGCTTCCGGGACTTTCAGAAACATCACGCTCTCATTAACCCGACTCAATCTATGTTTGTTTTCTTGTAGAGTGAATAAGTTGGCAAGATTTTGGAAAATGCCAGTATAAAGAAAATAGCTGAGGTGCTATTAGGCTGTTTCAAGCACCAGCATACATAAAATGCTAATAAACGAGAATCCAGAGGACCGTACCGAGGCACGCGTTTTACCCACGTGTCACTGGGACACTGCACGAGTAAACTTAACACCTAAATGAATGCCACATGAAATTGGTGTGACAAACGTGCTCACAGACAGAGACACTATGTGG
The DNA here is from genome assembly GCA_026777985.1 of Mormyrops attenuatus. Lineage (NCBI taxonomy): Eukaryota > Metazoa > Chordata > Actinopteri > Osteoglossiformes > Mormyridae > Mormyrops > Mormyrops attenuatus. The sequence goes on from JAODKC010000021.1 coordinate 6,928,261, forward strand.
CCTTGTATTAGAGAGCAATGCTAATTAATGATGAATACGGTAGGATGCTTGTTCCCCATGGTTCCACAGCATCCTAGACCCGTTCTGAGCGCTGAGGCCTCTGCCAGTGCTGGCAGTCGTTACGGAAGCTGCTGGCTGCATCGGCAGCACTTGTCACTCTGCCCTCACCTTCAGTGAGCCCCAGCCTGAACTGTTTCCCTGCTTATTTCCAGCCTGTTTTCTAGTAACCCGTGGGCGAAGTGTAATGAGGCCCCCGCTCTGTGTCTCTCAGGGTGTTGGTGTTATAACAGAAGCGAAAGTGCTTTTCCTTCGGTATCAGACACACACCAAAAACGAAACCGCTGCTGTTTTTTCAAAGTTGTAAATGACATCTGTCTCTATATTGTCTCTCAGCTGTCCCTGAATTAACTCAGACCTGTCTCTGTAATGTCTCAGAGCTGCCTCTGAATTGTCTCTGCACTGCCTCTGAATTGTCTCTGCACTGCCTCTGAATTGTTTGCGTGCTGCCTCTGAAAATGGCTCAGAGTTTAGCCACATGCTTTCTCGGGGCCCTGCAGAAATGTGGTATTTTTTCAAGATTTGAATAAGAGAATTAGGAGGCACTTTGCTGAATTGTCCTGGCTATGGTTCTGGTTCTGTCTTTCATCTGTGAGGGATCTGTGATATTGTGCTCACCCATGCTTTAGGCACACGATAAACCCGATCTTCTGGGGGAATAGCTTATAAATGAAACCTTTGTTGTAACTCTTTGTGTTTGCATGAACAATTTATGCATGAAGAATTTATAGCTAAAGACGACACAAAGGAAACCTGGTTTTGTTTCAACAAATCCTTCGAAAGCTTGTTAGCATCAGGTTTGGTAAGAAGAGCCTCTCCGTCCCACAAAAAAGAGACTACCCCTCCTGCTTAAGGAGAGACTATCCCTCCTGCTTAAGGAATCACTATCCCTCCTACTTAATCAGAGACTATCCCTGTCCACCCCTCTCTGTCCTGTCCACTGTCCCACGCAAATAAAGGGTGACATTTCTGCCGTTCTGAGCAGCTTTTTGGTGCCCAGCTGCCCCTCCCCCCACCCCGCATGGCTGCTGTCTCTGTGGTAGCCACGTAGTGCTGTTTCAGCAGGATGCCGTTGTGTTTCAATGAGGCCGCACAGCGTCAGTAATAATCAGAGCAGGGGTTAGGGATGCCCACGTATTAATATACAGCCAGCATGGGGTCAGTGAGGGCCCCCACCAGCCTGATCCACTCTGCCCCTCCCCCAGCCGCCCACACTGCGGGTCCCGCATTGAGCGTGGGCATACGGGCTGACAGTAAATATTAAGCAGCGTTAGGGGTATCATCGCGGACTTCACTCTCTTCTTCTTCCTTTTATGTTTGCGGGGAACCAATTTACAGATTGAACTCATGTTTAAAGGAAATGAGGTTCCATCGGAGAGGAATCGATCCAGGAGGATCGTAGATGACACTGCGCTGGCCGCATGCCTGGGGGGCCCAATGAGCCTGGGGGATGGGGGGTGCTCATGTGTGTCACAAGCTTTGAAGTATATTACCAGCAATGGTGGATGTGTGTTTCTCTGTTTCGGTATGCGCTCCCCACCCCCTACTCACTGCAGCTCAAAAAGGCTCAAAAAGCAGAAAGGAAAAGTAAAACAGCAGAAAAATGAGCAAACCATTATGTTAAAGCATTAGGGCAGTTTTCACTCTCCAGAGTCATCTAGGTCATGTGGGTTTGAGCTTTCAGAGCAGACCAAGCTAAACAGCCAGGTGAAGAGTTCGGTGAGAGATTTCATATGCGGCGAGAGACTTTGGATAGATTAGCATTAGCCACCCACATGTCTGCCAGCTTGGTCCACAGGAAAGAGTGACCCCTACTGGTGCACTTAACTCACTTCTGGCTTTAAGCCTACTAAAGTCAATATGAGAGATGTGACTTCGCTACATACAAGAAGCCATTCACGGTGAATGATAGCTTTCAGGAAAAGGTGATAATGAGTATGAGCATCTAGCTAATGAAGATGAACATCTGTCATTCAACATCAGGAAAATGTCAGCACTGATTGTGTCACTTTTCTCTGCAAAAAAACAAGCTAAACCATCTCTGACTGCAATATTAATATTGGATAATCACAGACTTTTTTAAAAAAATTACCTGTTTATTGAGTAATGTTTACATTGCATGGATTTTGGATGTATATTTCAAATATTTGTGTTTGCATATATATCCGACAAGTCACCCCAGTGCATAGAGCCCCATGATCAGGCACAGCACCTGAGAAATTAAATCCACACCTTTCTTATTCTCATTCTCTCACTCTCCCCCTTCGTTTCTGTATTTTTAATTTTGTGAAGCGTTGCTGTTGACCTTAAAATGACCGGCTTTCATGCTACGTGACAGTTGAAAATGGCCATGCGACACCAACACCTACATCAGTGTCACTCTGTTTCTGTTTCTGTTTCCTGCTTTTAAAACAAGCAACCTTTTTTCTCACGGGGCTCTTCTGTAGAGCAGACTCACATTCAGCCGTTGGTCTCATCTTTGTTGGGATTCACCTGGAGACACGTACAGTCAGCTCTGTAAACACCCCTCCACCCCCGACGGCCGCTGCATTTATCAGATGCTATCCTTTAATAGGTAAATAAACACACCCCCTCCTTTGGAGAGCTCCATGCCCCAGACACCCAGCTTCTTGATGCTCTTTGATAAATAAATCTGGGCGGTTTATAAGGAGGTTCCCACTGATGTTCAGTTTGCAACAGACTGATTCCTCCCTGAGGAGGCTCGTTCTGTCCGCTGCACACAGCCTCGGATGTGTTATCAGGATTATCGGAGGATAACAGTTACTAATCCTTAACATGAGTTTGTTTGCTAAAAAGGTGTTAATAGTCTTAACCCATTTCAGTGATAGAATCACAATTGTGTACAAATTTAATTCAGATTAAACAACATGTAGGCCTATACACTTTACTGACAGCAATAAATGTGAAACATTTTACGATTAATATATCCTTGTCTAGAAAAGAGAAATGTTGTTTCCATTATAAATGCATATTTTGATCTGAAAATATGTTCATCTTGCTTAAGATTTAATGCCACTATCTGCTAATGGTATCAAGCCATTCCTCATTCAGATACTCTGCAGACTAAAATTGAAGCATATTGTTTTGCTACAGTAGCCACAAACTGGATTTTGTATGAATTACCCATAATCCAGTGCTGTTTTACATATTTAACTACAAAACATTGATCTGTAGTAGCCCTTAGCAAAGTGCTTCTCTTTTTCTGCTCCCCTGAATAAAATATGTTATATATGTCATTGAGTAAAAGCACCACTTTGAAGAAAAACAAGTGAAAGTAAACAACACAACAGACAAGACGGAAAACGGTGGTAACTGCAGTCAATATTATGAGCTATACTGGATTCCATAAAACTCTACAGTCTGGGACAGAATGTGTAAACCCCCACCTCCCAGTTGCACATTTTACAGTCAGGGTGAGGACTGTAGTCCCCTGATAAATATTGATTTTAATGTAAAGCATTTATAAGACACTTGGGTAGGTTTTTATTGCAGTAATAATGGAAGGCTATTTTATATAGTCGTGAGCGAGGTGATAACAGTGGTGAAAATTATGTAGATAGTGGAAAAAAGTATAAAAATTGTAATAATAGAACAAAAAGATTTTTTGGTGCACTCAGCTCCATTTAGCCATTTGCCCTACAAGTCTGTGAGATATTAACCGGAATGAACCCCCACCCCCCTGCCTCATCCCTTTAAGAGAAACAGACAGCAACACACAAACCTCTTCCCCTTCTTCAGAAAAACACAGCTGCTATTATTTAATTTAACAGTCATTTCACAGTTGGCATGCAAGTATGGAAGATAAACGTCAACTTTCACATAAATTTTAAAACAATCAGTCGGTAATGAACATGCATTTTGGCATGTTCCAAATACATACATTTACATCTTAGCAGAATAAAAAAGTTGATCAATGTTTTTAAAATTCAGAATTTACCATAATAAATATTGGACGAGTTGTTTTCATGTCTGCCCGAGAAATCTGACCCATTTCTGTCAGCCATTCCTGCTGGTTCCTAACTGCTGTGAGAGACCGTACACACTAAGTGTGATAGCACAAAGAAACCATTCACACTAAGTGTGATAGCACAGAGAAACCAAACACACTAAGTCTAATAGCACAGTAAATGGCCTCTTTTTTAGGTACCCTACAGAGAAGCAGGTAGGAGCCCCTTTTGCCTCTGACTCCATGGGGTGAGAAGTCGTGCCACTGCTGTAGCCCTCTGCGGTCCTGAGCTGTTCTGAGCCTAACCTTCCATTCTCCTGTGACTTCTCTCGATAACAGGATGTTTTCACTCTCAGAAATGCAGCTGATGGATGCATTCTGTTCCTCACACCATTTTTTGTTACCTCTGGACACTGCAGTGTGTGAGAGCCCAGGAAAGTGGCTGTTTCTGACCTGCTGGAGCCACTATGCTTAGTACCAACAATCACACCACATTCAGAATCACTCAGATCACACGCCTTAGCTGCTCTAATGTTACACTAACGCTCGCCCCTGTCTATGTGATTCTGTATATATATGCAGCTACAGCTGCAAGATTGGCCGTTTGGAGGAGCAGGTAGTTTGTGTCAGCAGGCAGGTCTACCTAATAAACTGGCCACTCGGTGAGTGTGTAACATTATTATACAGTAAGACTAACTAAATGAGTGGTGTGAATTACCTTTGGCTACACCCATCATTAATCTGTCCTAATGCGTTTGAGCGTGAGTTTTTGAAAGAAGAGCCCCTCCTTTTATTGAAAATACTAAGGAGATAATTATTACAGCCTTTAATGTTCCCACTCTAATTGAGACATTCATTGGAGTTAAGAGTCCTGCTGGGCATTATTTATAGCAGCTATTTAATTTACAAGGCAATCAATTGGAATATCTCAGTACAGTTTTCGTCCCGCCTGTGATGTCAAGCAGAAGGAGGTTCAGTCTGTAGCAGGTTTCCCACGTAAAAACGCAGGGGACACTGGGAGGGCAGCTTCTTTAGGGTAAGTTATGGGAGTGGTTTGATGAAAGATGATTCCTGAGAGTCTGTGTCATTCTAACATGAGGTTGGACTGTGGCTCTGGCTCTCTGCTAAAGCTGAAATTAATATTGCCTCAACTGGCCAACAGAGCACACGGCCGCTTAGTATCTGTCTCTCCTAGGAACTAGCAGTGATAGGTATGATAACATTTGCCCAGCATGGGGGAGGAACAGGTTAGTTTTGCAATGAGCCCTACAGTTTTATTGGGAATATTTTCTTTTTTTGTGTTGCTGAATCTTTTCTTTTTCTAAGTTTAAGGAGAACCATTGAGGTCTGGTTAGTGCTCATTTCATAAGTGCTACTAATGTGTGGCAAGTGTGAGCCTTAACGTGAACTGTGCGAGAGCATGAGCACGAGTGTATGCTGTGAGCGTGAGCATAAGAGTGAGCACATGTGTGACTCTGAGCATGAGCTTGAGTATGAGTGTGAGCACAAGCATGAGCGTGAGTGTAAGTATTTGCTGAATGTCACCACAAGCATTAGCGTGAATGTGAGCATGAGCACATGCTTGAGAGTGAGCATACATTCATGGGTAAGTATGCGCGTGAGTGTGAGCATGAGACAAAGTGTGCTCACAAGCGTAAGTAAGACCATGAGTGTGAAAACAAGCATCAGTGTGACCATGACCATGTGCACAAGCAGGAATGTGAATGAGCACAAGTGTGAGTGTGAGCATGAGTATGGACATGAGCGTGAGCACAAGTGTGAGTGTGAGCATGAGTATGAGCACAAGTGTGAGTGAGTGTGAGCATCTGCATGAACATCCTCACCAGTGTGAGAAAGAGTGCGAGCGTGGGCCCGATTGGGAACACAACTGTGAATGCCAGCGTGAGCATGAGTTTGAGTGTGAGTGTGAGTGTAAGCGTGATCATGATTCAGAATCACACCTCTGCTGGAGCCATTGCCCCAGTTCCCTGCAGCCTGACCTCAGAAAGGCATCCGTCCCTATTAATAACTGCATGAATCTGAAACGATACTATGAATCAAAACACTTTGCATGCAGAAACCAGCAGAATTAGCTCAGGCAGTGGATATATTGAGCAGTGAGGTACAGAAACAGAACAAATGGTGAGGTGACATGGAGGTTGTGCGTTTATTGAGGAGGAACACCTCACTGCAGGTGAGGTGATGTGGGTGTTAGTACAATTATGGAGGAGGAACACCTCACACTGCAGGTGAGGCGATGTGGGAGTGTGTTTGTAGGGGGGCTTACACTAGAAGGCATAGGGGAGCTCATAGGGGAGAGCTTAGAACCCTCTCACACTCAGCTACTGCTCAGTTGTGTTTCAACATTCACACAAGAGACCAGTGTCTGGTGCGCATGACTTTCACAACACCTCCTGCAGCCTCTGGGTCTCTGCTTGGGGCACTGACCCCCATCAGCCGTTTAAACACCATCCTGGTGTATTTTAGATGTATCCAGAGGTTTCTGAGAGCAATTCCTCCCCTGGTGTCCCTGCAACAGACTCTATTTGCTGAAACATCATCTTCCAGCCAGCTTCTGCTCTCCCTGCATTTCAAGCTAGTACTTACGATAGCTACACCCATTTCACCACGTGGCACGTTGAAAACAGAGCCCAGGACTTTTTGCACATCAATATCCACCGTCATTATTAATGATACGAAAGTCCGCTTTCAGGTCGATTTTCCCAAGAACTATTTTCTGTAGATTCATCAAATACAGCTGAAGAAGTTTTGCAAGTTTCTAAATGTTGCTGCTGTTTACTCCGCAGGGATGTCCTGCTTGAGGACCACCTTCAGTTTGTAGCTATGTCACGTGTGTGTTTCAGAGTATGTGTATCGTATTAATAAGCAATGAGATCGACATTATGACATTTCTGTAATTCTGCTAGTGTCCTGGTGATTACCACACTAACTACAGCAGGAAACAGTGACATTTATTTCATTAAGCCATTTTTAAATATGGGTTTTACTCAGAGGCTGATTATCTTCTTCTAGCTTGTGAGTTTCAGTTTGCTTCAGTTATGAAAGAATAGTGCAGAGAGCTTCATTTTGTTCAGCAACCGTTGTTATTACTTAAGCTTATATGAACAGAGATGTGTTGTTTGAAGACGCGTAATATACTAAGGATCAACTGAGGAGCCTTTGTGGGTGTCATAGATGTAGTGAGATCAGTGAGCAAGTCATCTGCCATGCAGCAACTCCTTGATGGTCATGTTTAGGTGTACGATGTGAGATTAAAACACAATTTGTCTTCTGTAACCTGACGTGTGGGGACAGCCTGTGTCCTCTGTACAGGGGGAGTGTACGGGAGAAGTAAACAGGACATGTGTACAGGAAGAGAGTACAGGAGGAGCATAAGGAGACGTGTACAGGAGGATAGTGTAGGAGGAGCATACAGGAGATGTGCACATTAGGAGAATATAGGAGATGTGTACACGAGGAGCATGCAGAAGATGAGTACAGGAAGAGAGTATAGGAGGGCATACAGGACATGTGTACATGAGTATCATACAGGGGATGAGTACAGGAGAAGCATACATGAGTAGCACAGGGAAATGTGTACAGGGGGAGAATATTGGAGAAGAGTATGGGAGATGTATACAAAAGGAGTGTACAGGAGGGGAGTAATGGAGGAGAATACAGGACATGAGTACAGGAGGAGTGTACAGGTCCCTGCCCTGACCAGCTCTATCTGCATTATTTAAAATAATGGAGCATCACTGCCCACTGAACATCTGATCATGTCTTTCAGTAGATTTTCTGTGATCCCAGCAGATCCCTAATGGTAGCCTTTCCGCTTTCAGCCTGGGTAACCATACGCCCACATGTCATACGCTGTGGGGGCAGGGGGACTGGTGTGAGCCCCCTCTCTAGGGATAAAGAGCCCGACGTCCCTGCAGTAGGGAATGGAGTGGTTTCACTTTTTCCAGCTTTCCAGAAGAAAGCTGTAAATTCACACAGTGGCTTCCTGCCGGCCTGCCCAGCGAGAGGATATCGGCGGGAGGAAACAGGCCATAAGAGGGGCCCGTTTGGATCATACTCTCTCCTCAGTCTGCTTATTGGTCTGGTGTGTCTGTGGAATAAGAAGGTAAATACAGGAAGGATGTCCTGTGTCTTGGATTATAGCATATTTCTGTGCAGTTTAACATGGAGCAACAGCAGAGCTTATATTCATAGCTGTGGTAAGTTTCTGGGCACTGTACC
>JAODKC010000021.1:6945971-6964636 GCA_026777985.1 Mormyrops attenuatus
CCCCCCCCCGCCCCCCCCCCCCCCCCCCCCCCCCCCCCCCCCCCCCCCCCCCCCGCCCCCCCCCCCCCCCCCCCCCCATGGAAAATTGCAGAGCGGCATCTGTATAAGTGGATCCTTTTCACAGTGTTTCAGTTTGCCTTTGTTTTTGAGGTAAAATGATGACAATGGAGCATCGACTATATTTAGACACAGCGCTATACGTTAGTGTATGTCCAAAAATAGCCAGCCTGTTTTCGCTGATCCACTGTGAGATACAAGTAGACATTTTTACACCTGCTCATTATAAAAGCTGAACTGTAGGCATTTTTCACTTCTCTTAAAAAAGTACAGGATAAAACTCAGGATATATCTGGGTACCGTATGTAACCTTCATCCTGTGCTCACCAGCTCTGTTGAACATCCATGCCAGGTCATGTGACCCTTCTGAGTCACAGACTGCTTATGCGATGCAGAAATCATGCCATTCAGAGGCTGGGTGTAAAGGTTAGCAAGACAAAAGTCATCATCTGGAGTCATCACTATGTCTATTTTCCAGTTCATACCTCACTTACAGTGAATGAGAAAGAAATGTGTAAAATGACCAGCTGTTTCTTTAATTAATTTTAGCTGAAATACGCATAGATTCAGCACGAGTCTCGATCTTCTGATGACCTGATACATTGATCATTGTGCATTTCCCTGTTTGAACCTTTTTGTTCACCTGAGCTCCCACTACACAGAAACTCACAAATCTCCTTCCATGTTCGCCACCTAAATGCCACACTGAAACAAAGCAAGTGTTAGAAATCATGTCACTTCTGCCTCTGTTATTAAAATGGGGTCGACACCACTGCCACCCGCTGGTGCAATGATAACAAATAAATAACGTGGAGTAGCTGCAGTAAGGACAAGAATAGATGCGTACATATCCTGCGGTCCGAGGAGCCTTCTCCCTAATTTTGCTTGGACGTCCTTCCGGGTGAGTAGTGCTACCTGGAAGCTTTTGAGTAGAAAGGTCCAATATGACTGTACAGCTCAATTGGACGGTTTGAGGCTGTGGGGAGGAATTGGGGGGGTGGGGGACATTGTACGAAATTGAAGTTGAAAGGCTCCCCACGGGCATCATTTAGGGGATGGTGTTTTGCCAAGTGATCAGGCTGAAGCGAGCAGGCGCAGCCCCTGTGCTGACACACAGCCACTCAGCTGTGCCCATGAAGGCACTCTCAGCTCGCACCTGCCACCCAGCCTGCACTCTGCAGAAGAGAGTGTAAGCCTGACTCGACTGGTGCGCCGCTCAGTCCGAAGGGCCGCCACCCGCACTCATTCAAACCACTCTGCTTCGAGCCACTGATTGCCTGATTTTATGGATACTTTCCACCCACTTTATATACTTGTGAAACTTCCCTACAAGTATGTTTCAATCTGTAGCTATGGTCAGCAGCGTTCACTTGTTCCTGTACTCAATGATGTTGTTTTGAGACACTTTACAAGAAAGATGTAGCAACTTAATTATGTTCCTTTGCTTTAGCTAACACAGCAATGCAGGATGAAGTGCCCTTTGTGTCTGCTTTTTCACTTTCTGCAGCCGGGATGCTTCACATATTACTGTTAAGTTATCACATTTACATTCAGAGCAGTTGGGTAATTTGGCAGAAAGTAGATGAAGAAATCATGTTGTTTGTTGTGCAGATTTTAGGAATCACATTCCCAAGGCATGCAGACACATATTTGATTTGTGTCATAAATTGCTTAGATAACATGACTGGCCGCAATTTTGTAAATGAAGAAAACAGCTACACACTTCACCTTACATTCATATGGTAATGCCATTCAATCTAGGGACATCACAGGAGGAGCCCCATTTCTGATGTCCACAATAACAGATCTTTTATTGGCTCATTATAAATCATGGCCTGTCAGACTTCAGCCATTGTAGTCTTTAGAGAGAGTCCACAATGTCATTATCTGCCGTGGGCAAAAACACACATTCAGGAGGAGTTTTTATGACCACTTATACCAATCACGGTGGAAGTCTTATTGGAGTCTTCCCTGACTACAGACCGCTAGTCACTCGCTTCTTTCCATATATAACTGGACAACCATGAGGGTTCTCTCGTCAGCTAACTTTCACTGCTTTAGGCCTTAGCCCAGGACACGATGTTCTGCTGAGGAACACGATTCCAGGCAGTGAAATATGACTCACACCTGTCACTTTGCACACGCCACCATGGTGAGGCACTGGCCATTGTTAGAGTGAAATGCTCAAAGCAGAGGTCTCGGAAGAAGCACCCATCATACCAGACAACTGTGGCTGAGAGAATTTCCAAGCCGCCCCCTTTGCAATGAGTCTTGCCCTCTAGCATGCCAAGCCCAGGCAGGTTCCCATTCCTCGCCTTATTGGGAAATTGGTTTTCTGGGATAGAATGCAGAGAGTTAGTGGGGAGCGATGTTGCTGTTCACCGGTAGTTACGGGAAGATCGCCGAGCATCACATGTTTAAACAGCAAGGACATGGAACTGACTCGGATTTGATGTCTCTTCAAAACACAGAGACATAAGTGCACTCACCGGGTAGGGAATTTGGTTACTGTAGACAGAAGATGCAGCTGTAACGGTGGTGAGGTGTGGGTAGGGGCCCCATTAGGAGGGACTGCGGAGCGCCTATATAAATCGAGTCGTTAGGCCCCTGTTAGCCTGGGAACGTGTCTCAGCTGACAGGACCGCGGAGCAGCTTCTCCCTGGCAACTCCACTTCCAATAAAACCTCAAACAGATTGTCTCATTTGCATTTTGAGTTCGGCAGTAGCTCGTCCCAGTCCGGGTAACGTACGACAGCCGCTGTAAGTTCACAGCTTTCCATCCCCACCCCCTCACCCTCTCCACAAGTCTAGCAGAGCTCCAGCGTTGTTCTGGAGACCCGTTTACCAGAGTAAGTGCTTCCCAGTGCTTTCCATTTTTCCACAATGCTGAGGCACGAGGCTGTGCCTGACTGTTCCTGCCATGGTTCCTTTATCTGTCGTGGTGTTTCGTGATGTTTATCATTGTGAGACACGTTTATTACCAGCTGAAACTCTGTTGTAAGGAGTCACACAGAAAGATGGGAGAACTTCTATTTTTGGAGGAACGTTCAAGTAATTTTATATCATTAAAAAAATTGTTAATAAAAACTTAAACTGACCCTGATATGAAATGTGCAGAGTGAGTGAGATTTTTTTGGAAAATCCCTCCTCAATCAGGAGTGTGAGATACAGCTGATACAGCTGGCCTCTTGTGCTCTTCCCTGCTTCCCCACTCTCAGATAGCTGGAGGGTCTCTCTCTCATGCACACACATACACACACACACATATTTGGCACACCGAGGGACTCCTCTATTACCACTGGAGCGTCGCTCTTTAATGAAGTGTTCAGGGAATTGACTGAGATGAGCATGGTCCATGCAATGAGGCTCCTGCAGGCTCTACCCCTCGACAGGGGAGGGGGGATCACATAGACCAGTAAGTCACTTCAATCTGCACGGAAACGGCAGTAATTATAAAACGCGACAGAGTCCCATTCCGCGACTCTGAGGGTCCGCAGGCTCTATAATCCCGCGCCTTGGCCAGACAGAGTTCCATACCGCCGGCACTGGGTGGCTCTGAGGGTCCGCAGGCTCTGCAGTCCCAAACCTCGGCCAGACAGAGTCCTGTACCACCAGCTGTCCCTTTCTCATCCTTTCAGGAACAGACTGACCGTGACCTTTAGTGTCAGTTCTTAGGAGATGACCCAGCTTTTAGAAGCTGCCATTTCGTGAGCCGTGTTACCTGCAGCTCCTCGCAGAAGATGTGAAATTCCCGCAGTTAATAACTGATAATCTATCACTCGACAGACAGAACCCCCCCCCCCCCAAAATGTACTGGCAGGTCTGAGACTTCAGGGCATAATTAAAAAGTGGTACATAGCAGTCGGATGGTATTTGTCACCACGCAGAGGAACTCCAGGAGTGCCGTCCATCATGTGAATTACACTCTTCCAGCTTCCACCATCGACAGCTTTAAAAACAGCTGCATCAGGCGGCCTCGCTTCCGGCTGCAGAGGGCGCCGTGTCCAAGATGGAGAGGAGAAGCAGCCCGACACACTGCAGTGGCCCAGAGCTGAGGGCCACACCCTTTTAATCCATCATCTTCAGTGTGGGCCAGTTACATCTCGAACGCAGTCTTCCCTCCCCTCCTTCAGTTACCGCATGACGAATACATAGAGTACCCTGAACAGCTGGGGGCTCCTTTCAGAGGAACTCACCTCTAAATCATGCATCTATGGATGAAATGAAGGGTGTGCAGTTAGTATGGAGTGGGGGAGCATGGTCCTGATCCAGCTGTCCTTTCTTTCATAGTTTTCATTCTCCCTGTCCTGCATTTCCTCTGTTCTGACTGTGCTTTTTCTGTGTTTTTGGCCTGTACCTCCTGGCCTGTGTCCGGGGGCTCTGTCAGACCTCCATGCTGGGCCACCGTGCCTCCCTGCTGGGGGCCTCAGTGTCAGCATCCCCCCCTCCCCCACCTAATCTACTGTCTCCTTCTTGAGGTTTTCGTCTCTGCCAGAGGGTTAACAAGCTGGATTAAGCCACCAGTCCTGCCTCGGACCTGGAATATATGTTTATGTATGTGGGCAGTGGTGGCTTAATGGTTGGGGACGTGCACTTGTAGTTGAAAGATGGTTTGAATCCCCGACCATCAAGGCACCACTGAGGTACACTGAGCAAGGTACCGCTCCCAAGCACTGCTCCCCGGGCGCTGAATTAGCTGCCCCCTGGTATGTCACGTATCGGTTAAATGCAGAGGAGACATTTTGTCGTTGTGCTGAGGTGTATCAACACTGATCACCAAATTAATTATGGAGTGCTTTCGATGGCCGTGGACCTTTATATCAGACCCTTTTACAAATCAGACCGGGAAAGTAGGTGACATCACTGTGACATCACCAAAGGCATGAAAACTGCGTCACAAAAATTAATTCACACAAAGAAAGCAGACATATAAGAACAGAGAGGAAGAGAGAGAAACAAAGAGCAGCGTCGTGTCCAACGTAGATTACAAGCACAAATCCCGCCGTTATACTTTTTATATTAAATCCTCAGACAGAAATGAACTGCTCCAGGCTTCATTTTTATAATCATTTTGTATAAGAATACATTTATATTAATTATATATAATTATATATATAAGCTTATTCTTTTGATGTTCTTTCTCTCACTGCGTTTCTTCACATAAGGCACATTCTGTAAAATAGACAATAGACACAGTCCTGCACTCATGAAGCTGCCCTTGATAATTATTTTCCTCTTCCATTTGTGACAATGCCCCCCCCTGCAATTTCTCGACAAGCCGCTGTCGATGCCCCCATCACTGCTGGCAGAGAGTAACCGTCAGTGTTAGTGTAGCATCTAAGCTAATTGATGCTATTGGCCAGAAAACACCCCCCACCCCCCACCCCGCGCAGCTCTGTCTTTTGCGTGCGGTCCTGTAGTACAGAGGCTCATCAGGTACAGCGGGCAGGTTATAACATTTCATTAGCACAGACCGGAATCAGCCTGGCTAACATTCCATAACATGCACCACTCAGATCTTCTGCTCCGCCCGCCTTAACCTCTCCTCTCACTCTCAGCCTTCTTGCACTTTCCCTCATCGCGGGATCAATCTCCAGACTGAGATGCATGAACGCACCCCAAACCTACCACTCATTTCTCATCACGTTTGAAAACTGGCAGAGACAGACTCCATCTCTTCCTCCCAGTGTATCCCTTCTGGGCCTTTCCATCCTTCATAAGGAGTTAGGAACGATCGGAGAGGCTTCCAGCGCTTGTCTGGAGGGGTCAGTATACTCAGGAGAAAAGACATGTGAAACTGTAACAACATTATTAATATAGTTTGACCTCAAGGTCTGTAGAAATATACATTGATCAGCCATGACATTAAAACCACATGCCTACTCCCTAGTCCCCCTTGTACCTCCAGAACAGCTCTGACCCATCGAGACATGGACTCCACAAGACCTCTGAAGGTGTCCTGTGGTATCTGGCACCAAGACGTTAGCAGTCCTGTAAGTTATGAGGTGGGGCCTCCATGGATCGGACTTGTTGGTCCAGCACGTCCCACAGATGCTCAATCAGATTGAGATCTGGGGAATTTGGAGGCCAAGTCAACACCTTGCACTCTCTTTCGTGTTCCTCAAACCATTCCTGAACGAATTCTACGATGTGACAGGGTGTATTGACTTACTGAAGACTACTGCCATTGAGGAATACCGCTGCGATGAAGGGGTGTACTTGATCTGCAACAGTGTTTAGGTAAGTGGTACGTGTCCAAGTAACATTGCCTTGAGCATCAAACTGCCTCTGCTGGCTTGCTTTTTTCCCATAGTGCATCCTAGTGCAATCTCTCCCCTCGTATACGATGCACATGCATTCTGCCTTCCACATGATGTAAAAGAAAACGTGACTCATAAGACCAGGCCACCTTCTTCCATTGCTCCATGGTCCAGTTCTGATGCTCACATGCCCATTGTAGGCACTTTCAGTGGTGGACAGGGGTCAGCATACGTAGCTACTCTGACTGATCTGCAGCTACACAGCCCCATACGCAGCAAGCCGCAACGCACTGTGTGTTTTGACACCTTTCTGTCAAAGCCAGGTTTAAGGTTTTCACCAGTTTGTGCTACAATAGATCTCCTGTAGGATCGACCAGACATGCTTGCATCAGTGAGCCTTGGGTGCACATGACCCCATTATCGGTTTACTGATTAACCATCCACTGGACCACTTTTGGTGGGTACTGACCACTGCATACTGGGAACACCCCACAAGACCTGCCGTTTTAGAGATGCTTTGAACCAGTCATCTAGCCATCACAATTTGGGTCCTGTCAAACTCACTCAGATCCTTATACTTGCTCATTTTTCCTGCTTCCAACATATGAACTTCAAAACTTGACTGTTGGTTTGCCTAATATATACTGGCTTCCTGGACAGGTGCTGCTGTAACACGATAATCAATGTTATTCACTTCACCCGTCAGTGGTTTTAATGTTATTGTTGATCAGTGTTTATATTTTTTGCCATATTGTTATCGTCTCTTAGATTTTAATTTCGCTTTCTTTTGTTTGTTCAATAGATACAGAGCTTTTCTCTAAATGTTCAGGAATAGAAGATCTTTAGTGGAGAATGTGGTTAGTGGTAAATGTTAGGAGAGGCAAAGATGCACTGGACAAAGATACACAATCAAACACAGAATAACTCTGGGAATGTATACAGCCGGGAGCCTTTATAAAGTCGTAGCTGATGGATATTGCTCACAGGTGTCTTGCTGTATGTTTGGGTGAGGCGATTCAGTTCATTAAAGCAATATGAAAGATACAGCGCTGGCAAAATATAATCTTGGTCTGGAATGATTCAACTGATTTAATTTTTAATTAAGATGAACATTTTTCTTCGAAGGTGCAGCTATCGATGCCCTCTTGAGATCAGTGACCTTTAAACCCTCGACCATCATTTTGTGAGTTTGTGGCACATGAACAACTGAAATTGATAATTGAAATTATCTGAAAGTAATTAATAAAAATACTGATTTCACGTGCAGTAAATAGACTAAACTTAAACCAGTGGCACCACATTTTTGCTTGTATATTTAATTACTTCCCCAGATGGTGAAGTCAGTGTGTGATAATGAAAATCTGAATTAGTGACCAGATTCCACCAAGCGAATGGGAATCCTGCATAACGGCCGACCCCCACAGCCGAGACGGGACTTGGCTTTGCATCCATGTTCCTATAAATGGCACAGTGATTGAGTAACTGCTGTCTTCGTGTGCAGTAAGTGTACCCTGGACAACAGACTTCTCAAAAACGCATTCTCAAAATACCCTCAAATTAGGGAAGGTGAGAAGGGCCACTTTCTATCATCTGCCGGCAGCAAACTGTTTTGTCTGTAAAACTGAGATGGAAATTTCCAGGCCGGGCCAAGTGAAGATTGGCTGTGTCGGTGTGTGTTTATGTGTGTGTGTGGCTCAGATACACATTACGTTGTGGGGACCAAATGTCCCCATGTGATAAAAACCTATTATTTTGATGTTGTGTTTTTCAGTCTCCGCAAGGGGAAATTCAGTTTCATAGAAATCTGTAACTGCAATCAAAAAAATGCCAAAAGACATTGTTTGGTTTCCTATGGTTAAGGTTATGGGTCGGTAGGGGTTAAGGTTGTCATTGTTGGACCATTACGGTTATTAGGGTTTTGCGCGTAGAAATGCATGGACGGTCCCCACAAAGATATGAGTACAGGTCTGTGTGTGTGTCTATCAGTGTGTGTGTGTGTGAGTGTGTGTGTGTGTGTGCGTGTGTGTGTGTGTAAAGCTATAGCTTTTTGTATAGCTAAAATACAAAAGCAAATTGTCTTTTCATTTGTTAGCACAAGACTGTCGTAAGTCCCAGTTTGGTATGAGTATGTTACAGGCAGCAAATCAATTTATCGTTGTATATCCATCTGGTGACTTTTCAGAGGTAGCTGTGTTTCTTACTGTATCTAGTAATCAACTCACTGTCTGTGTCAATTCACTGCCAAGTAAATAAATGTGGGTGTCCCTATAAATAACTATTTGCTTTATGATTATAGTTACATAACAATCAACCAGTTTGAGGCCGTGTTTATTTTTACTTATCTTCTCCATTTTATCAATTTGACACAGGAAGGGTAAGTATATAAATGCAAACGAGAGCATGTCATCTTAAATAAGTCCCCGTCCCTCTTTTTTTTAGACATTATCATTGACACATTGCTGTGTGTGGATAGTCACGGTTTCCAGTAAATGTTACTTTTACTTCTTTTGTGCGTAAGACTATTTTTGAAAACCTGCCCCTTGTTAAAATCATTGGAATGATTTTGGTGGTTAATAACAGGGGGTGACCCCTCCCCACGGCCGGCAGATAGAGGGCTTCACTGACCCTGCATTTCACTGACCCCGTTGCACTGGGCAGAGCGACACCGTTTCTGCAGCATGCTCTAAATGCGGCCGCTCGCATTTATGTATGCTTTATTAGGGTATTTTTTATGGCTGAAAGTAAAAGGGTGGGCAGGTCAATTGGTTGAATGGTCAAAGCTGTGCAGCTTAATCAGAAGCAGCTTCCGCATAAATTATAGCAGCATTGAAGGCTATGTGTGCATGGCCGGTTAGATTCACCTCTGTGTCTCCGTGCTAAGCAGCCTGTATACATGAGGCTTAAAAACAGCCATTTGGAACTCTTTGTCTCTGAAACCCGACTAGAGAGGGGCCGTGACATTTTTCCTCTGCCGAACCACAAGCATTTGCATTTCAGGAAGCGTGTCAGCTGTGTGCCTTTGTGGGGGACAGCCCCGTCCCACTGACCGTCAACGCGGTGAGAAAACACAACAGACAGTACCTCCCAGGCCTCCCACGCAGAGCAGGGGTGCCGTGGCGGCCATCGCAAAGCCGAAAAACGGCCGATGAATCACAAAGGTGCAGCGGCCGGCTGCTGCGGAGCGATTCATGGGGGGAGGGGAGCGGAAGGGAGGGGGGCCCACTTCAGCACCAGCTTCTGGGGCAGAACCACTGAAAGCATGGAGGGGAATTCACAGTCTGACACGGGCAGGCGTCTTAGAGGAAAAGCTAAAAATACAGATAAACACAAGACAAGTGCAAATTGTGCAACTGTGAAAGGCCACAAACACAGAGAGACACCAAATACACACGTACGCACACTCACGCAGACATAAACACACATGATAATTTAATGGTTTAAATTATATCTTGATATAATTGTATAATTTAATTATTATAATTTAACAATTTAAGCAACAGAGTAACTCCAAGCTGTTACGGTTGGAAAGAGGGATCCAGTGCGGGGATCAGGAATGGGGAGCAGGGAACAGGCTGGGCGTGGCTGGTGTACGGAGGCTGTTGACGCTGCGGCTGGGATTCCACCTCCTGAGCTATTCCGGGTGTGATGCTGCTCATCGGGAGCTTGGGGACAGACCTGCACTGGGCACTGACACAGAGATGCCCAGTGTCACTGTCATTACCACTGTCACTCTGATCATGGGGGTTGGTGATTGGGGACAGACCTGATCTGGGCACTGACACAGAGATGCCCAGTGTCACCGTCACCGTCACCCTGATCTGTGCTGCTGGTAAGCTTCACTTGTGAACTCGTACATTATATTTTAAAGTGTGACTTTTTCATATATAAAATAGTGGCTGCAATGTTTCAGAGCATAATTACTTATTTGAGCTTCACTGTTAGTCATTTTATGCTTATTACTGAGCATTTAGACAATAAATTTCGCTCGATTTGGTGATGGATCTCATTCCGGCCCAAATAACAGCAGCCACAGTGCTTCGTAAGCAGTGAGGAGATCGGAGTGTTTACCTCGGCAATATAGAGAAACAGGGATCGAGGTGAATACGAACAAGGGAAGATAGAGTGGGAGGAACAGCAATGACAGCCTCATAGAACCACAGGCGCTTATTTTTATATTCACATTTGTGCCATTTTCATATATATATATATATATATGTGTGTGTGTGTGTGTGTGTGTGCGCGCATCTCCAAAGATGGAGCATAACAGAATAACTCAGAGAGATCTTAAAGCTTGTATTACATTAAGGAACCAGTGGCTCCAGTACATCCGAAAAAATGGTGGAAAATCAGAGAAAATAAGTGAAAGGAAATGACACGTGAATCAGACAGTCAGGGTATGGACAGTGAAGTATGGCCGTGCAGAACGTGTGACAGTGAAGCACGCTCGTGCAGAGCATGTGACAGTGAAACACGGCCGTGCAGAGCATGTGACAGTGAAGCACGGCTTTGCAGAGCATGTGACAGTGAAGCACGGCTTTGCAGAGTGTGTGACAGTGAAGCACGGCTTTGCAGAGCTTTTGACAGTGAAGCACGGCTGTGCATTGTGTGACAGGAAGCACTGGAGATCCCACAGAAGATCATCCACACACCGTGAAGATCTGCTTCTGGCGCAGGGACCATCCATGCTCTGCCACCTCAGAGACTTTGCCCTCTGTGCCAATGCGGCGTGAGACCGCCACCATAACATTATACTACTGCCGTCCTCCTCCATAAAGTTTACATGGACGGTGCAGGTGTAAGTTCACTGGGTTGTTAGCTGGTTGATGACCCTGCAGAAACATTAAACTAACTAGAGTGAGCGTTGTTTGGGGTCTGTTTCCCCAACACAGATCAGCATGAGGAGATGGTTTACAACCTCATTTATGATTACATTCTGCTCATTTGAGTCAGTCAATCAGTCATCCGCCAGCTGAAGTGAAGGGGAAGCAGTTGATCTGTTACACGTCATACATTAAAAAAGGTCCATTTCCATCTGAGCACAGGTTGGGAAAGCCTGGTTATCTATGGTCTGTAGCCTGTATGGCTGTAAAGGGGTATTTCAGCTGGTCGTGGGATCAAGGTTGCTTTCTGAAAAAAAAAATCCTAAATGCAAAGAGCTCAAAGGAGACCATCGATTACCCATCAAATGCTTTCAATATGCTGGTCGACATGGCTTTGTTCAAGTGCCCAAACAGATCTCCCGGACAGCGTCCAGGCATCAAAACCAGAACCTGTCTCCCTCAGGCTGTTTTCACTCGTGGCTGCGGACGCTGCACGCAGCACCCTCGCCTTAGGGGTTGGCTGGGCAGCAGCCAAGCGAGGTGCCCGTGTCTGGCTGCGTGAGTCGTGCTGAGGCTGATCGCTGTCATTGTACAGGGTGCTGACTCACATCCAGCGCAGCCCGCTGACGCCCCCTATGGCCTTCTGCTGTACAAGGCGAATGTATTGTGGCACCGTTGTGCTCTTTATCCATCTCTGTGGATCTGAGGAAGCTTCCGGATTTGTGAATCTCTGTGAATTGCAGTCAAGAGACCTATCTCTTCTCAGAAGTACAAAGAACGAGAAATAAGAATACAAATGTAGAATACAAATAAAATAGGTATAATAATAGAGATGCACAAATAGGAAACCAGGCAAACATATACAGTAAGTAATTATTAATGTCTGACCATAATGGTGAGACAGCCTCTTCTTCCATAATTATGCTTTGACAACATTGTAGTTGATTGGGAATCCCAGCAAACCCCCGTCTGCCATCCTCTCATGATTCTTTAAATTCTCCTGAAACATAAGCTTACTTATTTCACTATCTATTATCCACATTACTGTGAATCTAGTGACCTGAGATGACATCACTGACATCATTCAGGTGTTACAGCAGCAAGAAAATCAGCACATATTAACAATTAAGAATAATACAATAATAACAGATAATATCACTAATAAATATGAGAGTAAAAGTATTTATTTACAATGTGAAAAGGAGCAAATGTGTGCCATTGTAAGAATGATATGGGCTATAGATGCTTGGGCAGGTAGGTCTTTCAGTCTTCCCCAAACGACTAAATGTCCGAGACCTACAATGCAGGAAGCATATTTATCCCCAATAGCTGACAGTACAACTAACAAGTGTTTGGGTTCTCGTGTGAAATTAACATTGGCCGACTGTCGCAAGCACTCTTCCATGCATTGTTAGCTACCAGTTGTAAATTGTTCAATATACGCATACTTTAACTCTGAGCACATGTGCTGTCCAAACTGGACAGCGACACACATGGTGTCACAACGGTGGGGGTCACGGAGCAGGGAAGCAGGAGCCGGGAGTCCAGGAAAATCGGGTGAACGCAGGGATTATTCGGGATAGAAACACTACTCGGCAGAAAACGACGTCTATTACCGGACTAGAATAGACACACAGACACGGACTTAAATATGTAACAGTAATTAACATGACGAGTTACACAGGGATTCCACACGAGGTAGAGAGGGGGGCGTGGCACACTGGAGAATCGGATGACCGGGGCGTGACACATGCATACACGTGGAACATACGTGAACCGAATCCGGAAGGAATGGATCGGGTAGGCTGTATGGATCATGTAGGCTGTATGGATCAGGTAGCGACAAACTGTATTCGCCAAGTACGAAGAGTACAAGAAGCGTCTTTGGTGCATGTGGTGGTATGACGTAAACAATGTAACATGCAGTCAAGTAAAATTATTATTATTATTATTATTATTATTAATAATAATAATAATACTAGTGTAATAATCCACTTTATCAGCCTGGATTGTGCATGTAGATAGGCATGTGGCAGGATGGGTGGTGAGGAATTACAGCCCTGGCAGCTTTTTGAATCTGTTTTTAAAAGTTGCACTTTTCACTCATTGACACTATTCTAAAATGCAGTTTTCAGAAACTTATGGCTGTGAGAGTCTTTGTTTTGGGGGACTGAAAACTCCGGCATTGTTTTTACCCTTTTCGTCCAGATTTACTCCGACAGTGCACTTTCTCCCTGTTTCTCCCTGAGCGAGGTGTGTAGTGCACAGGGAGTGTGTAACACTCTCATCTGCACTCCTTGAGCAGGGTCTCAATGGTAATTAACCTGTAAAGACGTGAACACACAGGTCAGGCAGCTCCCTGGGCTCCACACTGGTCAGGGTGATGATGCACACTAAGGACGTGGGTGCGTTTTCAGTCTGGACCAGGTAACTTAGCAGCAGCCCAAGTTAACTGACGGTGTATCACATCACAGAATTTATCCATTTTGGAAAGAGTTTAGGCTCTGTCCCAACCACAAAGAGGTGTCTGCTTTCAGACTGTTGTTTCTGTGAAGTTTGGCTTGTACGGAGACCCTTTTCGATGCCTGCGTTTCTTTCTGGATGAAGGCTATTCCCATGCTAATCCTTTGTCTGAGCACACATTGCATTTTCTGTTTATTATTTATGGTTTGGTTTTCATCAGACTGCTGCAAATTATCTGGCTATGAAATAGCATTCTGCAATATGCAGCTATTGCTTTGATAACGGGTAGCAACAGGAGTGATAATATCTATCCATCCATCTTCCAAATGCTTGTCCTGGTCGATGTCTCCTGAAGCCTGTCCCAGTCAGTGCAGAGACTGGGTATACTGGGTATCGATGGGATGCCAATCCATTACAGGGCACAGGGCTGGGTACACCCTGGATGGGATGCCAATCCATTACAGGGCACAGGGCTGGGTACACCCCAGATGGGATGCCAGTCCATCAGAGGGCACCGGGCTGGGTACACCCTGGATGGGATGCCAATCCATTAGAGGTCACAGGGCTGGGTACACCTGGGATGGGATGCCAATCCATTACAGGGCACCTGGCTTGGTACACCCTGGACGGGATGCCAATCCATTACCGGTCACAGGGCTGGGTACACCCCGGATGGGATGCCAGTCCATCAGAGGGCATGAGGCTGGGTACACCCTGGACGGGATGCCAGTCCAACACAGGGCACCGGGCTGGGTACACCCTGGATGGGATGCCAATCCATTAGAGGTCACAGGGCTGGGTACACCTGGGACGGGATGCCAATCCATTACAGGTCACAGGGCTGGGTACACCCTGGACGGGATGCCAGTCCATTACAGGGCACAGAGCTGGGTACACCCTGGATGGGATGGCAATCCATGACAGGGCACAGGGCTGGGTACACCCTGGATGGGATGCTAATCCATTACAGGGCTGGGTACACCCTGCATGGGATGCCAATCCATTACAGGGTACAGGGCTGGGTACAACCTGAAGATACACCTCTGTACATACACATTCACACACTATGGACCACATAATGTAAGTGTAACTGCAAGGACTGCAGGAGCAAAGTGGGGTACTCAGAGGAAACCCACATGACACCGGGAGGACGTGCAATCTCCACACATATAGAGCGGAGGCGGGTTTTGAACCCCTGCCTCCCCATGAACCACCAGGCTAACGCGTTTAATGCTTTAACTATTTGGTAGATTTTTTCAATTGAAAATGCGACCATATTTCTTGAATAATAATAATAATAATAAGCTATATCGCTGTGACTTGCCCTCTTTTGCTGTTGTCGTTCATTCACACTGAGCTCCTGGACCTGGCTCTCCCAGCTGATTTTCTCAGGAAGGTGATCGATTGCTGCCTCAGTCCCTCCTCCTTCCTGACCAGATAAACGGCTGCAGGATGAATTATTTAGCCGCAGCTCTCCATGTTCGTTTATAGGCACCTCGTTTAGCCTTAAGCTCCTGCCGCCTGGGGGCTGTGGCCTGAGTCGCTGTGTAGTCTGAGTGCTCGGACAGCGCCGAGGGTGACGGTAGCGAAGGCCTACTTTGACCCTTGCCCCCCCCTTGTCTTTTCAGAGAGCATGGTGACAGAATGCCAAAGGCACAGAATGACCAGCACAGACACGAAGCACAACTCTGACACATCCCTGATGACATCCACGGTGACGCTGCCCCCCTCCTTCATCCTCGTGTCCAGAAAAACATCATGGCATCTTCTCCTCAGATGCCTGCACTCCATCTGTGGATATAGTTGCAACCTGAGAACTTCATCTTCACTTTCTAAAGACTTTTTGTTGGACACATATAGTTGGTGTGATTTTGCGTATGGAGATATAAGAACACATCTGTGAGACTCGTGACTCACGCTCAGGATGTTTGCTAATGAATTAACCACTTAATCATCTTAAACATCTGCATTAACACAAAACTGGTCCTTTTTGAAGATTTTTATTCCAGTATACAGATGGATCTAATTGTAAATATATAGTGTGATCCATTTACCTCTGCATTTTTCCCCCCTTTTTCAAACTACAAGAAAAAGTTCAGTTTTCTTTGCTGCATCTTTGCGCCTGTGAAGGCATGTGTATCGGAAAACTAAAATCACATCGTATTTATCGCAGTGAATCGTCCCCCCAGATGTGTGCAGCTGTGACGGGGCCACAGCATTTGAAATAATCCGGGGATCCTCTAGTGTTGACATTTTCATAAGGGCTCCCAGGACCGTGGAACAGCTCACACAGTTTGCAGGATGACCTGGTGTAGACAGGGAGCACAGCTGCGTGGGGCCTCCAGCGTGACCTTCAGAGATCTTTGATCTGCTGTGTTCCCGGTTCCTACAGGAACTTTGCGTTTCTGCCACTTTAGAGCTGCGATGTTTTCATTTCAAGGAGAACTGTTATTGTATGATGACACCTCATGACACTCATGACCAACGTGACCCTTGGGGAAGGACACCAGGGTATGTCTGTAGCTGTCAGATTTTAGAGGTATATCACAACAACTTCCAGATATCTTTAGTCAGCCAAATTCCTAGAGACTCGCTCCATCTCGCACGTGCGTGTTGCTTTATATCTGCCCGAAACAAAGTGACCGCCTGTTTTGGTCACACTCACGCACCCCGCCAACTGTCCCTCTCGCTGTTGTGTATCTCTCTCTCTCTACTGAATGAAACTTGTGGCTTCTTCCTTCAGGGCTCCCTGCATCCTAAACAGAGCGAGTCATCCTGGAGGGGGCCTCAGCCACAGCCTGCGAGTCTCAGGGTTGGCAGCGCGAGGTCCGTCCATGCAGATGGGGCGAGTCTCTGTCATGCCACTCACTTCCACAAGCTGTCAGGTGTCTCAGCAGCGACTCTGCCAGCTTCAGATTAGTGCTTCACCTCGGCTCCAGGAGGATAAGCAGCAAGAATTTCCTCATAAAAAGTGCCACTTTGTATTTAAATACTCAGCGTGTACAATAGATATTACTGTAACCAAGTAACGTGCTGTCACAGTGATCGCATGCTACCATTAAACAGTAGACTGAGGTTTTTATTTTGTCCAAAAGAAGAGATCCACTGTACACAGAAGGGAACCAGGTCCACTGTACATAGTAGGGATACAGGTCCAATGTACACAGCAGGGATTCAGGTTCACTGTACACAGATGGGATCCAAGTTCACTGTAAACAGCAGGGAACCAGGTCCACTGTACACAGCAGCGTTCTAGGTCCACTGTACACAAAAGGGATTCAGGTCCAATGTACGCAGCAGGGATCCAGGTCCAGTGTACACAGAAGGGATCCAGGTCCACTGTACACAGCAGGGTTCTAGGTCCACTGTACACAGAAGGGATTCAGGTCCACTGTACGTAGCAGGGATCCAGGTCCACTGTAGACAGCAGGGAACCAGGTCCCTATGTACACAGCAGGGATCCAGGTCAACTGTACACAGAAGGGATTCAGGTCCACTGTACACAACAGGGATCCGGGTCCCTATGTACACAAAAGGGATCCGGGTCCACTGTATACAGAAGGGATTCAGGTCCACTGTACATAGCGGGGATCCAGGTCCACTGTACACAGAAGAGTTTCAGGTTCACTGTACATGGAAGGGATTCAGGTCCACTCCACACAGAAGGGACCCAACTCCACTGAACACAGCAGAGATCCAGATCCACTGTACACAGAAGAGATTCAGATCCAGTGTACACAGAAAGGATCCAGACTCACTGCTTCGCTGTGATTTGGGGTTTTTAAGAATATTAGAGATATAGATACAGGACCATTCTCAACTGTTTCTTTTGTTTAATGATGATCAGTTTGTAAGCTGTGATAGTAAAACATCACATCCCCAAAGCATGGCATGTACTTCTTCAGTCATACATCTGAAAAGTATTTGTTGGCTGGAAACTGTGAAAATGTTCACTACTCGGGAAAGAATCCGTCAAAGAATAGTAGTGCATGAGACGCCCATCAAGTGAGCCAGTGGTTCGGAGCTGGAAATGTTACCTTGGAACTACATCCCAGTGACAGAAAGCAGCAAAGGATTCTGGGCGATCACAGCTGGATATCCCGGATCAACAGCAACCCTTCGTGAAACATGGACACACTTTCTGCCCTCAATAATTATGCAATCAAACGCATGTATCTTGTATTATGTGATAAAAACAAGAGATACACATGTTATTTAATCCTTAACTTCAGCACCTGACATCTATAGTTTTATTTATATAAAACAAATCATAATTTGCATTATGTAAGCAGGCTGGAACTGCATTTTTCATGCAAACACACAGCTCCATGTCCAGCTATATAGAGATATTAAAAGCTGACAACTTTAAAAAGTAATAATGAAAATAAATATTGGAGTCTATGTTCAGGTGGAAACCCGTGTATGTACACACACTTAAATTTGTACTGCGTCCACCAGGGAATCGTGTTACTCTTTGGAACAGACAAGTGGAGCATTAAAATGATGGATGTAGAAGGAGAAACACATGCTTACAGGAACATATGGAATCCTGCTCTGGAATATTCTGGATTGCTCCTTAACCCGCAGCTGCCCCTTGTTCTTGGAGAGCGAAGCGCCGCCTTGCAGCGCCACCCTTTCATTCCAGAAAGACGGTGCTCATTCATTGCAGGCCTCAGATATTCGTGAAGTGTGATACTGTACGAGTAGAAAGCTGCATAATACTGTGACGTGTCCCTTACGTTGGGTTTGTTCGATGAAAATGTCCTTTCAGTCTAAGGATTGGTGCAGTTGCGGTGACTCACAAAAACTCATCGCTCACATAGCGCACACGGGGGTGGAAATCCTCTCACACCATGAATTAAATGGTCATATCCACAACCCTACCCCCTTGTCCCCAGTGGCTGTGTCCTCCAGTGGCCCCGCCGGCCCCGCGCCCCGGGGGGGGCGGGGGGCCGGGGGCGGGGCGGGGGGGGGGGGGGGGGGGGGGGGGGGGGGGGGGGGGGGGGGGGGGGGGGGGGCGGGGGGGGTGGGGGGGGGGGCGGGGGGGGGGGGGGGGGGGGGGGTG
>JAODKC010000021.1:6966075-6989239 GCA_026777985.1 Mormyrops attenuatus
CCCCATGACACGGTACCGGGTTCGACTTCGGGTGGTATATCCTTATAGCAAATGTGTTCTCTTCATATTCCCCTGGCTTAGGACTCATGGTCTTTTATACTCTTATGTCGACTGTGATTGCCGTCGCCACCAACAGATACGCACTTCGGTATTTATGTATTTTTTTCCCCGCAAAGTATGGCTGTTTCGAGGTTTGTGCCCATGGACTGCACACAGAATGATATGGAGCACCGGGTGACCCGAGGGGCTGTCGTGTTTATTATACGGCACGTTATCACTGTCTCGTGGAGCCCTGTGCTTATGAAACTCTGCTCTTTGGCATCTCCGCTTCTCGAGAGGAAGGACCTTCCTTCAGACTTTCCTTCCTACAAACACGTCACATTTGCACAGTGACTGTATCCGTTGAGGCTCTGATTGGCAGCTGGGATCCTGCATGATGGAAAATGCACTGGGGAGTCACCTGTCCGTGTAGCAATATCTAAAGAAATGTCTGGCCGGTCCGAGAGAAACAGCGCCACCCACAGCCAGGCATGAGGAGATGACAGTGCAGAAATGGAGTTTACCTTCAGGTGTGACTTCAGTCTTCCAAACTTAACAAGGAAAATGCATTTGTAAAGTGCATTTTCGCAATAAAATATGCAGTTATGCTACTGCTGACTCTGAAAAAGGAGGCGGCGTTCCAAGAGAAGGCCCTTGGAGCATTGCCAAGCTCTGAGCGTCTGTCCGTCGCACTTTTGGCAAACACCACAGCGAGTAGTTTTCGGCTGTGATTAACATAACAGAGACCACATGGAGGGGTGCCGCTTGCCGGACGGCACTGGACAAGAAAGATCCCAGTCAGTGTAGCTCACCAGCACCTCATTTTAAGTTTGTAGACCACTGTCGCTTCAGCTGGGCTGTATGGGTGTGGCTTCTGGCCTTCTGATTGGCCAGCCCACAGCGCGTATGAAGCTGGACGTCAGCTGCTCCGTGTACAAGGAAACGACGACGGCTTATCTGGAAGGCTACCTTTGTTTTTCTTTCGAAGATTACTGTAAGCCATGCCAGTATTCCCTTTATATGCATGTGATGAGTATTTAGATATTTGTATGTCAGAGAGTTTCCCCTTTTCCTCACCGGGATGTGTAAATAAACTGGGAAACATAGATTGCTTAGTTCCTGACCCACCTTGTAAATGACAGACGGCTATGCATGCTGGTGATATAGCAAATCCTTTCAGGTACTTTTGTATCCCAGAATTCCCATTACAGCATGTGATTAAAAATAAAAAATAGAGAAAAGAGAATAAAAAAATGCAGAACCGGTTTGTTGAACACCTTGAGACTGAATATTGTAGATGGCCATTTTGATAACATTTCTTTATGCAGTAGTGGGTCCTTCATCATTCTCAAAGCGTATTCATGATGTCAGATGGCGGTAATCCTACAGGGCTGGGGGCAAACCGGAGACTCTCAGACATCTCTGCCAGGCGAATAAAGGCGCTCACTGTCTTCTCCATCACAGTGATATGACACACTTCCTCCCCCAGGTGTGAAATGCACCCCTAAAACTGAATTCACTTCCGGAACAGTTAGAGTCTCCAGCTTTGCCCCCTTCTGACAGACCGTGGTCTTCCGACAGTTTCCAAAACATAGATGATGTACTGAGGAGGCAAAGTTGTAACAGAGAGTGTTTTATAGAAATCTTTATTTTCTGTCACATAAGACTCATATCATCCACAATAGATGGAAGTGTCTGATTTTTAATCTGTACTAAAGATATTTTAAATTTAATAAATAATCATTGAAACAAGGATGACTGTCTGCCTTCTATACTGAATTTCACCAGGTTTTATATTTTAATAAGGTTCATTGATGAGTCCATTGCATAACACTTCCTGCTTCATATGAAATGCACCTATGGAAATGCATAATGGAAGACTGTATAACATATTATAATTGTATAGCGCAGCCCACATAACAGTAGCCTTTATAGCTATAATAATAAATTCGCTACTTCTATGTGGGCTATCGTGCATCATTTCCCAAAAGCTTCCGCAGCAAACACAACAGCATCCATCCATCCTTGTACCTATACACCATTCCCAGAATTCCTCTGTCCACACCTCACTCCCGGCTCGCATTCACGCATGTCTGACCAGCGGTGATATGTGGATGGTGACAGACGCATCCATAAAGCAGACCTCCTTCTCTGATTCTCCCAGGTGTGAGAAAGTCATTAGCCCTCTGGGCATTCAGCGGACTGACAGGCCTTGTGAGCGCCCCTCAGCAGCTCCGCCCAGACACCGCAGCAGTGGCGGCAGACAGCCTGGCCGACCGACATTCAATGTGCCCAGTGAGCCAGTCAAAGGATTTCACTGATAAAACAACAGGCCACTTTGGGCTGAGATGTAAGCGCCCGGATGCTGGCAAAACAACGGCCTTTCAGCCTGGGGGTGGGGGAGGCTTGTTGCTTGCTCTCTGGGGACAGACAGTGAAAATGCAGACTGTGTGAATACAGGAGCTGAGTTGGCTTACAGCAGCCAGGAGACAGGGCCCAGGACACAAGGGCCAGGAGAAGGAGGCCAGGAGACAGAGGGCAGGAGATGGAGGCCAGGAGACGACCTGGAGATGGGGGCAAGGAGGCAGAAGGCAGGAGACAGAGGGCAGGAGATAAAGGGCAGGAGTGGGGACCAGTAGACGAAGATCGGGAGATGGAAGCCGTGTGATAAAGGGCAAGAAACAGGACAGGAGACAGACAGTAGGAGACGACCAGGAGATGGGGGCCAGTAGATGGAGGCCAGGAGATGGAAGGCAGGAGACGGGGGCCTGGAGATGGAGAGCTGGATATGGGGGCTAGGATACTCCCCAGGAAGGATACGTGTGGGTGGGAAGGGGGGGGGGGGGGTCCACAATAGAGACAGTGGATCACAAGGGGACAGACGGCAAGGATTTGAGTGACACTCCCACCTTTCCCTGAACATCGGCCCTTCACTGTACTGATGGCCCTCGTGCTGCCTGGTGCTCCACCCAGCTGATTCCCGACCTGTCGTTCCTGTCACTGGGAGATGCCGCAGAGCAAAATGTAGAAGATGAATATCCGCTTGGACAGGAATTGAGCGAACCCTTGTTAATTGGCGTCTCACTGCTCTGCCTGGCCCATCAGACAGAAGCACTCTGCCCTCCTACACGCGTTAAACGCTCTTAAAATCGTGAGTGAAGGTGGATCCTGGAAACGGAGATGGCAGAGGACACACATCCCTGTCGAAGGCGCGGTACCAGGGGCATACAGCAGGGCAAACAGAAGAGCATACAGGGGGGCAAAGAGAGAGGCGTACAGCAGGGCAAACAGAGGGGCATACAGTGGGGCAAACAGAGGGGCATACGGGGAGGTGCACAGGAGTGCGTACAAAGGGGCGTACACTGGGGCATACAGAGGGCATACAGACGGGCATACAGCGGGGTGTAAAGCAAGGCATACACTGGGGCATACAGCGGGATGTAAAGCAGGGTGTACACTGGGGCATACAGAGGGGCATACAGCAGGATGTACATCAGGGTATACAGCAGGGTGTAAAGCAGGATGTACAGTGGGGCATACAGAGGGGCATACAGCAGGATGTACATCAGGGTATACAGCAGGGTGTAAAGCAGGGTGTACACTGGGGCATACAGAAGGGCATACAGCAGGATGTACATCAGGGTATACAGCAGGGTGTAAAGCAGGGTGTACAGTGGGGCATACAGAGTGGCATACAGAAGGGCATACAGCGGGGCGTAAAGCAGGGTGTGCAGTGAGGCATACAGAGCGGCTTACAGAAGGGTATACAGCAGGGTGTAAAGCAGGGTGTACAGTGGGGCATACCAAGGAGCGTATAGCTGGGTGTACAGAGGGACATGCAGTAGGGTGTATACCAAGGCATTTAGTGGGGCATACAGAGTGGAGTACACAGTGGCGTACAGAGCAGAGTACAGAGGGGAGTACAGAGGAGAGTACAGAGGGGCATACAGAGGGGCGTACAGAGGAGAGTGCAAAGGGGAGTACAGAGGGGAGTACAGAGGAGAGTACAGAGGGGCATACAGAGGGGAGTATAGAGGGGAGTACAGAGGGGTGTACAGAGGGGCGTACAGAGCGGAGTACAGAGGGGAGTACAGAGGAGAGTGCAAAGGGGAGTACAGAGGGGCATACAGAGCGGAGTACAGAGGGGCGTACAAGGGGGAGTACAGAGGGGCGTACAGGGGGGAATACAGAGGGGCATACAGAGCAGAGTACAGAGGGGAGTACAGAGGGGCGTACAGAGGGGTGTACAGAGGGGTGTACAGAGCAGAGTACCGACGGGCATGCAGCAGGGCGTTTAGTGGGGGCGTTTAATAGGGGCACACAGCAGATAGATCCTTCTTACTTAAATGATCCCCCTCTCCTGCTGCAGCCATCAGAGCTCATAAAAGACTTTGGCATTAATTAAAATAATCCATCTATTGCAGGGGTCTCCAAATCCGGTCCTGGAGAGCTACTATCCAGTAGGTTTTCTATTCTACCTGGCTTCTGATGAGCCACATCTGTTCCTGGTATTTACCTTAGAAATGGTATGGCTCATCAGAAGCCAGGTAGGAGAGAAAACCTACTGGGCAGTAGCTCTCCAGGACCAGAGTTGGAGACCTGTGATCTATTGTATAGTTTGGATTTGGATGTTTTGGCTGGAGTAACACATTTAGTTAGTATGCTGCTTCAGCCCTAGGTGTAATCCATTCAGGAACTCGAGAGAGAGGAGATAACCCGCCAGCTGATCCACACCTTCTTGTGGAGAGGAGAGTCTCCCCCAGGGGCAGATATAGGCCAGTTTGGCCTAGTCGTCATGCCAGCACCAGCATTACCCTATCATATCTCCATGGCATGAATAACCGTCTCGATTATCCCGATCAGTGTTATTGATTATTGTCTGAGACGGCTGGGAGTGATTGATCAGTACAGGAGGATCTATTTTCTGACATCAGACAGCAGACGCTGAAAAATACCTCAAACAGGCTCCCATGAGACTCTTTCACTCCCTCAGGACCTGAGAAGGCCTCCATCGCATCACGGGCATTTCCCTCTCAGAAGTGGTTCCTGATTACCAGGAACAGTTGGTACCAATGACTTGCGGCTCGCATGAAAAATCTCAAAACCTCGTTTTGTAGAAGCAGGAATCGGTGGGTGACGATCAGCTTTCAGGAGAACATCACTGAACCCTGACAGGGCTGGGAACATCTCCTGGATGTCACCTGTCAAGCACAGGATGGGTGTGTGCGTGCATACTCATGCTCACCAGTTTGTGTGTGTGTGTGTGTGTGTGTGTGTGCGTGACCATTATGGAATTCCTAAGGCTAACCAGAAGGGAGGGAGGGATGGACAGGAAAAGCAACTGAGAGGAACTCAGAAGGACATGTGCAGCCACTGTGAAACTCATCTCCCTGTTTATCCTCTGAATGGACTTCCGAGCTGATGCGGGGAACATAATTATTTTCACCTAATAAAAGCAACATATGCTAAGACAATAAAAGCTCTTATTGAACATCTACTCATTAAAACAGGCTGTAAAACAGAGGAGATCTCAGGGCAGTGGAAATTTAAAGGAGCCACTCTGCATTTGTATGTTGGTGTGGCCTCCTCTTAAAGTGACAGCTGACAGGAGATGGCCGATTAAGCGATCAGCATCCTCTTGCTGTGTAGTCACCCCAGCAGACACAGCCAATGCCTGCAAACAGCAAACGCTTCTAGAAGAGGGTCCAGATAGAAGCCTAATGAGCAGCTCACAGAGATTTACAACAAACAACAAGGCTCTGAGTGTATATATTCAAAGATCTTTCTGTGTTCTCTCAGAAATAAAAAGCAACTGTACCTTCATAATCTATTCAGCAAGTCCTCACAGCAACAAAGGTTCCTTTAAGGAATTCCAGGTAATCACTGGAGACATTTTGAATCATAATTGATTAATGAATGAATGAATGAATTTACATGTCCCTGATAAGGGTGGGGACACCCCCATCCAGCATACATGGGGAGGGTGTGTCTCTGATAAGGGTGGGGACACCCCCATCCCGCATACAGGGGGGAGGGTGTGTCCCTGAAGAGGGTGAGGACACCCTCAGCCAATATAAAGGGGGAGGGTGTGTCCCTGAAGAGGGTGAGGACACCCTCAGCCAATATAAAGGGGGAGGGCGTGTCTCTGATAAGAGTGAGGACACCTCCACCCAGCATACAGGGGGAGGGCGTGTCCCTGATGGTGCATGGGAGTGCTGTCCCTGTCCACCCTCTGTTTTCTAGAGGCTTGTTAATCCCTGTTTTGCTGCCCCATTAAACGCTGATGCTGATGATATTAATTGGCAAAGAACATAATTTTCACAAAGGAACAACCAGCAGAAAACATTATGAAAGCGCCTGGGGGAGGGGGCTACTAATTGTCTTGATGAGTGTGACCTTGGTTACGAAGATCCTGTAGCTGAAGGTAAAACAGGCCCCAACTCCGGTTCCAGTGCTGTAATGGCACATGGTCAGAGTGGTATGGCATGAGGTAATGAATGGCCTGCAGTGATGGCATCCAGTAACAGTGTGAGGTAATGCCCTGCAGTAGCAGTGTGAGGTAATGGCATGCAGTAATGGCGTGAGGTAACGCCGTAAGGTAATGAGCAGTAGTAGCAGCCTGTATTAACGGCTTGCAGTAATGATGCGACGTAAGGGCATGCAGCAACAGCGTGAGGTAACAGCATGCAGTAACAGCATACAGTAACGGTGTGAGGTAATGGCATGCAGTAGTGGAATGCGGTTAACGGTGCGTGGTAATAGCACATGGTCAGAGCCATGATAAAGGCATACGGTCACAACACAGTAATGGCGCATGAGTAGCAGAGCTGTGGTAATGGTATATGGTCACTACTATGGGCAGAATCACCCCCTTCCTGCCAAAAAGGCCTCACTTTTACCACAGATCAATGTAGAGTGAAACCCCTCTCAGGGAAAGTTTCACCTAAACTCTTCCCCTTTAGCTCATCCAACAGGAGCAATCTGTACACATCAATGATACATATGCACATCCACTGCATACACGAACATCTCATTTCCACACTGCAGCTTTTGGCGTGATATCGGGACACAGGGAGCTCAATAAAGACCACTGCAAAATAACTGTCAGCAGGATACCATAATTTCATGACCGCTTGATCCAATTCATGGAAAATGCCAACTTTTTTATCAAATAAAACTCCACATGGTGCAAGAGAATCTTTGAGCAGCGATAGGCCATAGTTTTTATCTGCACCCTCCTCGATGCTCCATACTGCCCCCTGGCTAATGCCATGCCCAGTGCACATGACCGAGGTCGCAGGAAGGAGTTCACTGTCCACATTCATTTTCTCGCACTGCTTTTTTATGTCTGCAGATGGGCTCACAAACGACTCCTACCAGCACAAATAACAGGCTGCTGCACCTCCCAAGGTGAAGCTGATTTACTGCCTTTACGGACCATAAAGTCCAGCACCCCCCAGGTGTGTTTAAGACTCGCCGTGTGTCTGTGTTGTGACTGAGAAACCACATCCCGGGCTCATCATACCCGCCCGCTTCCCAAGGCCTCCCTCTCACGTCTGAGTCCCCCAGATGGTTTGACCCCTCCAGACCCGGAGGCCAGACACCATTTTGTCCTTAACTGGCCCAGCATGGCCAGCGACCCCCCCACAGCAGGTCTGACCAGCCCGATGGGGGTGGAATAAATTAATGCTGACACTCCAATATTTAATTATGCAGCTGTCAGAGCCCCCCACTCCTCATATTCATTTTAATACGGCAGGACTTTTCTCCTCAAGGTTACAACTCAGGGAGTCACCTTTGGTGTCAGCCACATACCCCCCACTGCACCTCTGCCTCCTCCTGTCAGCCGGACAAACCCCCCCCGCAACCCCTGCCACCCCCGCCACCCCTGCACCTCTGCCTCCTCCTGTCTGTCAGGGCATCGGATGTGAAGTAAGATAAGCTGATGCACCTGGGCCTTGTTGCGGTTCTCACCTCTCCCGCCTGCTGGGCGACTCCGCCCCCTCCCCTTCCTGTTGGATGGCTCCGCCCACCTTCCCACGCTACCATGCTGCTTTGGCTCACTCTGTGCAGACCCTCTAAATTAGCCATGTGAGATGCAAATGCAGCATTAGGCATAGTTTAGGAACCTGGTCCTGGTTCTGAGTTCCTGGCCCATCTTGACATGGGAACTTTTGTAGTTCCTGGCCATTTTCGTTTGTCGCTTTCCCATCACACAAAAGGAACTGTGACCTTTATGCTAAATAAGCATGGGAAATGCAAAAAGTTTGCGGGTTAAACTTTGCACGTAATTTCATAAGCGACGAAACTACACTGCCATCCAAAGCACAGGAGGATGAACAAGTCGTTTTACCAGTTATATTTAATAGTTATCGGGGGGATTGATCACACAGTCACAAACTCAAAATTTATGTTTTATTTATACATCCTGTGACATATTTATAAATCATTATTAGAAAAACAATGTAACATTATTCCACTAATAATCAGGCAAGTTTCCACACCAGTACCAGCATATTAGTCGGTTAACAATCTAATTTTGTATGGGCCCAGTGGTTCAACAAGTTTAATCTGGATTAGAATGATCCCGATTTGGAAATGCCATGTTTTGCTATCCAGGATTTTCCCCATTCTATTTTCAGTTTCTTTTAAACAGTCAGACCCCCTCACCTGACCAACAACAAATATATAAATACAAATATACATTATTCACAAGCACATTGTGGATATTTTGAACACATGTTTTAAATCATAAAAAGGCTAAATGTCCTGTAATTAACAATTATAAGGGATGTAATCAGTAGAAATGCATTTTGACTAGTTCATCTCTTATGCTTATTAAATTTGGATTGCTGCGCATGCCACAGGCGACTGTTTTGGTAAATCATGGAAACAACAAGCACTGAAGTGCTGGTGAGAAAAGGGACAGCTCAACAGCTACAACATTAAAAGATAAAAGATTTGCTGAATTTATACAGATTACTAGCTATCGGCCATCACAATACACCTCTCATTAATAGTTTAGGCATACTAATAATCTGCTTATCAAACTGTGGGTGTCTGGATGGATTGGTATGCATGTTATCTAAAGTCTTGACCTATAGTTTGTTTTTCAGAATCAAGGCAGAAGTTGCATGAAAGTTAGAGAGAAA
Organism: Mormyrops attenuatus; assembly: GCA_026777985.1. Classification (NCBI taxonomy): domain Eukaryota; kingdom Metazoa; phylum Chordata; class Actinopteri; order Osteoglossiformes; family Mormyridae; genus Mormyrops; species Mormyrops attenuatus. The sequence continues at coordinate 6,975,267 of JAODKC010000021.1, forward strand.
ACGTGATACCAATGAGAAGGTCCCCTTCCAGTTTTCAAACTCTCCAGCGTAGCAGCCTAGAGAGTGTGACACAGCGTGTCGCAGAATGAAATCTGACTAATACTAATGGTCAAAAGCACTGTGACGTGGCAGTGATATTCAAAAACAAACAACAAATGGCTGTTTTAATACAAAATCAAGAATGAATCTGGGTGGTGGGAGACTGCTCACCTTTCTTGATTGATCGAGAACATTTTGGGAAGAACTAGAATCATTCTAGCAACAGTTCTGCTTCTTCTTGTAAACCGAAAGAAAGGCATCCCACATTTCAAAAGCATTTTTGATCATTGGCATGCTGATTAATTACTAATTATTTGAACTTATTTATGGCAGAAAGAATTGATTTCAGATTTGATTCCCTCTGCATGGTGACCCCCCCAGCCCTTCAACACACCTCCCGCTTGGAGAAAGCAAGTGACTTTAAATGAAGGGTGTAGATGAGACTTTCATTCGCGTGTCAGGCCTCCATTAAAGGCGCACGTTTGACAGATGCTCACCCTAAAAGGGAACCTCACAGCTCTCCCATGCTATGTGGGAGTCACACTGATTTTATCGATAAACTTAATCAGCTATACCCCCGCCCATCCGGAGCCTCTGCACATGACTCATTAAGCCCAGATATGCAGATTAATTGATACGATGAATTAAAAATTCTTCGAGAGCAGAATCCGGTACGTTATGGCACTCCCCCTCCCCCACCCACACCACCATCCTCTGACACAGATATAAGAGAAAGCAAGATGAAAATCTCGCAAACAAAGACCCCATGTGAGAGATTCCCCCACTCAAATACAGCAGCCCTGCTGATGCTGCATGCCTGCGAAATGCGATGAAGGACATCAGTTTGTTGGTAATATCTGTCCTGAATTGCTCTATATGCCAAATAGGGAAGTGATACAGTATAATCTTTAACTTGGTGGTTGAATGATTCAGATGAATGCACAGACCAAGGAGGCTGGGTCATAGCAATAACAATTAAGCATTAGTACGAGTGATCATGGGCGTAAATTACGGGGAGAATCAAAACCGGTTAATACAACCTCCCCAATGATCATGTCTCCCCATAAATGTATGTTGACCTCAACCTCCCCCAGTTTTCAAGCCATAGTTACACCCTTGCGACTGATAATAAACTGAAGTACAGTATCTGAACTGAGATCGAATCCACCACTGCCTAGCTACCGATAAACAGGCTGCTGTTGGCTCAGTCCTTTATATCTGTCTTGCCTTCCAAACCAGTAGCAAATGTACAGTCAGACTAGTGTCACTGCAGTGTGTAAAGATAGCACAATTATACCCAGACATCACTAGCTCTGATGGACAGGTTTGAATCTGCAGTAAGTCACCCGCCAGAATAACAAGAGCAGCAGTAAGGTCTGTAACTGTACAGGTGACACTCTGATTTTTCTACTTCTACAGCACTTAGAAAATGAAGGACTTTCAGGTGACGTTGTGCTTTCTCCTCTTTAAAGTAGTTGCTGAAAAAACGTGCTTAGTCTAGTTGAAATGTCATTTGCAGTTTGGGTCCCGAAATCGAAGGCAATACAGAGATAAAGCTTGTATAGAAAGTGATCTTCCGTCAGGTGACGATCAAGTCTTTAGCTAGACGATTAGCATGTTTCACATTACTTTATATCTCCGTTTGGCCACATTAAGTGTCTCCTGACCCAATTAAATGAGGTGGTTCAGGTTTTCTGAGCTGAACTGCATAGTAATGCATTAACGTGGCATTTTAGCATTCAACTTAACAAGGAAAATATAATTACAAATGGATTAAGATATGGCTATAAAAGGGACTAGAGGTATTTCGTATTGCTGTGGTCAAGACAGCCCTATCACATGTTTACATGTCGTAGTAATGCTAAGGTATTTTATGGTTATGCAGTCATTCACTGCATGGTTACACATGTACCATCATTCCATCTACTTTACATAAATACGGAAAACATGAGGAGGGAAGACGTCAGATCTTCTAGACATTAATACAGGACAGCTACCGGTGACCAAAACAATCGCCCTGCTTTACTTCAGTGAGCGGCACGGTGTCACAGTTTTAAAGTAGGACATTATACAGACAGTTAGCATTACTAGCAGGAAGGATGGGTGTCTTATTCAGGAGGGAGCTTTCAAAGAGCTGTGTCTAAAATGCATTTTCTTCACCGAAGAGTCCATAGTCAAAAGGGCATTCTCGTTTTGATGACATATCGCGTGTAGGAGGACATGGCTCGAGGAGATTCCAGCGGGTGATTAATAACTCATTCTTTCCCGTCGTGCCGGTAGGCCATACAGCTTACCTCAGCCTCTCCGTCCTCTCTTATGTAATTGCACTTGCAGGATTACCGCAACTTGTGCCGCAAAACCACACTTCCACAAGCCGGACATGAACGGCACGCCAGGGCTGACCTATGCAAATGAAGTGAACACAAATGTGAGATTACGGTCGTCCCACACCAGCGAATCGTAACGCGTGACCGCCGTGCAATATATCGCTAAGGGAGTACAATCTGTTCTTTCCAAATAAGCCATTTTTAACAGAAGAGTTTGACAATGTGCCACGGGCAGCATGAAGCAGGACAAGAAAGACTCAGCGGCATTACACCCGAGCAAACGAGGCCGAGAGGATGGTCCTCTGGATTCATCAGAATCAGAATGCACTTTAGTGGCCATATACACCAGCTAGGAATGCAAGGAATGTGTCCAAAAGCCTCAAAAGCAAAATTTTAAGGGGGTCTCAAGATCGGTATTGCGGAACAATAGGGAGATGGGAACCCCCCCGCCAGAATATTGACCGGTATTTCGCACACTGCCAGTTAGTATTCGGTATGTGCAAAAACGTATATAAGTGTCCAACTTGATGTGCAAGGTTTAAGTTCTTGAACTGACCCAGAGTGTTTATTGTATTTTTAGTACAATGCCTTGTGTTTATTTTTAAAAAAGGTCATGAGTGCGTGCGATTTGATTGGCTTTCAGTCCCAGTGCTCTCTGATGTCCTCTGTAGCTGCGCCTGCTTTCCTCAGAACTGAATTCACAAACCACCGTTAACGGCCCTTTCCTGGTCGGTGTCGATACTTGGAAACCTAAACAGCTCCAATATTGCTGAGGCCACGGTGTTCAGAGATTCACCTGATTTAACTTGTGACATTAATATAATTCCACTTGACAGATTAAAAACTGCATTTATACTTCATAACGATATAACCAACACAAATCACTGCTGTGTATTATTAGTGTGATTACAGTGGCACCTCAATACTGGAACTCATTAGAACTCGAATTTCTTAAAAGTCGAACCAACCAGTGAGAAAAAAAATGACCTAGAACTCGATCTGAATCTCAGAAGTCGAACCGTGAAAGCCGACCTAAGATAACTTGTACGCGCGGGGAAATCAGTCACACGGCACGTCTCTCAGCGGAAACAAATGTTACAACCTAAAAGTTTGCGATTTACGAACAAATTAACAAATACAGAGTAATAATAAAAATAAACAATGGACCGCATGGCATAGTCTAGTGTTGGGGCATGGCTTGGGGTAGTGTTGGGGTACATTCTTTATCGTTTTGGAAGCCATTAAGAAAAAAATGTTATGCATGGCGTACAGTGATTGCGAAAAATGAAGACCTGAAAAACCTTTTTTTTCAGGTTACTCGTTTATTGGTAGCCATGGCTCCAAAAAAAGCAGCACCAAAAGTGGTAAAGCGCAAGACTGTGCGAACCACAGTTGAGTTAAAAAAAGAAATAATTGAAAAATTATTTTTTAACTTTACACATTGTTTGGATACATTTATTTTCTTACTTTACAAATTACTGTTTTGATAAATGTGCTATTTGTGTTTAGTATACGCCCTTCTTGTTTTATCCTGTTCATTTTGTGTTTAGATGCTTAAAAAAAAAAACATATTTAGGTGTAATTTTTTGGCGCCGGGAACCAATTAATTGGTTTTCCATTATTTCTTATGGGGAAAATTCGATCAGAACTGATTAAGTTCGAGTTCTGAGGTACCACTGTATTTAAATTCATTAGAATATTTTGCAGGAAACCTCCCATTTTGTTGAATGCAAGTGTGAGGTTATGGCCGTCCCACGCCAGTGAATCGTAACGTGTGACCGTCAAGCAATCCGTCGCTAAGGGAGAACAATCTGTCCTTTCCAAACTAGTCATTTTTAACACAAGAGTTTGACAGTGTGCCATGGGCAGCGTGAAATGGACAAGAAAACTGACACAGCTGCTTCAGACCTGAGCTGTGTTTTGAATAAGTAACCTTTAGAGGCCTGTATCACAAAGCTGGTTCAAAGAAGTCAGGCTTTGAAGATAAGTTCCAGCTTCACTAAACCAAACAAATGCAATCTGAGATAAATGGTTTCATGACGCTGACTATGCGCAATCTATGTTAAGTAAGATTTTCTTACTGGAACCACGAGCACATAAAAGCGTGCTGTGTGCAATGATCAGCCAATCACATAAGCATGGGTCACAACAGGGCTACATACAGTATTCCAATGCAGTGGAACAGAGAATGGGCTATATGCACATGGGGTACTGATGTAAAATCCTGGCCAGTTTAATCATCTCCACGATACATAAAGTTGCTCTGTTTTCATCAAAAATGTCTCCGAAAGATAAGTGTAAGGGTCTCAATATGTGTACTTGACCATACTTGTGTTCTCTCTTACCCGTTTTACGTCATCTTCCATTGCCGAAGACCAGTTCCAATACTGAAGAACAGAATTACAGAAGTTGTTAGGGAAAGGGTTCAAACTGCAAAAATGATCAGTGTGCATCTCTGCTTGTGGCCATCATAGGTCTGCAATTAAAAACTGCCCGGTTTGCTTGCGGAAACATATTACAACCGCAAGACTGAATACAGAATATAAACTCTAGCGCAGTCACAGGATTCTCATGGACAAGCCATTTTGAGAGTTTGGGAAAGCAAACATTTGATATGCCAAGTAATATACTGACTTCTTCTCTTTGGTCCAGTCACCTGAAATATAACCTGCTCCAGGGCAGTTTAGCTCTTTTGCATTAGTTACCATGGTGATGTATAGCACTAAGAAGAGAACCCGTGTTGTGATGTCAAAAACCCAGGGTTACTCAGTACATTACTCAGTTACTCAGCGTGTGACTCAGTACATTAGGACGCTGTGCCTGTAATTGTAAGGTTAGTGGATCAAATCCCAAGGTGGGCAGAGTGATGTCACTGTTGGGCCCCTGAGTGAGGCCCTTAACCCTCAATTGCTACAGGGACTGGCTGACCCTGCTTTCAATTGTCTGCCACTTTGGATTAAAGTACCTGCTGAATAAATAAAATACCCATACAAGTACTTTCAGCGTGGAATAAAGAGCAGAGATTTGCTTAAAATGTGACAGCATTCAGCAGGGTATGTTAGCAACAAGCTAAACCACTGAACATAAAGTTTGTGAGTAGCATTGGCTGTTAGCTGGTTTAGCACCATCTCCTTAAACTCGTTAGCACATACAGGTGGGAACAAGGCAGGCTGAGCCCTGTAGACTGGCTGTTCTGAGAGAGCGGCGTTCACTGTGCTGTGGCAGAAGGGAACAGGAGGCCCCCCTTCTCTGAAAGGGGGAGACGGTTTTCTGCTGCTTTTCAGTTTTTCGCTACTTCCTGAGGAAGGAGGCACAGCAGACACTGCCTTTATAAAACCCACTCTGATGGCTCCTCAGACAGAGGTTCCTCAGTCTCGCACGCTACACTGAAAAGACAACCAAGACTCTAACATATATATTTCATTTACTTAAAAGCTGAATGCTATTTATTTGAATGAGTTTCACAGAAGTTAAAATAAGGACAATTGACATTTCAGAGTTTACAAGAGCTCTAACGTGAGAGAACCAGACACTGAGCTCATTTGGACAGAGAAGACAGACCAGAAATTGCAGCTAAATGGTTTACTAACATTTAAAGGGCTTATATTGGTGAAATCAAACACTATGTCTCTCTCTCTGTCTCTCTCTCTCTCTCTCTCTTTCAATAAGTGCTCTGAGCATCTCACACGCGAAATGGCTCCGAAGCTTAAACGAAAGGGAATATAAGCACCCTGTATCATTAGCCGTATCCTCGAAAACTCATTTGTGTCAGTGAAGCATGGGAATTTCAGAAAAATGGGTCTATAACAATTAAGAGATCATTGTTGACACAGCACAACAACAAAGTGTGTTCTCTGCATTTAAACCATATGCGATGTAGCAGGGGGCAGCTAATTCGGCACCCGAGGAAACGGTGCTTGGGGGCGATACCTTGCTCGGGGTACCTCAAAGGTGCCTTGCTGGTCAGGGATTCGAACCTGCAATCTTTCAATCGCAAGTGCCCTTCCATTACCATCAAGCCACCAATGCCTACGGTGATGTTGTTACATCAGAAAAACTTTTATACTCCTGGTTTTGCCTAAACCTGTCAAAATAATAATAGAGAAGCTTTATTAAAAGTTTTTGTACCGTCCCGACAAACACAAGTGAGGCCCTTGCCATTGCGCCGACCGCGCTGCCGCCTTGTCAGCTGACATCCCTGCTCCATACATCTGTAGCGCATCAGGACATGTGTGCAGTGTGGAACAGTGATGTTTGCTCCCTCTCTCTCTGCTGCCCACTATCCCGTCAAAATAACCTTGAGCTGAGGGTGGTTAGACAGCAAACAAACACGCGCACCACACTCTGCAGGGGGTGCGGGGCTATCTCTGGCTGGGGTCGGGGGTCATCTTCGCCGGCACGGCACAGACACAACAAAGGCCCTCTGTGTTTAGAGGACGGCGCCTGTCTTTCTGTCAGAGTTGAGTCTTGTCATGATTTTTAATTACGGTTTCTGCTTTTCCTTTGCTTTTGCTGTTCTGAGGTGTTAAATCTGTTGCTGAAATACATGAAGCAAAATGTACCGCGTGCCGTGATATCTTTTGTGGATTTCTGACAGCTTGCGTTGTTACCCCCTTAGCGTGTGCATAGATATGTTACTCGCCGGAATAACTGGCACTAATGGTTCGAAAGATCAGGAGGATAACAATAGACTTTTTTCCACAGGCAGTTCTGCTGTCTTTTACTACAGGATCCGATACTCCTGGTGGGCTGTGTTTGTGTGGAGGTGTGACGTGTGTAACTGCCGGCCTCCTGGTCACTTGCTGCCGGCCCCACTCCCCAGTGTCTCTGGAGATGCTGGGAATCCTCTGTTTAGAGTGGGGGCAGCTTCTCCACTTGGCAGCTGGACCTTTTGTCCCTGAGCCTCCTACAGGGGGGTGGGCAAAGATCACCGCGGTCGGGACTTTCCAGAGCTGTCAGGCGCTCATCCTCGCAGCCTGATCCGGCTGGCGGGATGAGGAAACGGGACATGTCTCTGCAGCAGCAGCCCTGCTGCTAGCCTGCTCTCTGTCACCGAGCGGCCCGGCGCTGAAATGACCACGCGCTGTATTTAAACGTGGGCCTGCGGCAGGGTCGTATCACTCGCAGCATTTACCATTTTAGTTATATACAGACACTTTTTCCCAAAGTGACATAAATTTGAGAAAGCAGAGTCAGACAGTCCCTGAAGCACTTGGGGGGTTAAGGGCCTCGCTCAGGGGCCCAATGGTGACATCGCTCATCTGAACCTGGGATTTGAACCAGCTATCTTCTGATCACAGACACACACTGAGCTATGAACCGTCCCAGATGCATCCCATGTATGAGGATATATCCCATTTAGTGCATAGTAAAAAATAAATGATTCTCTAAAGAAAATTTTCCTGAAATGATTTTCTGCAGTTGAGATGAATGCCTGATGAAAAACAATATTTAAAAGTTATGCATATTTTAATGTGAAAACGGCATCTGGCCATCTGTCTGTCCGACCCTGTCCCCACCATTTGTGCTGTGTGTGCCCATGCCAGCGCTGCTGTGGTGTGGAAATCACATACCCCCTTTTTTCCTCTGACTGATCTCGGGTTACTGAGCTACTAATCTGATCAGTGCAGCATCGACAGGCTCCATAAAGAGGTAAATAAAGTCATTCTGATAAATACACACCCCTCCATGTGGGGGGGGGGGGCTGCTTTCATGCCCAGCCGCTTGCTGAAGCTAATGAGGTGTGTCAGATTGAGCAAAGCGCCTAATAGCGTGTGCAGTCATTAATGTCGGGGACTGGCTCCCAAGCCCTATCTTTCCCACTGCAGTTTCTTTTTTGGTGCCTTTTCTCAAGCTTTTTTTGGGAATTTCATAGCTGGAGATGAGGGAGCAGAGGATTCAGACACACGGGAAAGCGGCGGACACTCTGCTCATTGCATATATTTAGCTCACTTTGCATTACTCACCGCATGAGGCTTTTGTTGATGTTTTGTTGACTCTGGGAATTCTGGGTAATGTTGGGGTACATGTGCCCGGCATCTTGGGAACAGCTGTGATCTGTTACGGTTATTAACAAGCAATTAGTTAAATTGACCTTTTTTGGAGAATCGGTCATATCAGCAATGCGGGATGTTAGTGTTTGTGCACTGAAATAAAAATGGACTCCATTGTAATGAGAAGCCAAAGAAGATGTTTCTCTCAGGCGGTTTACAGAGACCTCGCATGTCTGCCTTACTGTCAGACAGACACTACTCCACCACATTAAAGGCTCATCAGAGAGATATGTAATGTTGCGCATGGTGTGAATGGCCTGGGTGCCCTCACTGCGCGCGGGTCCAGAGCTTAAGGTCGCTCCGCTGCATAAAACCTGCCCATCATCCTGGAGGAGCAAACACTAGCCCAACTTTAGGACTGATACTACAACGGGGCTTCAGAGGAGTAAGAGTCTCCTGCCCCTCATCCGGCTGATCCTAAACGGGTCGAGCCGTGACACGGAATGACCTACAGACAGGAAAATAAATGACGCTTATATCACAGGTCAAATTCTGTCAAGCTAGCCCCCGGGAGTTTCAGAGTCACGTGATTAAATGGACTGTTGTTATGTAAACATTTAATGTTTTTTTCATTAAAATCATTAAAGACAGGTGTTATTACATTTTTATTTATTTGGCGGATGCTTTTCATCCAAAGCCATGTATATTTTTTGAGAAAGCAGGATGAACCAGTCCCTGGAGCAATTGGGGTTAAGGGTCTTCAGCAGGGACCCAATGGAGACATCACACTGCTGACCCTGGGATTTGAAGCGGTGACCTTCTGGTCACTGGCAGAGCATTCTAACCTGCTGGGCCACGCAGTGCTCCCCCAACTCTTCATAATGACTCATTTCATAAGACTCATGGTAACTCTGTTGGCCGCAAGCCTCAGTTGTAGGATCTGATGACTCTTTAAGCGACATGTGGATGCAGCATCTCGTCATAGATTGAATTGTCTAGGTTCCACACACCGGTGGCACTGCACCTGGCGAGCGTGCTCACTGCACACCTCCTCTCTGAGGACAGCTATGGAGGACGCACCGGTGATGCTCCCCAGGCCTGCAGCTGTCAGGCGACTTCGGTCTCTTTAGAGCCCTCGGCGGGACGGGATCTGCCCCCCTCGCATTTCCGGGCTCACTGTGGGAAGCTCAGCAGCCTTGGAGCTAAAGTGAGCACACGACTTGGATAAAGCTGTCCGCCCGCCTGAGGCTGATGGGGGGGGGGACTGGGGACCCAGCCTCCGTGCTTCAGCAGCCCACAGATTCATCTGTCAGCAGGAGAAAGGGCCTGGATGCTATTGCCATGGCTCTGCAGGGGCTGCTGGGAGCTTGGGTGGAGCGCGGGGTCAGACCGGAGGGTTGGAGCTTCAGGTGGGCAGCTTCGCCGTGACCTCTGCAGATCACCCACCTGCACCCAACTTCCTTCTGAAGAGAGAGCACATACAGCACACGAAACAGCCCATGACATAAAAATGAAGCAAACAGAATAAAAACCAGCCATAAAGTATACCCTGTACTCATGCTATACATTTCTAGTCAATTACAACACTACTTCCAATCCCCCCCAGTCGGCAAAATATACTGGTGGGGGACCCCGCCCCAACAGGTCAGTCTGTTTGTCCTTGAAGTTTGGGCTACAAATGTTACTACCTTACAGACAGGTGCTCTCTCCATCTCTTCTTCTGAAGACTCCCCTTGCAAAGAGTCTCATTAAAGCTATTGATGTTATTGATGTTATGCGAGATTTAGTGCTGTAGTGAGATTTAGCTAACTGCTATTAGTATGTTAGCACCCCAAGGGTTTTCAGATGAAAAATGTAAGACAATTCCTCAGAATATGCAGTGCATGTGTTTAGTGTTTATTTATGTTGTGTTTTAATACTTATATTTCCGCAAAGACTGATCTACAGATGTAAAAAAAATATATGTATATATATTTTTTCTTCTCATATCTGGCACCTAGATACTGTCATATATTTTTTTTAAAAAAGCACAAAGCGATTACGATAATAATTCTTAAATAAATTACAGACTGACATCTGTGATCCAGTGGTAGTGTGTTTCATGGCTGGTGGGCATTGTCACCTCTTCCATTGAGCACGGCATGGTCTGGGCCTGTTGTGACAGTAGCATGCCATCAGGAGCAGGACGGCGTACTCCTTCGCAGCACCGTAACATCAGCATGACGTCAATCTTAATGCCAGCCAACAGTGTCCCTGCGAGGGTGCGTTATCTGTCAGCCAGGAGGAGGAGTGCAGCAGGAGGTCACGACCCTGTGCTGCACGGGTGCTGGAAGTACCATAGATAGTAATCACTCCATGAGTTAGCAGGGAGCTAACACCCACTTAGCTTAGTGTTAGCGACCTCCCCATCTGTGAAGTTCCTCCTGATATTTTAACCTTTAGTAGGAATGAGGTTACAAAGATGCAGCACCGATCTACCAGCCGTTTTGCACTTTAAGATTTGATGCACAACTGCCTTTCTGAGTACTTTGCGCAATGACGATAAAGTTGAATATAATCTAATCTACAGCCTCAAACCCGTGTTACTCCATCCACCCACATGTACTGGAGATTCGTTTGACTCAACAAAGGTCATCAAAGGTAGCACGCGACCGGGGACCTTTGTGTTGCCCACGCAGGGATATGGCAGCTCCTGCTTGTTCCCCTGGCTCAGCAGCTGCATGTTTCTGACCGATTTTTTATGCACTGTTGTTGTAGCAATACTGTCACATGTGTTAAGGATTGATTAGCGTGGCGGGCAACTATGGCAACACACCTGAGTTTATACAGGCCTCTGGGTGGTTATAACTATGAGACATAATCATACACCTTCAGAGTGACATTCAATACGTATGTCTGACAGGAAAGTAGCAATAATCCAAGTAAACATTAGCAAAAATATTAGAAACCTCAAAATGAACCATGATCACACACAAGTCACACAAAACCTCCTCCGGAGTATATCACGCTGGGCATTGCAGATCACAATGATTTCAAGCAGAATATGTTAAAGGCTTAAGAGAGTAATGTCACCCTTAAGAGTGAGTGTGTGTGTTTGTGTGTGTTTACAGTGGAATCCGCTTTTAGTGATCACGTCTGTCTGGGTGAAATTGATCACTATAAGCAGATGATTGTTATAACCGATTTTTTCCTTCTTCTTTATGTCTCAGGCAGAATACCATCTAATTGACATTTGTATATTTATTACATAAATTTAAGGTAATAAAACAGACAGCGTCGCTATTTGCAGAATTTTATTGATTCTTTCAAAGTATAGTACAGCTGTTTCAAACTCTTTTCAAATTACAATACTGGACAAATTAAATTACTGAACTATGTATAATTCAAATACGCCATAATACTGTAACGCCGGCAGCATCTGCATGTCCCGGCATGCCTCGCGAGCGTGAGTATATAGCCCCTGTTTGTTTTTGTTACTGTAGGTATTTGTTGTGCTGTGTATCCGGTTGTTGCGTGTGCCTTTAACTGTGGTTGCACTCAGTTTTTGCCTGATCCTTACGTGTCTTAGCCATTGTATAATATCCCAACATGTGTGTGCCTTAACATCTTTAGTGTAACTTCCCCTGTTTCCCTATCATTCATGCCTCTTGTGTTATTACTGCTGATTGTGGGGTCCCTTTAAGGAGTAACATAAAGAACAACTCTGTGTCAGTCCGCCTCTCGTTTTCATTCGCCGCTGTCACCATTCCTCAGTCTGCTCGGCGCTTTAATACCTAAAGTGTAGTTTATTGTAGTTTCGGCGTTCTTTTTCCCGTCATGTTTTCTGTGCACGCGGCATTTGCCTCAGGTAGCTAGCAGAAGCAGACGGGTTACCGCAAGGCAAAGTAGGCTTATCAAAATAAAGTAAAAAAATTTGAATTAGCATAGTTTAATTTTCTCCCATAGGCTGTCATGTATAAGAAGACGCTAAATGAACATTGTAAGCAGACTATTTGATTACTATAACTGAATTATTTAAACAGTATTTGTACAGGAATGATTCTGTCCCAAGCTTTTTGATCCATATAAGCGGTTGATCACTATAACCGTGATCACTATAAGCATGTTTGTTCCACTGTATTACAATGTAGGGACCAAATATACCCCCCAATTTGATAAAAAATCTGTTGTTTTGATGTTGTGGGGACCGTTTTTTCGGTCCACAGAAGGGGAAACTCAATTTTATAAAATTCTGTCGTTTTTTCATTCTGCAATGAAAAAACTAAAAATGCCAAATGTCTTGGATTTTGTTTGGTTGCTTATGCTAAGGTTGGGTAGGGGTTAAGGTTGTCATAGTTGGGATTAGGGTTATGCCCATAAAGATATATGGACAGTGCCCACAAAGATATGAATTCAAATTTGTGTGTGAGAGAGAAAGAGACTCACATTACAGTCACATTTCCCTGTGGACAGTGCTGTGGGAGATGGTAGCTGTTAGCCGTTAGCTCTCTGCCGCATTATCGTATCTGCAGTGCCAAAAGCACCGCCTACTTAGTTTTCTTAGCTACCTACAAATGACATAAAAGAAGCATAATGCATTATACCTCCACAAAGAGGGGCTTTGGTTCTAATGCCAGCGGACATGCGCTCTGTTGATGGAAGTGGCTGCACATGCAGAGCCCTGAAAGGCTTCCAGTCACACCAAGTGGGATAAAGGCACGAGAAAACACGTGAGATTAATGTCAGACGGGCCGCGAAAGAAAACACAAGATGAATAGGAGCAGTTTTAACGAGTTGAGTTTAACAAACGATGCCGTTTCGGTTTTCAAAACAAGGTTTACGTTCAATCACTCAAAAGCCGCTCAGCTATCAGGGAGGGGTGGGTAGCATGTGAGAGCTTGAAACAATCTTGGCTTCCTCCGTGTCACCGTGTAAGCATTTATCACCATGACAGTTCCAGGGGCTGGACGTTGATGCTGTTCTGCTGGGCTCCGGCTGGCTTGGCAGGGAAACAGCTGTATTTAATTAGCCCTGGAGATAAAGTGGGATATGGTCCTCTGAAGAAGATTAACCAGGATGGAATTTGATCACATTCCATTAATTTCCCGCATGAATCTCCAGCGCCGCTTGTGACATCACAGAAGATGGTGTTTGTGTGGATTTTGTGTTTATGCATTTAGGGAAGGTTTAATTGTTATAAAGAAAAATCTCTCATCATCCTACACACATTTTACGTTTATTGTGTTTCTTCACCTGACCTGAATCAGGCTACAGAAATTCTCTTTTTACTCAACTTGTCTTGATTCGGTTCTGATTTCCACTTAATTGCACTAAACCCTTTCTGTGTCTGTGCATATGTGTATAGATTAGATTGAAATGTAAATACATCCATATAAGCTACACTGCAGATGCAGTGCCTGTGGGAATATAAATAAAGAGCTTGGTTCAGTGAAACCAGTGATCTGCTTTATAAATCTAATCATTTTAGTGGCCTGGGATCTTTGGGACAGGTACAACCCCCTCATGGGCCCCCCCCCCCCCCCCCACCGCGCGGGGGGGAAAAAATAGGGAACAAAAAAAAATTTTTAAATTTTTTGAAAAAAGGGGGGGGGGGGGGGGGGGGTGGGGGGGGGTA
>JAODKC010000021.1:7011866-7050728 GCA_026777985.1 Mormyrops attenuatus
TCTCGGTGCGGCTCGCTGCCCGCGCTCCCCCCCCCCCGCCCCCCCCCCCCCCCGCCGCCCCCCCCGCCCCGGCGCGGCGCCCCCCCCCCCCCCCCCCCACGCCGGCCGTCACTCAGCCTTCACAGCCCGTCATTCACTTAGCAGCCGCCGGGAGGCTCGTCACTTTCCCGCAAGGGGAAAAGGATACGATGAGTGAACGCTGCTGGTGGTTGCGGGTGGAGCCGGCGATTCATCACGGCGTGATGGATAACAGAGACATTCAGGATGAAACGGCAGACTCACGGAGCACATGCAAGCCGGCCCACAGGAATATATATTACATACATCTAATCATTCACGGCTGCCCCCACCTCTCATTTAAAGCGCAACTCCTCTTCAGGACTGGGGGGTCACAGCAACATAAAACCATCGTATGTCTGACCTGTCAAGGAGCCAAGATCTAATGTGAGAAACGTGAGGAAAATACCCATTCAGCTAAGGATGCTACAGGCTACTTAATACATTCATTAATAATGAAATGTTTATTTCTGGTTGAAAATATAAAACATACATGGATGTCAACTTAAATTCCATTTACATTTTAGGTTTAAAAGCCAGTCTTAAATCTTTGGCAGGTTTTAATATTATAATGATTTGTGAAGATAAACCCAGAACAGAGCTTCCTATTTACACATCACAAACAGGGTTCCTGCTTTTGCCAGCGATCAGCTGCCGTAATGTTTCATCCTGCAGTGTCCCCAGCAAACAGTACAGCTGGTATCTGTGCTGCTACTGTTGGGTGCATTTCAAATATATTTAATTTAGTTTCCACTGGAAAATTGGAAGCCATGACATAGCATTAAATGAGTATTCCCTGTATATAATTACAGCGTGTCCATAAAAAAATATATACTTACATGTGTTAATCATTGTTAAGTGAAATAACTGTTTGTGTCCTGTATAATACTGAGTTGTCTTTAATGTGTGTATAATCATCCTATATATTTTTGTTTCATTTCAATTCTGATGTGAAATACACATTTAAATAATAATATTTTTTTTTAAAAGCATCAAGCCAAACTGTGACATTTGTAGCTGAATGGTGAGAGTGCACTCTTGGGACAAGCATGTTTATCATGTTATATAATGATGATATTTAAAAT
Organism: Mormyrops attenuatus; assembly: GCA_026777985.1. Classification (NCBI taxonomy): domain Eukaryota; kingdom Metazoa; phylum Chordata; class Actinopteri; order Osteoglossiformes; family Mormyridae; genus Mormyrops; species Mormyrops attenuatus. The sequence goes on from JAODKC010000021.1 coordinate 7,013,009, forward strand.
TAGGCCATGTAATATCAATGTGAATTAATATGTATTCATGTCTGGCATCCAAAATATGAAAAATGGCTAAAAGTGCAACAGGCAGAACGAAAGAAGTTCAATTGTTATATTTCCCGCTGTTTATCATTCTGAGAATTACTGACAGCCAGTAAAACTCGCAGCTAATGAGGAAGAGGAGAGAGCGGCAGGTAAGGCACGTGCTGAAGGCTGCCCGCATTCGCGTGGCAGTAGGATGACTGACCTGCCAAGCGGGAGCAGCTGAGGCGTGTCAGACTGGGTCCTGAAGGACCTCATGTTTGAAGGCCTGCTGTCAGATATAATAGTGTTAGGCCTCTTCCTCAGCCTTCAAAGCCATTTCCTGCTCACGTGATGTTTTAAGGATGAGATACACATGCCAGGTTATCAATCACAATTGTTCATGAAATAAACCGGATTTCATAGGTATTTAATTTCGGGTTGTGTGCAGCTCAAGATGATTGTTGTGAAAAGTATCTAACCTTGTAAAGACTTTCCAGCAAGTAGTTCAGTGAGATTTCACACATAATGCTCTCAACCAATCATATGGCAGGAAAACATTAGTGGGGTGATTATAAACACGATGTGGTCATTTTCCAGGCTTCGGAAATGTGCTGCTCATCCCACATGCACCGAGCTTTTGTGATGACCATGCGCACCATAAGAGCAGCTCCATCACGATAACTGGTGACAGACTGACCTCACTGGCAGCATGGACAATGATTGGGACACCTCTGGCTCTCTTCTGCCTCCTACAGGAGAGACTGGCTGACAGTACATCTGTGTCTGAGCCTTTACTCCCCCCCAAATGAGTACCTGCAAATTCAAACACATACCCTGATATTTTCATTTTAATCTCACTGATACTTCAGAACCGTGTTCTGTTGCCAAGATGGTGAAATGACACAGGGGAGGCATGACTACAGCGAAAAGCTGCTCTCTCAGGAAGATGTAGAGGGAATGAGCTTCCTGCTGCCCACATCTCCAGCCGCGATGGCGTCTGTCTGTCTCGATGCTGAGCGATGAGTGAGACACACAAGCGTGACACGGCATTCAGAAGGTCTGGCGAATCCCCAGGACACCACACCTAGCTTGATATGGGCTCCTTATGCATTCAACAGGAACTGCGTAAATGAATAAATGAATATATACAGCTACAGAAATTCATGCAGGTGTAGAATTGCTTGTAGATTGTGGCCACGGCACGGCGGTGGGGCTGCTAACCTGCACAAATGCCATGTGCTGCTACTTCACTGCTAAGTTCCTGGTTCCTGCTCATGTTCTGCCTGACAGATGCATCCTGTGGTTTTACAATTCAGAAATTTCCCATTAGTGTTTCCCATTAGTACTATATTATGACATATGATGCTGAATGAATATCCAAAACTGGGATACAAAGCAGAAGGTTCCAGAACCATCTCGTGCTCAAGCCCCTCCCTGCAGGTGTGTGGGTCCATGAACTGCTGCTGGCGGGGGGGCTGAGTTGGCTTTGTCGGGGGGCTGGTTAAGGCCCCGCTTTCATTCCAAAGTGGGGGTCAGGGGCCTCCGGCTATCTGCAGGCCACAATGGAGGGATTAGGGAGGCCAGTGAGCCGTGACAGGCATGCTGGGATGTGGGGGGGGGGTCCCTCCACTCATAATGGCAATTAGAAACTCAATAGGCTATAACAGCTGGGAGCGGCTGAGAGGGAAATCTCTGTGGAGCAGCCGATGTGGGAGTGAAAAGGAATGGGGGCCCACCTTTACCTCACGGGCAGATAAGGGTCCTGCTCAGGACGTCGATGAGGGCCCATTTTCACAGAGGTCAAAGGCAGTGCTAAAGGACAGACCCTGATCCATGGTTCAGAGAGGGACACGCCCCTGATCCAGGGATCTAAGATGGACCAGCCCTAATCAAGGGCTCTTAGAAGGACACGCCCCTAATCAAGGGCTCTCAGAAGGACACACCCCTAATCAAGGGCTCTAAGAAGGACACTGCTATCCAGGGCTCTAAGAAGGACATGACCCTAATCAAGGGCTCTAAGAAGGACACGCCCCTAATCAAGGACAGTACGAAGGACACACTGCTATCCGGGAGTCTGAGAAGGACACGACCCTAATCAAGGGCTCTGAGAAGGACATGCCCCTGATCCAGGGATCTAAGAAGGACCACCCCTGATCCAGAGATCTAAGAAGGACACGCCCCTGATCCAGGGCTGTAAGAAGGACACGCCCCTGATCCAGGGTCTAAGAAGGGCACGCCCCTGATCCAGGGATCAAAGAAGGACACACCCCTGATCTAGCAATCTAAGAAGGACACTCCCCTGATCCAGGGTCTAAGAAGGACACGCCCCTAATCCGGGGATCAAAGAAGGACACGCCCCCGATACAGAGCTCTAAGAAGGACCACTCCTGAACCAGAGATCTAAGAAGGACACGCTCCCGATCCAGGGATCAAAGAAGGACACGCCCCTGATCCAGGGCTGTAAGAAGGACACGCCCCTGATAAAGGTCTAAGAAGGACATGCCCCTGATCCAGGGTCTAAGGACACCCCTCTTTAGGCGTATTAGGCACTGGCTTTGCCTATAGACCACAGAGTATCCTTCATTTAATATGACTTTAACTTAATAACAAAGATACATACATGCAGCATTGCTTGGCATCATTACCAGGAATCACTGTTCCACTTCATATGTGTGAATTTACTGAAGAAGGAGACTTGAGTGGAAGGGCAGGGTCACTTTTTTCAGGTATATTGACCCCTCCCAAGCTCACCTTCACCCCAGCCAAAAAAAGCACACTTTTGTGCCTTAAAACTATACCAACTTCACAGGACTCATGTATGTCAGCCAGTGATTTTCCTGCAGTTAAAGCATTTCTTTGACGTTATGTTTAACATCAAAGACAGCTGTCTCATAATACTCGCATTTAAAATGTGTTTTCTGAAAGTATGCCAGTTAATCTTAATACCACCAAAACACCAAAGCTCTTCATAACCCCTGAACACAGCTGGTCATTTCCTGTAGTCCTGCCTCAGTAAGAAGTCCTTTACCACACTTCTTGACCATGCCAAAGTATTTTTAACCAGCACCTAATTTTTTGCTTTGAAGAGAAAAGACGAAACGGCATATTTTCGCTATGACTTCATTTATTTAATTAATCAGGTCGGTTGTCAGCAGACAACTAAGGAAATATGAGACGATCTGAACTTAGTCATCTCTGAAAGTCATCATGTAGGTTGAAGTATGAGGGAAATCGCAGAGAGAGGAATCCCCAGGGAAAGGAGGGATTTATGGGTAAGACCTCCAGTCGCTGGATGACTACAAGCAGCGGCCACAGAAGGTGTTTGGAGAGAATAAAGCAAAAACAACATTGGTAAAGCTCAACTCATGCATTAAAGCTCAATTCAGACATGTGTCCATTCTTCAGTGGTCAGACATCGCTGTGGAATGTTTTAATACATGGGAAAATAAACTGCATCTTTGTGCCAAGTAAAATAACTTTATGACAGTTGCTGTTCCACAGTTTTACGTCTCGTTGCAGATGTAACCAAGTCACGATGAAAGAAAAATATTCAGCCAAAAAATAATTGTAGGCCTTCCTTTTCCGATTTTTTTCCGATTTTTGCACATTAATTGTTTTTATTGACAGTAGTAGAACGCAGAGAGACTGAGGGAAAGACAATTGGCTGCTACACGGTTTAAATCATTTCAAATTTTATACAGAATATAAATGATTAAATATAAAGACTGTGTACTGAAAAAAAAAAAGATTAAGGATTTACAAAACTGAAAAAAGATTTTAAAGATGATATGATGTGTTAATGGAGTACATGTATAAAATGTGAATGTCTCACTTTTTACTTATATGTGCATATTTTGAGGAATAAAGTAGTGAAATATGACTAATACTTTCAAATGCAACATAAAAGGGCTGTAGCGGTACTCAGATAAAAAACAGAGCATGGACTATTACTGAAAATAGCAGAAAATGTGAAATCAATTTGGAGGAGTTGATTCGTACACAGAAAGCTTGTTCCAATTTTGCAGAAGTGGGAAGGCGATGGTGAACTTTTTAGTAATTGTCAAAGAGCATTCCCAATAATGTGGTGAACTGGCTGTGTCAGAAAGAACGCTAAGAAAAACAAGTGTGATATATATACCTACGCACCGGGACGGGCATTATAACAGACACACTACATGAAAAAGGAGAGAAACTTTGATGTTACTAAATGCCATGCAGTCACCGTCTCAGGCTAGAAAGGTGAGTCATATTAGGCCGAGTGCCAGTTAGTTGAATGTGTGTCATATATAACAGAGGTCTGACAGTCAGCACTTTGATGTGTGACTTTTCAAAGCTAAATGTCCAAAACATCCAAAGAGTTAGTGAGCAAAATGCAGAAGCATCGGTCAAAAAAAATGCTATTTTATGTAATACGTTAATATAGTTGTAGTGCGTTCGCAAGTCCAAGAGTTAGCCTAGGCATCCAGTTGCAACCCCGCAGCCCTCAACTGCTTTCGAAAACATGTACACAGATAGCTAACTGTACAGTACATAAGAAAATGCTTTGAAAAGTTGATATTTGTATTGTTTGTTATAGATTTGTGGTGTATTTTTAACGAGAAACAATTGAGAATTATTTTTTATCTCCATTGTTTCCCATCAACTGATCTCACTGTGTACCATTATCGAACTAGCCTACATTACATATACACACCTAGCCTGCCTATCTCTCCTCAACTCCTATCGAAAACACATGCTGTAAGAAAATGTTTTTCAAAGTTAATAGCTGTATCTTTGTTATTGCATTTTAACAACCAACTACTGAGAGTTCTTTTTTCCGTTGCTTTGAGTCAGTTGATCTTGCTTACCATGAGCGAGCGAGCCTACGTTACTGTATCAGGAATACATTTGCATGACTACCTGCCCCCAGCCCTCAATTCCTATCGAAAACAAGCGTCAGAGATAAGGATTAATTTACGCGTTGCCACGAAGTTTGAAATTCCGGTTCTTAATCTAGCAATTTTTAAACAATTTTTAATTTGTAGGACACGCACATTCGCATCTTTGAAAGTCCACATCTTTAAGGTTCAGTTCAAAATCAAAAATTGACTGTCACTGGATTTATATCTCATTTCTCTTGATAGGCAAAACTGACATTCTTTCTTATGTTCTGTTATTAGATTGAAGTTTTTCTCTGAACAGACAGTAATAAATGCTGAACTGTAATAGTGCTTTTAAGTAAAACCTCTAATATGTTTCAAGTCTTATTTGTTACATACTGTACACAAACATACCCTGCATATGTGTGTAGTGAAATGGATTTCCACCTGCTTCCTGGGTTGCGCTTGAAAGGGAAATGCATAATACAAGGGGAAAATAATATATAAAGATAGATAATAATTAATAACATTACAATAACAATAAAAATAAATTGAGTCAAAACAAACAGAGAGCAAGGATATCAGTACGTGTAAAATGAAAGTGCAAAGAATAGTGTGGGTTGGAATGAAATGTGTAGAGTGGCCTGTTACCTGTAGGGGTCCTCATTTAGTGGACGGTGTGTGGGATCATTTCCCATTTTCTATGTGACGAGCAGCTCGCTACCAGGAAAATCTACTGACATTACCCAGCATCCCCCACGAGTCTCTCCTGCCTGACAGACAATGTGCTGATCGCAATCCCGAACTAACTGAGCCGTTGTGCTTCCTTTTACTGTGAAGTGGAGGCACTGTGACAGACCAAAACCATGCAGGCCTGCTGTAACTCGTGCTAAAATGACTTTAGCAACTTAAAGAATTAACTGCTAACATTTATCTCCATTTCATCATTACATTTTAATTACCCTGCAGTCATGTTTTTAATTACAAACGTTATATTCTCATCTGTGCCTGGGAAAATAGTTATACTTGTTCTTCGATGAAGGAATTTTAATGAATGATTTCTAAGACAGGGCCCAAGGTACACTGCCAGTCAAAAGTTTGGACACACCTTCTCATTCAGTGGTTTTTCTTTATCTTTATTCTTTTCTAATAGATTAATATTGAAGACTTCAATATAGCAAATAGCAGGCACATCTAAACACATCTCATGGTCGAATCGCTGCAAAGAAACCACTACTGAAGAAGAACAAGAAGATGAAGAGACTTGCTTGGGCCGAGAAACACAAGGAATGGACATTGGACCAGTGGAAATCTGCTCTTTGGTCTGATGAGTCCAAATTTGAGATTATTGGATCCACTCGCCATCCATGCAGAAAAGGTGAGTGGATGGTTCCTACATGTGTGGTTCCTGCCGTGAAGCATGGAGGAGGTGTGATGGTGTGGGATAGATTTGCTGGTGACACTGTTGGAGAGTTGCCCAAAATTCAAGGCACACTTAACCAGCATGGCTCCCACAACATTCTGCAGCGACATGCCATCCCATCTGGTTTGCGCTTAGTGGGACCATCATTTGTTTTTCAACAGGACAATGACCGCAAACACACCTCCAGGCTTTGTAAGGGCTCTCTGACCAAGAAGGAGAGTGATGGAATGCTGCGTCAGATGACCTGGCCTCCTCAATCACCCAACCTAAACCCAATTGAGATGGTTTGGGATGAGTTGGGCTGCAGAATAAAGACAAAGTAGCCAACAAGGGCTCAGCACCTCTAGGAACTCCTTCAACACCACTGGAAAACCATTCCTGGTCAAAACCAAGAGTGTGCAAGGTAATCAATGGAAAAGGTGGCTACTTTGAAGAATCTAAAATATAAAACATATTATATATATTCTGGTTCGTTTAACACTTATTTGTTTACGACATAATAAAGAAGACCCGTTGAATGAGAAGGTGTGTCCAAACTTTTGACTGGTAGTGTATCTATTTGATTGTTTGTTCCCAAATCTTGTCTTGCTGAATGAAGAGACAGTAGACTGATTATTATTGAGGGAACAGGCTATTAATTAAGGAATAAAAAATGGCTCAGACTTAATTAGTTGGGGAATTAACACTTCATGTTTCTACCATAAACCAAGGCAGAGGTTGCTCACTTCTGACAAACACAACTCCTCCGGAAACATTAGCGACCACAGCAGAGCTATTTCTGTCTTCACAACAGCGATACTTCATCAGAGTGTGAACCGCTTCCTGGGCCCCATCGGCGGTAACACAGCAGGCAAACGCCCTCCCGCTCTCTTACGTCACTTTCATGCCGTTTGTCCCGAACTGACAGAGCGGGTCACACCAAACGCTGGCCGCTGCAGGGGTGAGCAGTGCTATGCGTCAGATGCATGTGGTTCCGTCCAGGTGGAAAATTAGAGCAGAAAAATCCAGTGGGATGAGGTTCGTTTTCAGGATGCGAGGGACTGAGGCCCTGTTGTAGGTGAAGATTAGAGAAGATAACACAGAAACTGGGTTAAACATTAGAGGGTGCATGGCTGGCACTCTGTAAATGAGTGCCTGCTTCAGCAGCCCGCTAACCACTGGTAAAAGCCTCTTGTTTGGATGGGGAAGCCAGCACAGCACCCCCTGGGGCCCATTTCTGCAGTGCTCAGGCGTGCTTCACTGTGCTCCAGACACATTGCCATACTCCAGAATCTGTGAAGGGTTTAGAGGGACTCATTTGATGCCTTTGTTAATGTTCTTTTACCTTGACCTTGACCTAAAAGCAACTTCCTAGCATGTTGAAATGTTGAGACAATTTGTCATTTGATCCAGTGAGAAAATCGATGTGTTATCTTAACAGGGATGATGCATGGCACTAATTTTTATGTATGTTACATTCATGCAAAAATTATCTCGATGGTGTTTCGAATTTCCAGCTGAAGAAACGCAGTGATGCTGTTCCTGACACTGGCACGTGGTTCACTGCTTTATGCAATTGTTTCCTTTGGTCTTTTCGTCTTAGTAAATGGATATTCAAGACAAGCTTGTCAAACTATAATCAAGAGTAATTTGTGGCTGTCAGAGTGAACACACCTTTATATTAATAAAATGCCATGTCAGTTCTGCGTTAGTTAATTTCATCAAAACACCATCCCCACAAGCAAAGTGAAAGTGCTGTATTTATATGAAATATCAATTGCAGGGTAATTATGAATAGACACTAATCCACATCAGGCAGCCAACCTCACAGGGCACACTAAGCAGACACCGATCCACATCACACAGCCATCTTCACATGGCACAGTAAACAGACATCAATCCACATCACACAACCATTTTAACAGGGTGCAGAAAACAGACACCGATCCACATCACACAGGCATTTTCACAGGGCACAGTTAACAGACACCAATCCACATCTTCTAGCCAACTTCACAGGCAGAGTAAACAGGCACCAGTCTACATCACCCAGCCATCTTCACACGATAGAGTAAACAGACACCAATGCACATCACCCAGTCATCTTCACTACCCAGAGTAAACAGGCACCGATGCACATCAACCAGCCATCTTCACAGGGCAGGGTAAACAGACAGCAATCCAAATCACACAGTCATCTTCACGGCCCAGAGTAAAGAGACACCAATCCACATCACCCAGCCATCTCATGGCCCAAAGTAAACAGACATAAATCCACATTACCCAGTCATCTGCACAGCCCAGAGTAAACGGACACCAGTCCACATCACCCAGCCATCTTCATGTGGTGTGTAAACAGTTACCAATACACATCACCCAGTCATCTTCACAGCTCAGAGTAAACAGACACCAATCCACATCACCCAGCCATCTTCACGTGGCGATGTAAACAAACACCTGTCCTTATCATCCAGTCATCTTCACACCCTGGAGTAAACAGATGCCAATCCACATCACCCAGCCATCTTCATGAGGCGGTGTAAACAGACATCAATCCACATCACCCAATCATCCTTACACCCCAGAGTAAACAGACACCAGTCCACATCACCCTGTCATCTTCACGGCCTGGAGTAAACAGACACCAATCCACATCACCCAGCCATCTTCACAGGGTGTTGTCAACAGACAGCAATCCACATCACCCAGCTGTTTCCCACATCTACAAACCACTCCCACTTCCAGTCTGCCTTTAGTACTTACTTAATTTCCCCCAGCTGCTTCTTTTATTACTGTTCCTGTTGTACAATATTAATCAGGCAGAACACAAATCTCCTATGTGGCACGTTGGGAAGAGGCTGCTGGACACCTGCAGTGAGCACAGCTCAAATTTGAATTTGAGGTCCCAGGTGATCCCACGTAATAAACGAATGCATATCAAAGTCACCATTAAAATTCCTCCTCTTACCTCTTCATAAATCACAGCATTTTCCTTTGTAAAACTTAACATAACGTGAAAATAACGTAAGCCCTATTTTTGTATGTACAGCTGAGCCCCAAAACTGGCTGCAGAGGATATACATTAGAATATTTATGCTCTTCCTCAGAGCAGACTCTGTAGTGACACCTCAGAAGGGCAGACTCAAGCTGTTAATGCACCTTGAGGTCCTTGCGGTCAACAGACCCAGATATTAGGCTAAAGGAAGCCTGTGGAAAATAACAGGGTGCTAATTAACAACAGTGGTGAGGAGTAGCCCTGAAAGGGGGCTGGTTCGTTCGATGGGAGGACAGAGACGTTCCTATTGGGCAGGGGGACAGGAAGCTGTCAGTGATTAATGAGCCGTTGTTGTGTGGCGGGGGTGTGGATGAGCCCAGGCATTGATCAGTGCCCCCCTGATCCAGTGCCTCCACCTCCCGCAGCCCGATGCAGGAGCTGCTTGCAGTTGGGACACCACCTTTGAGTGCGGCCATTGCACGTCACTAACCCAAAGGATAATATAGCTCTTCCTGACGCACACCATGTACGCCGCTAGCTGAGATTAGCGGCACCTGCAGGCCATCATCAGTAACTATGGGAATTTCCCACATCTCCAATTCAGTTTCTCCACTAAAATAACACAATAATTAATGTGTTATTAATTCAATTGAATTCAGTTTATTTTTTGGTCCCAAGGTGCTTTACATGTGTGTGTTGTGATACATTACAACATTATGAAGACAGAATAAAACAAAAACAGGGAAAAGGGAAGACAAAGAAATGAAAGAATGAAAGCCAGATGACAATGGTGGAGAGGAACCAAAAACTCCTGAGTAGGGAGAAAAAAAAAATCTCTGGGGGTCTAAGGTCAACTGGCTGGCCAACCCCCCCCCAACGGAGCATACTAACATTATTGAAAAAGAAGGATGGGCCTGCTTGCTAATAGCAAGGTATAAACTGTGATCAAGGTCAAAGCGATAGTCCATCAATTAGTCGTTTCTCCATGCCGACCTGGTAGGGTGGCAGATTGAAGGCTGCACCCACAGTGATACAGTTCGTAAGTCACATCCACAATGTCAACCCTGCATGGGACTGAACCAGGACTCCAGCTCAGATGGTGCCCGCCATCCAGACATGTGGGAAGGACGGCAGTCAAAGTGCATGGTCGGTCAGAACATGCATTGACACATTAATGTACAAGCACAGTAGATAAAAATGGCATGTACAGCAGCACCAGCAGCCAAGCTACACTGAAGTAATAGGTCTTCAGTTGAGAGTTAAAGGCTGAATGATTCAGCATCCGGAACATAGGCTGGCAAACCATTCCACAATATAGGGACCCTATAGCAGAATGCTTTACTGTGTACTATCACTTTATTTATATGTGGCACGACAAGGAAACCTGCATTCTGTGATCTAGTAATTCTGTTAGGATGTAGCCAGGTGCTAGACCTTTAAGTGCCTTATATGTAAGTAGGAGAACTTTGAAGTCAGTTCTGAACCTAACAGGAAGCCAGTGCAGGGAACTAAGAACAGAGCTTGTGTGTTCAAACTTCCTGCTCCTGGTGACAATTCAGGCTGCTGCATTTTGAATATGCTGCAAGGTGTTTAATGTGAGGTTTATCTCCCAGATAACAGAGCATTACAGTAGTCTAACCTACTGTATAAAAAAGCACATATTAGTTTCTCAGTGTCTTGACTAGTAAGAAATTGCCATAGTTTGGCAATGTTACGTAGCTGTAGGAAGCATACCTTCGATACCCTTTCCATAATATTCCTGTAATCCCATTCCACATTCCTTCTGTAACCTAGTTGCCCATTCCACATTCCTTCTGTAACCTAGTTGCCCATTCCACATTCCTTCTGTAACCTAGTTACCCAACCCACATTAATCCAGTTACCTATCATACATTACTCATGCAACCCAGTTAATCATTCCACATTACTCCTGTAACCCAGTAACTGACCTCACTTTACTCCAGTTACCCATCCAACATTACTCCTGTAACCCAGTCACCCATCGCACATTACTCCAGTTACCCTTCCCCAAAGCTGGCCTGGGATTAAAAATCAGTCCGGGACTTTGGGGTCCCCCACGGCACCACGATACATTTTGCCGACCAGGGGATGGGGTTCCCCCATAATTACTTTTGCCAATTGATATCCATTGGCCCACCAGGAAAATGCCCAGTATGCATGATGGCCAGTCCAACCCTGCCCTTCCCATATTACTGTAGTAACCTGGTTGCCCATCCCACAATACTCCTGTAACTCATTTGCCCATCCTACATTACTCGGGCAATGCAGTTTTACCCATCTCACCTGTTTATCCCTACTTCAATACTTTCCTTTCTGAAGTAACAGGCCTTGGTAGAATAAATAATAATTCTGGTACAACTCTGCAGCCCTGTACTAAATATGCTGTACAGAAGATGGATGGATGGATTCTGATGCATTGCGTAGCGGAGGTTGGCAGGAGTGACTGCGGCCACAGCGTAATCTGCAAGTGCATGTGTGTGCGTGAGGCAGGAACACTGCCATCCTGCCTTGTGTCACTGCACACCCTAAATGCTCCTGAGGCGATCAAACACAGTGACTTTGGTAGGACATCACATTTAGACAAACCTAATGCAGACAAGCTCCACGGCGTGAATTAGACAGATTTTAGTGAGCTCAAGGTAACACCAGCGTCATTCACCTGTGCTTCGATGGGATGGTGATGTGATACCTGTAATCAAGTCATCATTAAGCAAGCAGAAGAAAAACACACAGAACTGTGGGGGGAAAATGATATTTAAAAATATCCCCTTTGGCTCAATGTATTTTCACTGTTATTTCAGCTCATTCACCAGCACATGTCCTGGAAACTTTTAGAATGAAAGAGGTACATGCCCCCCCCATCCCCCTCCATGTTACTGATTACAAGTTAAAGTTAAATGTTGATAAATTTCACATTACCATTCAGCTAAGCTAGACAAAAACATATGAACAGCAAACCACAGCCAGTCTGCCTCAATAATTCAATACACCTTGATTATTTTTATATTACTTTTAAATAAAAAAGACTGAAGCATTGTCTCAAAGATTTTTAATAGATATGCAGTATGTCAATTAAAGCGCTCGCGGGGATCACTCAGCCTAAAAAATGCGGCGGACATTCAAAGAGTCCGGGAACGGCATGCAGATGCATTTAAATAAAATAAGCCGTAGTGGATAGCGTCTTAAATGATGAGCCGGTCCGCTTATTGCCGCAAAGCATAAATCAGCCGCTTCCCACTTGTTTAATATGCGAATACGCGCAGCTTCTCGCGCCTGACAGCATGTCATTAATAAAGCCTTCTAATTGAGTAGGGATACCCATATTTCATCTTTATGAAAATACACCATGATGGTTTTATGCTTTTTTTCCTTCTGTGTTTCGGTAGTTATAACGTGGGCGTTGGTCTGGTACTACCCACAGTGTAAAAGCAGGTCCAGTTTCAGTAACCTGCTGCGGATCTGTGGTGAGAGTGACACCATGTAGATCATTCACATAAAGGGAGGGCAGCGTGACTTGGCCACGTGTTTAATTAAAACACTCTTTCATGTGTACAGTGACAAACGCATTTATAGTAAGGAGATTGAAGAACAGAAAACTGAGGAGATGTTTCATTTTGGACTTGCCTGATGAGTGCTTCTCACCAGTACTTTACATATTTGACTGTGGTAGCTGGGTCAGTGGGTCAGGATGCTATGTCTGGGAATGGATGGTCATTGGCTCAAATCCCTCCAGCAGAATCTTTTTGTTGTTGGACCCTTGATCAAGGCCCTTAACCCCCAATAGTTCCAGGGACTGACTGTCCCTGCTTTGTAAGAAAGGATGAATGCATTTGCTAAATAAATAGATTGTCAACTGCATGCAACACTGTGTATCTGTCATCTTCATATAGTTATGCTACTCTACCATTAAATAAAAATTAATACATTTAAGAAAAAAATCTGTCTATATGGCATACGATTTTTAAACATGAAAACAGCAAATCAGTTACCCTTCATCATTCCTTCATTCATCATTCATTCATTAAGCCGGGAAGTTATTCTTTAAGATATGGGGTTGGCCAGTAGACAGAGCCTATTAATTAAAAGGATCTCTGCATTAAAGGCTTTAAATTAACCTGCTTAAAATGGACAGCAGCTTGTATGGCCTGGAACCATCAATGACAGCATCAATAATGTTCGAAAAAAAAATGAAACCATCCACGGATTACATGTACAATAATTACTTGTCATAGTATGATGTGAAAATTAATAAAAAGCCATATCATAAAATAACAATCCAGGTAAAATAATGACATCCCCAGCGTGCTTAAAGTAGGAAAGGGAATATTCAAAATTCCCAATATGAAACAATGGTGGGTCAGGAAGCACAGCGGCATCGGCAGCGCAAATCCCATATGGAGCGTTTCCCCCAGAAAAAGCGTCTGCATCCACATCGCCACTACGCCCGCCGTGGTCTGCTTCCCTGCCTCGGAGGAATTGTCCAATCTAACCATGTCCTTGTAGTGCCTGTAATAGCTGAACTCTCCATGTATTTTGCATGAGGAAATCTCAGTAGGGGCCTCTGGCAGTATTTAAATACCGGAGCGAGACATCAGAGCATGAGTGATACTGAAATAACGGAATAATTACTGAAGGAGAGTCGACTGGAAGCGGCCAATTTGCATAAAAAGCTAATGAACATCTTGGCTCGTAAGGTCATGTATTACCTGGGTAGCTTAACTTCTTCGAGGTCATCTGCTGATGTGCTGACAGACTGGGGTTCGAGCCTCACGGTGGTTAAGTCTGTTAGCGAGTCTATTTAGAGGTTGAAATCTTTGGGTCAGCGAAATGTTATCACCCTTGGGCCCCTGAGCAAGAACCTTAACACTAAGTGCTCCAAAGACTGGTTGATCCTGCTCTCTGGATTGTACGTCGTTTTGGATAAAAGTGTCTAAATGAATAAATGTCAGGAGGAGAGACTGGCATCCTGCTGTTGATCTCTCCTGTTTTCCAGCAGGACAAATACTCTGACAATCCCAGGCATTCACAACGCTGGCTGAGAAGAAAGGCTGGTCCTTCCTGTGTTCCTTAGCACATGTCGTGGAGGCTGTCAGAGTAACTGAGAGGAACCTCCTCACACCTTAACACCCTAATGTTTCTCAGTATATTTGTCAAAGCGTCAGGTGGGACCGTAACCGACTGCAATGGCTTCGCTATCAGGTACACTAAAGCTCAGCTTAGAGACGAGTAACATGTCACACGGCTTAAAAACACAAAGCCCCCTTAAGGTAGTCGTCAGCCATCAGGACTGCATCCATGTGTGGATCAGCCATGGGGATCATTTAATGCCTTTAGTGTTCAAAATACTATGGGAGCCTCATTAATAATATCGGTATTTTATCAGCATTGCTAAATACATCTTTTATAAGCAGTAAAAATATCACTTAAGGCCAGGCTACAGTATCATCCGATATCTGCTGAAGGTATTCGTCAATAAACAGCATTTCATATACTCTCTGTTCAGCAGAAAAAAGCAACAGTTTAGAAGTAATAAATACTTCACCCGGTGAAAAGGCTGTTGGTGACATTTATTCTGCATGAAATTGTGCTGGTAAAAGTTATAAACTTTTTTAATAAATAAATGACCATTTTCTTTGACCTGGTCTTCCGTGGATATTTGTGAAGAGAGAGAGAATAAAATCTCCATCAAATGACGCATGGCTTACAGATGAAAGAGGTGCATGATCCCTACTGATAGCCACTGACTACCTCTGTAACCCACCGGCCTTTGTCATCTAAAGTGACTCTGGCATGATCATCATCTCTTAATGGTGACACCTTTCAGGTCATGTTAACAAAACACTTTTTAACTCTTGAATGTTGGTGTGTTTCCAGAACACCTTTGAACACAAATTAGAGACCTCATGGCAGTGTCTTTACAGAATCTTACGTGCAGCATTTGGCCTATAACATGTAGAACTAAACTTTTGAGATTCTGGCTTTTAAGCTACAAAAATATCCATTAAGGTCAATTTGTCCAAAGGCTCCAATTTCATCATCCGAGAGTTCAATCCAGATGCCAGCCTCATTGGTTACAGATCCATATGGAGTTGGGTGGTGTAGTCTGCATCTCACGAGTCTGCATCTGTAATCACAAGGTTGTTGGTTGAAACCCCAGGTTCAGCAGAGTGGTATTACTACTGGGTACCCGAGCAAAACCCCCAAACCAAGCTACTCCTGGACTGGTTGACCCTGCTCTCTCAAACTGCACATCACTTTGGGTGAAATCATCTGCTAAATTAAATAAAATGTTGCATAAGGATACTTAAAATAGCTTTTTTTATTCAGGTAACGTGAAGAAAAGGAGAACATGAGTTGTATTTTTACACAATGATCTATTAGATCAATTAAACTATACAATCACTCAGTCGGAGGGAAAAAAAACAGCCTGAGGAAAAAAGTGTGAGGAATTGTATTAAAATTTATTAAAAACTATTATAATATTACCGATCTATTTACTACCTAGTTTAGCTTGTCATTTTTACTGATTCCATGGCAGTAATAATATTCTTCCCCAAAATAGAATTACAGCCTTTGGTGAAAGCAATACTTTCGGACACATGGCAGACGCCGCCCCCCCCCCACCCTACATCTGCGGTGACCAGGTTCGATCCACATGTCCTCAGTCCACAAGAGCCCCATGCACCTTTAAAATGAAACTTAAGCAGTTCAGATATGCGTCAATGGAAGATGGTAGGTGGTGGATGAGAATGGAGGAGACAGGAGGGATAAGAATACCTGGGTATAGCTGTGCAGACATGGACGGGGGGGGCACGGCTGCACCCCGAGCTCTGCTGGCCTCGGCCCTATAAACTGTTATCTCCCAGCTTCCAGTTTATTGGTTCAGTAGAGTCTTTGAAACACCTTGGCTTCCACTGACCCATTGATCTGTCTCGGTTTAAAGTCTCTGTTTTCTTAATTTGCTGTTATTTTTTTACATAATAAACTCATGCACTTGCTGTACAGTTTGCGTAAATTCAGGTGTAAATTTAAGGTTTTCAGTAACACAAACACTAAATCTGATAAAAAAAAACTACACATCTGTGCCATTCCATATTTCCATCTCCATAATGGAGGAAGACTTTAAAAGCACCATTTGACTCAGGAAGCATTGCATTGTGACGGCCAGTGTTCAATAGGAGCAGATTAGATTAAGTGATGGCTTTGTTCTCAAGTGGCATAAGAATCATGCAGAGTCGTAGTGAAACCTGGTGCAGAGTGAGGGCACCAGTGCATCATTCAGCCCAAAGAGCAACACGGCAGATCTGCATACCCCGTAATGGTCACTACATCAGTGTGAGCTGGCACAGAGTGAGGGCACCAGTGCATCATTCAGCCCAAAGAGCGACACAGCAGATCTGCATACCCCATAATGCTCACTACCTCAGTGCGAGCTGGCACAGAGTGAGGGCACCAGTGCATCATTCAGCCCAAAGAGCAACACAGCAGATCTGCATACCCCGTAATGCTCCATGCCGCAGTGAAAGCTGGCACAGAGTGAGGGCGTCAGTGCACCAGTCAAGCCAACGGGTGACACAGCATATCTGCACATGCTGTTTTTGGACTAGTCAAGTGGGCTTTATTGTCTTACCATCCATATACAGTACAGTAATACAGTTGTATGAGATAACATTCTCCCAGGACCGCAGTTTGACATACAGTAGCGAGTGACAAAACTATGGGACATTCATAATAATTTTAAAAAGTAAAAAAACACAGAACAGTGCAAGACAAGGGGACCGGAATTTAAGTCTATATATATAATACGACAGTAAACAATCAACATAAGCAGTAAACTGACAAGAAATAAAGAGTAAAGTGATAAATAAATAGTAGTAAAAAATTACTTCACCCTTAAAGGTTCAGCATAACCCTGCGCTACATCTACCTCTAGGTGTGCTAATTTCTTCACACATGGGATACTGGCATTCTCTTTTCCAAAGATGTTATTTCTGTAATCTCCAATGCTGTAAGTATAATAGACAGGCACGAATGTTCATGCTGGCTGGCATTTTCGCGTGTAACGAATGCTGCACGGCTTGATGAACGTCGGCTTTACGCAGAAAACATTCTTTGTTCCATTAAGAGCCGCTTCCTTCAGCCTTGGCTATCCGACTCGAGATTCCGCTATTAGACTGATGCATGACACAGTCAATTCCAGTCACGCTTAAATAAGCGAATATTTATCTTGAGCCTTCTCCAGAAATGAAAGCGGTCGACTTGACTTTGCAGACTTGCCAGCTTCATTCTGTGAATTGCCCTCGTTGTTAATCTTGTTCGTCAGGAAAATTAATATCAGCGTCTGGGACTTAAAAATGAAGCGGTGTAACTTCCCAGAGTCGCAGCAAACCTCCATCTGTACACCATAATATTTATGTAGTGCTCATTCATTTCTTTGCCAAAATGTTCATGCTGTATTTCCCCACTTGCACACTGCGTACTGCATAGTGTAGCTGTATTACAATCACTGTAGCTTAAACAAAGCAATTAGCTAAGATGTTAAATGAATCTGAATTTAATATGCTAGAGCAAATCAGCAGATGTGATAGCATGTGGGACAGTTCATACTTCAGCTGATACCAATATGAAAATGAGTATAAAGTATGACTCCAGTTGTGTATAAAGAGTTTGACGGAAACTCTGGTGAGGGGTGTACAAATTGAGCAATTGCATTAAGGTATCCGACAGAGACCCAAATGTAGTCTATGGAATAAGAGGATTCCATTGTTAACAAGAATAAATTTTAACAAGATGACTTTTTGTATGTGGACACACAGAGGGTGTCCCATGAGATGTCCAGCATCAACACACAGAAATGAGGTGTTTTTCTTTCCTGGCACATGATACACTGATCACCGAGAAGAGGCTCATGTTCTAAATGTACTTTGATTGTTATACTACATCCGCAATTAGAGTGACGTTAAGCACCGTGCTGTGGATCTTTAGCAACACGCTCTCATGCAGTTCACTCTGCATGTCGTACTTTAAGATCCGCACGAAAGCTGCTGAGGCAGCATCCATTCTGCGGTGCGAATGCAGCAGCTCGGCGGAAAGCACGTTAGAGTGCCGCGTTAGAGCGCTGCGTTAAAGCCGCATCAGCAACGGGGCCTGTGGCTCAGCACCAGGTGAGGCAGAGTCGCAATAAATCAGCTAGCAGCCTCACAGTCCGGCTGCACTCCTTACAACCCACCAAAATGCGATTGCAATACATTACTGCAAAAAAAAACAAAACAAGAATACTGAAATAACCCCGTTTGTGCCCTTCCTGAATGCCTACAAGCTTCTGCTTTACAACATGTTTAAATCTTCAAACAAAACCACAAGTGCAAACATAATTTGTCTTCTGCTATTTATTTGGTCGAAAGTTACGTGACATCCACCGTTTTATAATTCTCAATAAAAAGCAATTTCTGTCTTACACTAAGTAACCAGTTACACCACATTTAGCAAAAACAACTGCAAGCAAACACATCCCATAATTACTGATGAGTTTCTCACAGCACTGTGGAGAAACTTTGGCTCACTGCCCCATGCAGTGAAGACCTTAGACATCACAATGGATTTTAGCACTGACCAGTGCTAGAATATTCATGTTCTTGTCCTGATGGTGAATTGCTGCATTGTTTGGATTGACAAATTGAGCAATTGCATCTCTTATTGTTCATGTTCACATTGTCTGACATTCAGCTGTAAATTCTGGGGTGGCGAACCCATTCCTTCAGCAGGGACATTTAATGCAGCAAAGCATCCTTCAACCATGAAACAGTGCTTGACTGTTGGTATGTTACTCACTGTGGATCATTTGGCTTTGGCACAGGGGCTGCAGAGCCTTTGGAACAGTTTTGTAACCTTCACCATCACTATTTTTAAAGGTCTTCAGGAGTTTCCTCCAATCATTGTGTAATGTTCTTGTAGAACCTTTGTGCTGCACTGTGGTGAGGTTGATGAACTTCGCGAAGTACTGTACAAGGTGTAAAGTATGGAACAATTGTTAAAATCAAATGGGTACTAGAAAAAGCAAGATGATGATGATGATAATTGTATGAATGATGGTAAAGCTGTTCGTGTTCTTCTTGAATGGACAAGAAATCATCTCTGGTTTTCTCAGTGGACGGGGGTTGAGGCGGGCATTTAACAGCCAGCTGTATGCAGAGTAGCGCCTGCCATCTGCTCTGAGCCAAGCTTCTGTTTGGCTGGGTTATTTATCCAGGGGGAAAAGATTAACGCACTCCTTTGCGTGTGTGTTGTCTCCAAGTTCCCTCTCTGATTTCTTGCGGAGTGCTCCCAACGCACCTATCGTACAAAGAACTGCCGGCACCGATGTGTGTCTGCTTACCTCGACCTGCTTTGTTAAATATTCACGCTTCCATGTTTATCATATTCTATTTATGGAGCCACATCAATAGCGGCTCTTTAATAATTCAGAGGTCCTTCAGACTTGGTCCTATTGATAGAGATAACCTGGAAGCTGAAGCTTGACAGGCACCATGTGGCCGGCATGGCTCAGACCTTCTGACGCAGTCGGGGCGAAGGAAAGCAGAGGAGACGCGCTGCAGAGAGTGAAAGCGGAGCACAGGTCCAAACGGCGGTGTGCTGGCACTCTATTGCCGCTCAATTAAGCAGCCAGTGCTCCTCATTCATCACAGCCCCGGGACGCGGCCTGAAACCGCACGGCCGACTTAGATCGCGGAGCAAATTATGTAAGCGGAGCAAGCGAGGCAGAAACCGCAGCGGCAAAGGCAGGAGATGCTGCAAAGAGAGAGGGGACCCGGGGACAATCTGCGGTACGTGAGGAAGCCAGACACACACACACACACACACACACACACACACAGGTTTGTAATTATATCTTTGTGGGGACTCTCCACTCATTTCTATGTGGAAAACTCTAATCCCAACATGATGTCTTGAACCCCTACCCAGCCATAACCTTACCCATAAGTAACCAAACAAAACACAAAACTTTTACCATTTTTAGTTTTTTGATTGCATTCACAGGCATTGTGGATAACATTTGTTGTAAAATGTAAAATTAACTTAATCCACACACACATACACACACACACACACACACACACATGTTTATGCTGCTTAGAAATGGGAATAGATAAAATACACATGTCCTGAGAGCAAATCACTCGGACCCACAGTGAGGAAACACTGTGGGCTGTTAATCTGAGCATCGAATGGAAACAACCAGATCTGTCGCTCTGCGTAGCTACAGTGCAACTGAGTGCAGTGTGATGGCACTCTGTCAGTGTGCAGTGTGATTGACTCATTAGTCCTCAGCTGAGAGCTACTCATTCTTATCAGACATTAGTAAAAATAGATCCCCATGTTTATTTATTTGATCTTTATTGTCATTTTATTAGTGGCTTTGTATTTTGGCCTCTTTCTGGTGTAGTACAGATGATGGGGATTGACATCGCTCGGGAAAGAGCAGCTTATCACAGAAAACACAGCAGACATATCAAAGATCAGAGAGCCAGAGAAAAATGTGAATGAGCTGGAAATCTGTTAAAACTGCCTGTTACAAAACAAATGAGCAAAAGACACCTACAGCAGCAGGAACGCTCAAATCTAGGGTCAGTCATATGATGTCAAAACAGGAATCAATCATCAGCATTTTTTGGCCTTGTTACTGGAGGTGACTGTCAGACTGTTACATGGGCTGTTATAGGATTTATGCTGTTTTTATGCTCTGGGAATGAATGAATGAAGGAATGAATGAATGGAACTACTGGAGGCCAGTTGCTTCAATGCTTTCTCAACACTTCATGTGCTCTAAATATTTGATTTCCTCTGATTCCTTAGATAAAAATATATTATGAGCAACACTTGAGCAGATTTAAATGAGGTATTTCCTTATAACAAAACCAAAGTCCACAGACACAATGAAGACAAAATGACAGATATTTCTGCATTCTTTATAGGTGGTTCCCTTTTGGTACTGTTTTATCCTCTTGATAATTGTGTCTTTGTTGTTCATGTAAAACTAGGAAAGATCACACATGTGGTTCTGGTTCATTCTCCAAGAAGCCGGTCTGACCCACCTCTCGTCTCTACAGCTGGAGGCCTGTGTCAGACACATGGTCGGGTGAATTGTTTCACACAATGAGACAATTGGCAGAGCTACAGAAGCCTCACAGTGGAGCTCCAATCCACTTGGCAGTTTCTCAGAGATGGAAGAAGCCTTGAGAGCTGCAAGGGGACCATTGACATTTACGGGAAAGAGCCCAGTCTGGGTAATGCTCCTGTCCCTTATAGATGATGCGCACCACCTCCGAGACCCCGCCCTCTCGCTTGAAAGTCAAGCTCCGCACGACAGTTCCCAGGTTACCGACGAAAAGTCAGAACCATTAGCCTAGCATCAAGTGGCCCTAACACATACATTCTGGTACAGCACATGGCGTCACGGTGGCCATTTACGAAAAGTCAGGGGAGCTTCGATGGCCCTCGAAAGATCAGTGACACCATACACTGGAAATGGATAGAATTTAGTTGACAGACAGAGCCACATAAGCGAGGGCAGCCCATCGCTTTGCTCAGCCAGAGGGCTTCCGGAAGCTCTGGGAACATCGTTCACATGGAGAAGAAGTTGTGGAGAACATTTTTTAAGACAGCATCATCATCATCATCATCATTTTAGAATTATAGCATTCCCCTTTAAGAAAATCAAAATGCTAATTACTGACAAGCAATGGTTGCTTTTTAGCAAAAGAGCAAAGAGATCATCAGGATGTAAATGATCAGGTTCCTTCATATGAACTGACTTGTTAATTAAGCTGAATCCCAAACTGACTCTATATCATTTTACTGTGTTGTACCATGCATTGTTGTCTAAATATTGATGTTGGTCTGGGAGTAGTTTCTTCTATTGATCATTATGTTCTTGAGTGTCAATGGCTATGTGCTATTTGTGGTCCTGTTCGTCGGTCAATGACATGATCACTCTGTTCCTGCACTTCCTCAGTTTGTCCAATGGGGGCTTCTTTCCACAGCACTCCTGCTTGCTAACAGGCAGCCATGTTGTATTGCACTGGATACAGAGTCAACAAGTGACGTTCAATGAAGCCCGGGTGCTCATAGAGTCATGTACAGAAATGTTTCCTCTTAGAGCAGGGGCAGGATTGTTATTTCTGGGGCCCCACTCAAAAACTCACTATGGGGCCCCCCACCCCCAGATGCATCAGATCTTTTAAAAATTAAATGGCTTTTGAGTAAAGTCAGAATATCGTAGCTAAGCTAGCTGGTTAGCAGAAGATGCTGTTTCAGCATCTCCTAAATAAGGAAATTGTTTATTTAATATTCAGTGTAGTGACTGTTTGTGGCCAACAGGGGGCCCCACACAGCGCTATGTCGGCTGCTGCCTTTGATAAGTCTGAGTGAAAATGAGCAGTGGGCTTATTTCATAGAGATCCAGTGGTGGGGATCAAGTGGGACCCAAACGACAGGCCAGGCAGTTTTCAGTGGTCATTATTTCCTCTTACATAATGACAGGAGACTATTTGTTTCATTTGGTCAAATATCAACTGCTAGCATTTGTAAATGCATATTCATAAAAGTAATTTGCCTTGTAAAAGCCTAATTAACTAAAACACAGCCCAAAGCATAATTATGTTATATGTGATTTATTCTTTAAACCCTAACATAATTATCATCTGATCCAAAGTCTAAAGATTAAAAAACCATGGCTGCATTGTGCTTAAGATGGTAAATCACCCTGTGGCAATTTTTTACATTTATTGTTGTTTTGGTTTGGAGATTTAAGGAGACATGAATTAAATTTGATTCATTTGATCTGTCCCATCTTCTCTACCCTCCTGCATGCTTTAGACACTGCACAAAAGCTTTGCATGCCCGGGATTCCTGCTCAAAAGGCAGAGATGTGGGGTGAGTCTCGTCTTCCCTGGGGTTGGATGAGGCTGGCTCCTGGATGACGTGTGCACGTTATGAAATGAAAAATGAAATGGAATTCTTTAGTTTTCATATTTGCTCTCCTTTTTATGACACACACACACACACATATAGAGGAAGCAAGTTTGGGGTCTAAACAGAGAGTCAGCCATTCACCCACCAGCCCTGGAGCATCTTTCGAGAGGTTAAAGGCCTCGCTCAAGGGGCCAGTGGGGATATGACAATTTTGCTCACCCTGGGATTTGAGCTGTCGACCTTCCGATCACAGGCAGAGAGGCCTAACCCACAAATGGCCATAACACAACACCAAAGCTATGACCTGCCACATTTGCTCCAAGTGCTGAGGCTCATCTGTCCACGGATGCAGGGCATCTAAGTCGTTAGATGCTTTAGCGGATCGGGAAAAAGCTTGGAGTTTCTGGACATCCTGGCCCACAGTGGAACTACAGTCTGCAGTGCTGGGCGTCTGCAGAAGCATATGAGGGACAGACCTGAGAGATTCAGGAAACTGGAAGTGCATATGTTAAAAAAAGACAGCATGCTTATATAAAGGGTGTTTATACAGGCAGTCCGCAGGTTAAAAGAACGTCTCACAAACAGCTCGTACTTATGGAAGGACCGCCATAAAGGCTATTATCTTAAAAATTTGGGTCACATACAATGATTTGTGATAACGAATGCATGCACTACTGTGTGACACTCGTGAAAATATTGCATGGCTTCAGCAGTTTGTAGGGTTGAGGTACAGTACAGTACCGTATTTAGTTACTTTTATTATTTCTGTATTGTTATTATTATGTACTGTATTATTGTTTTTCCAACTTATCTACAAATTAGACTTAAAGACAGACTTAGGGGATGGATCTCCTTTGTATCCTGGCAACTGCCTGTGCGAAACTTCTGCCCCACAAACTTCAGACTCTTAAATATGCAAAATTTGCTCCCATACAAATGTGTAGAATTTTGGAAATATTCACTTGTTTCAATATGCAGCTGCATTGTTGATGAAGGTCGTGTATTTTGTCTGAGACAGATAGGTTTGGTACAGACGGGCCAGGCTGTGTGCAGTCCTAAGTGACACACTGAACACACACCCCCAAGACTTCCTTTCTGCACGCCCGTCTGCTTCCTGTAATCAAGCTGCCTCTCCATTACGTGCCCCCCCTCCCCCTCGCTGAGATGAGAAATCTGTGGGAGGACACAGACATTAAAGAGAATCTTTTCCCCAGAGCCGAGATGCTGACCTGCTTTTAAGCCCGACGGCATCGTCACTAACCGGAGCGGGATGCCATCTAGGTGACAGAGGTGACACAAGCCAGCTTCTATCTTTCTCATACCCTGCTGTGCCTCATACCCTGATCCTCATACCCTGCTCTTTCTCATAACCCCCTGTCATCCTTATACCCTGCTCTTCCTCATACCCTCATCCTCATAGCCTGCTCTTTCTCATAGCCCCGTCATCCTCATACCCTCATCCTCATGTCCTGCTCTTTCTCATAGCCCTGTCATTCTCATACCCTTCTCATCCTCATACCCTGCTCTTCCTCATACCCCTGTCATCCTCATACCCTCCTCATTCTCGTACCCTGGTCTGCCTCAGACACTGTTCATCTATTTTGAGCTTTTAACCCTAACTAACCCTTATTTTAATATTAACATGAGCCAGATGTTATTTCCCTCCATTTGTCAGCTTTGATCATGTCATAGAACGACAGCTCAGGTGCCAGTTTATGGGGGGGTCCATCCCCATCCAGTAACAGAGGTTTCCCCATACGTATCAGGTGCTTGCTGGGGGTGTCTCCTCACTGCCCAGTTGATGGGTGCTCTCAGCAGGACCATCACACGCACTGGATACTGGATGTGGCATCATTTCAAAGAGAAACACACCATGTATGTACATATTTATACAAATATCTACAGTATTCACAACTCGAATTTTACCTAAAAATGTAAAATTCAAAGAAAATCCATCATGTTGGGATGGAGATTTTTAATTAGCAGACATTCCTGTGAAAATTATTTTCCTGTGTTTTTGTCTTAATTTCTATTCTTGTAATTGGCATGAACAGAAGAGAGTGGCAATCCAGCAGGGAAATATGGTAAACATGCTGTTAGACTGAAGTGAAAAACTACTGCATACATGAAAAGTCTGTGAGTCAGATTAAACAGACTTCGTTTACTACCTTCATTTCTGCACCCGAATCTATAAATTGACAGAAATCATCTCATATTCTTTTTCTATATTCATTTAAAGGGGCTGCCTGACCTCTTCTGTGCGCTGTGACAAACAAGAAGGACATCGGCATTAGAATGCAATTAAATAAATGCAATCCATCCACCCATCCATCTAGCCGCCGCTGGTCCAGAAGTGGGTAATGCCGGTCCCAAGAGCCGGCTGAGGGCAGGGGAATGCCCAGCACAGGATACCAGTCCTTCGCAGCGCACACGGTTGCTCACACACTATGGGAATTTTATATGGACGGCAGGAAGAAACCCACAGAAAAAGAGCAGATCATACAAACTGCATACACACACACACGCAGACACACACACACAGGTTTGTAACTACATCTTTGTGGGGACTCTCCATTCATTTCTATGGGGAAAACTCTAATCCCAACATGATGACCTTAACCTCTACCCAGCCCTAACCTTAACCATAAAGTAGCCAAACAGAATATGAGACTTTTGGCATTTTTAGTTTTTGATTGCAGTCACAGATTTTTATAAAATTTAATTTCCCCTTGTGGGGACTGAAAAATGGTCCCCACAACAACAAAATAACAGGTTTTTATCACATTGTGGGGGGACATTTGGTCCCCAAAATGTATTGTATACCTGGACTACACACACACATACACACAGAGAGCAGGGCAGGATTCAAATCTCCAACCCTAGAGGCAAACGTGGGTACCCGCTGAGCTGAAGTATCACCAGTGAGTTTAATTAAGACCTTATAAGAAAAGTCAGGCTAACATTGCCGGTGCCCAGTGACAGGCAGGAGGTCGGCTAGTTAGGGCTGTGATTGCCCACCCTCGGCCAGCTGGGAGCTTTTGATATTGCGTTTACTCCAGAGCCTGACTGAATTCCCAGCTGCAGGAGTATGTAACAGTGTTTTCATGTTTACAGTAATAACATTTTCAGCCTGACCAAAGGCTACACAGATGCCCGCTCTCCCCTGAGTCCAGGGATGGGCTCTGCTTTATCTCACGTCAGCTGAGAGGCGGACAGCGAGCACCTACATCCTGCAGGTTCCATTTTTACCCAATCACCCTGACCACCTAGCGCCCCCCACACTAAACGGCATTACTTGGGTTGTGCGGCAGATAGAAACATACCTCTGAACTCCATCATTCCTTATGAAATAGCAGAATGGGCGACACCTACTCTGGTTTCTGAAGACTGAACAGAAAGTGACCTGGTGATAACCTACCGGTATGTTCTTCATCCCCTTTGCTTCTTGCATAATAAACCGTAAGGTGGTACTGAAATAATTTGCCGGGTAATTTTTGGTATAACAGAACTTCTGCTATCTGCGTTAGTGTATGTCATTTAAGCAAAAACCATTCATTGTCTGACTGAGACATAAATGCAGTTTCACCAATGATTAGTAGCTGAAATGTCAACACACTGTATATCCCGAGGATGTCTGTCTCCCAGAGCTGTGCAGGCTGAGATTAGTGAGGTGGGGGCTTTTCTGAAGGCTTCAAAACACTGCATCTGAATTTTCACGACGGGACTATGATGTGCTTAACATTTCTGTACTAATGAAATAAATGGCAAAATTATTTCAATAATGCAAACAATTATCCCGGGCTCCCTCCCTCTATGAAGCGGTGATAAACTGCACAAGTTAGCTACATTTAAGAGATAAGAGACTTTATTGTCATTGTATCAGAAATACAACGAAATTTGTTTGGTAGCTCACAGCTTAGCAGCAAAGAGGTACACATTAATGTACCACAGTAATATAGAATACAGTTATATATATATATATATATATATATAAAACCTAAGATAACTATTAGTAAGATACAATATAAAAAATTTATTCCCTAGTGCAGTGTACAGTGTGCTGGATGGAAAAAAAAAATTGAACCATTGACAGTGACACTGGAGAGACTTTGTGTCCTCTTGGACTGTACTAATACAAATACTGTACAAATACTACAGTGAGTACGGCCGTGATCAAACACACACACACAGACACACACACACACACGTAGACACACAACAAAACACACACACATGCAGACACACACACACATGGACACACAGACACGCACACAAAGTCATTAGCATGATACAGACAGCCCCCCCTCCTCTACCCCCCCTTCAAATTTATTATTAGCGTTATCCATGGCACCAAGCTTCGCACTCATCTCCCCATCTATGAAAAATGGAACTTCTTTCTCTCTTTCTTTCTTTCTTTCTTTCTTACACTACAGTGTGGTTTTCCCTTTTTTTTTCTTGGCGTTGCACACAACCCATATCGACTGTAGTGCAGATTTCATACCGCCGGCCTGTGAGGAACAGTGAAGAAGCGCTTCTATCAGGAATTAAATTAACAGTGGAAATATTTGATTTTGAAGGTGCATCAGGCAGATCCCCTCGGAAAAGCTCTAAAAAAAAAGTCTCAGCGGGAGGGTAGCGTGAAATGAGGACAGGACCTGGCCGTGGCGCGCGGGGGGGGGGAGGGGTGCTGAAGCAGCACTCTTAGGAGAGAGGGAGTGAAAGAGAGAGCGATCACAATCACGCCTTTCAGAAGCTTGCACAATTACCCTCTGCTGAATGTCACTGGAGGTTAACCCAAACACTTATTTATTTATTTTGACGGGTTTATTTTAAAGGGACATTAAAGGGCATTTGGCATTTGTTCTGTGTGCCATTACATGGAGCCATTAGGACACATTACGCGGCATAAGCACAGCGATCGCTGGCCGGCTCTGCGGGATCTGTGTCGTTCCTAAAGTGAGGGGACGGTGAGTTGGACGTGGCACTGATGCTCCATCTCTCCAACTGAAGGCTCCTCCTCAGGCCTGCTTCCTGCATGCCCTCCTTCCTGCACGACATGCTCCATTAATCTTACTGCTGGCGCTCCTCTCGGCGGAGCTGCCCAGGTAAGGCGGTGCCGGGCAGGGCGCCTCGGCCGGGGAATGAGGTGAGTGACCCTGTCGGGCTGATCCTCCGGCAGAATTAGCCGGGCTAGGACCGGGTCGACCGCCAGCCGCCTGCTGTCCCACAACACAGCCCTACGATCCACGGGGCACGCCCCAAATTGAGTACCGGGAGGCTCGGCCCACCCCCCTCCTCGGAGGCCACGCGTGTCCA
The DNA here is from genome assembly GCA_026777985.1 of Mormyrops attenuatus. NCBI lineage: Eukaryota > Metazoa > Chordata > Actinopteri > Osteoglossiformes > Mormyridae > Mormyrops > Mormyrops attenuatus. Next base: position 7,041,591 of record JAODKC010000021.1, read on the forward strand.
CGCTGACAGGAAGATGGAGAGTCACGGCCGACTGCAAATATAACCCCTGTGTGCCCCCAGACCAGGCCGGCATGACAGGAAAGAAAGCAGGAATAACTGGAATAGATGATTTCTTGGATTTCAGGCTCCAGGCTCGTTTATCATGATGTGGCTGTTTTGGTTTTATTTCGGTACTTCACCGAACTGAGATGCTGCTAGTAGTTTTACTCTACTCGTCAAAATCCTCAATTGCTTCCATTCGGTGTAATAACATCACACCTTCACGTGGAGGGGTTTCCCGTCCTCAGAATGCATGCTCCTGTGGCTTAGCTAGCTTGCTTTCTCCTTTGACGGGGCCCATAATACTCCACTGAAATTACCATAACTGTAATAGCCTGTTTTAGTAACAATACTCTAACAGTAACAGTTATTATTGCAATCAACAGACGGGCTACGTAACTGTCCGCAGTGATAATTGCTTGAATCACATCCTTTTTAAAAAGCAGCACCACTGTATAATAATAATGCTTTTGGAGTGTGTTTTGTACAGTGATGTGCATATAAAATATAATATATCTGTATCGTCCAGCTTATGTCAGCAGGATGTAAACCTTCGTAATATCAGCACCTTTCATTATCTGACGCCTTTATATATGTTTATGTTTTATTTACATGTGTTGTGGGTTTTATAACGTCTCTGCGCAGTGACATGCTCTGCAGGACAGGCTTAACACTTGGCCATATTAAGGTGGAATAAGACATGTACTTTCAGGAGGGTTCCCATGTGGAATGTGCTCCTCAGGTATTTCCGGGGCGGCTTAGGGATGCCCCAGCCGCCCTCATTCAGAGCTGGCCCTATGCCCCCACCCCCGCAGGAAACCCTCTCATTTAGGGTCACAAACAAGGACACCTTCTGTTTCCCCGGCTGGCGGAGGGAAAAATGAGCCAGAGCCTGTTTTCAGCGCACTGCCTAATGGAGAGGATGACCCAGACAGCGTCCTCTGGACACAGAGCCGGCCCAGCACTGAGCACCGGTGCTCAGTTACGTTAAGCACAAAGACAATTCACTTACTCCCAACAAGTGGACTATTGACTGGCAAGATCCCTTCATTTCCAATTAAACTCTTCGAACCTGGCTCAGTCCTCCAAAGCCTCTTCTCTCTTCCCTTACTCTTCTCTGCTAGTAAATAAAAGGCCTCTGAGATGATGTTTTGCTTGGCAATTCAAGCGATCAGGGCTGGCGAGAATGAGATAGCTGAATGTATCTGTTCGCCACACATCCAGGTAGGGCTATGGGATAACAAACTTGACTGTCAGGCTGGGCATTCTGGAGATGGTCTGGGGGCCGGCGTGTTGGGAAATGACTCAGACGCCCACAGCATGATAGGATTTAGAGCTGACGGCGGCAGGGTCTGAGGGAGACCAGTCCACTGAGGGATAATCTGCAGCCTCCTGATGAGAAGAGCCCTCCCTCTGGACAGTGACTCATAGGTGACCAGCACTAGTGAGAGTGACTCCCGAAAGAAGCTCAGACCTGGGGAGGGCACGGGGTGGGGTATCATGTGAAGGAGGGGAGATATTCATTTTATTACTAATGCTACTATACACTAATAACAGGGTAGATATTTTCCATTGTGACTTTCCTGGATTATTTCCAAAATATGAGTGAAACCACCTGAATTGTTGACAGGTCATGTTCAGCGATTGCAGTCTGATGGGGCAGATTCTGCCATGGAGGGGGCCACGATGGAGGTTGGGGGGGTTTGGGGTGACATTAACAAAATGTGGTCTCATGCATTAGCTTCCAGGAAAAGCCAGATTGCTTAACAGCTAACTAACATCAACAATGTTTGGAGGTTTCAGTGACTCGAGCAGCAGGGTTATTGGTGTAAATTATGGAGTACTGCGGAAACACAGTAATGGTATCTCTTACTGTGAAAGTGTGAAGAGGGGCAGCCTCGGCGCTATCCCAGCTGGGAGAATCATGAGAAGAGCACCATCCATTAAAAGCCTCTTCAGATGTAGTACACTCCCTTCCGCCATTATACTACATCTTCTGCCTTTTGATTACTTATTTATTCTTAAGCAAAGTGGCACTCATTAAGTTTTAGGCCAGGTACTTAAGCATAACCTTTGCAGCAGATTAATTATTAACCGTCAGCGACATGTGCGAGGACTCTTAGCGGGCCTTCAAGGGATCGATATGTGACAGCGCACACCTCCGATGGGTTTGCCGAATGAACATCAGCCCATCTGAAGCGACGGCCTCCCAAAGCTGCAAATGGTGCTGGTGGCCTGACCTGCCTCAGGAACTGACTCTCACATTACAACCAGAAAATGACTCTGCCTCAGGAACTGACTCTCACATTACAACCAGAAAACGACTCTGCCTCAGGAACTGACTCTCACATTACAACCAGAAAATGACTCTGCTTCAGGAACTGACTCTCACATTACAACCAGAAAACGACTCTGCCTCAGGAACTGACTCTCACATTACAACCAGAAAACGACTCTGCCTCAGGAACTGACTCTCACATTAAACCAGAAAATGACTCTGCTTCAGGAACTGACTCTCAGTCGAATTTACGGAAGCACTAACGCGAAAAGGTGACATATGCCTGTAAGTAACTTTACATTTTTTCTTTCAATTTATTTAATGTGTCCTTCAGTACATATTTATAGTATATATCTGGCTTATCAGTTTCTTGCTGTAAGGTGTCTTGAATGGGAAGGTAAATCCGACAGGTAAGATTTGACTTATGTAAGGGATTGTGGAACAGATTAGTCATTTTATGTGTCTGAAATAGTCCTATTTTTCATTTACAGGCCTCATGCATAATTTACGATACTCAGATCATTGTTTTTCGACATTATCTGTGTAATTTCTGCGACTGAGATTTAAATGAGATGCACCAGTCTGCCCACACTTGGTGCTCCAGTGCTCTGCGTTTTTATGCAAAATAATAATAAATGCTTTAATGCTTCAAAATAAACAGCCACGTCAAAGAAACACAGCTAGATGCTACCTAGCTTTGAGACTTCAGCACATGCAGAACGGCCTGGGAAGGTATCGAATGCTTCTGTTCTGACACTATTGCACTTGATTGTGTCATGCATCCTCTCTGGAGGTCTCTGTCTGCGTTGAACTGTCCAAGTAGGACTCACAGAGTGACTAGTATTTGGCATCAGGTTTGGAGTACTTTGAGAGCAAAGGAAGACTGACTTAAACAGCAGAGATGAGGTGAGGAAGTTCCACTTGCTTTTGTGGATCCGTAAATCTTGGGGGAAGATTTATGTAGGAACACACATCAATACATTTCCAGGATTAATGTACAAACTGACACCTTTTCTAACAGTGAGAATCAAAGCCTCCATTTTTCATTGAACTGGAAAGCCTCCCTCCTCCGCACCGTTTTATTCTCATTTGCCCAATGCCACATACTCCCCGCCACCCCACCCACTAATAACAAAAAGTATCCCAGTTTCTCCTGATGTCATGAGTCAAAGATAGGTAAAAATGGTTGGAGGCTTGCAGATGAGTAAAGGAACAGCACCCAACAGAGGTAGCATATCCAGATGAGTAAGGGAGTACCAGCTAACAGGGGTAGTATCTCTGGATGAGTATGGGAGTATCAGCTAAGAGTAGTAGCATGTCTGAATGAGTATGGGAGCAACACCCAACAGTGGGGGCATGTCCGGGTGAGTAAGGGAAGGAGCAGCAGCCAACAGCGGTAGCATGTCTGGATGAGTAAGGGAGCAGCACCCAACAGCAGCAACAAGTCATGATGAGTAAGGGAGTACCACCCAAAACCATGTCCTGATGAGTAAGGGAGTACCAGCTAACAGGGGTAGTATCTCTGGATAAGTATGGGAGCACCAGCTAATAGCGGTAGCATGTCCGGATGAGTAAGGGGGGTATCAGCTAAAAGTGGTAACATGTCTGGATGTGTAAGGGAGCAGCACCCAACAGCAGCAACAAGTCATGATGAGTAAGGGAGTAGCGGCCAAATGATTTCATACATGAGGCAGCTTTGCTCTAGGTGCATTCTATCGATTATGTAGCTGAATTCCAGCACATCTAACTGTGAAAATTAAGAATTCTTGCTGTTGATTTGATTACTTTAACATTTAATGTATTAGCAGCAGTGAAATTACCCTTACCACATGAAAATTAAATGAAAAATGAACGTCTGCGAACACACATGGGGAGGCATTTTTGAAGAAATTTATTAGAGGCATGAAGATTAAAATGAATAAAAGTTAAAATGGCATAAGGCACAGCAGAAAATATTTCAAGTAAAGAATTATGCATACTCTTTTTCATCCTTTCCCCAGATGTAAACCTATATAGAAGTAGGAAAAAGGATGAACGATGACTCAGCAAAGCGGTTACTCACCGCTGCCGGTCTTGTGCTCCATTCACCAGGTCAGGTGACTTATGGAGCTGTTCTACTGCCACCATGAACTGAGCCATACTCAAGCCGAAGTGCAAAGAGACGACTTTTCATTGTAAATTATGGGAGGCATACCCGACCCATACCCGTGCTGATATGGCCCTGCTTACAAGCAGGGCCGAAAGCATGACAAAACTGAGCTGGTTGTGTCACCACCATCTTGACCTGACCGGGGTTCTGCACATGGATTATCTGAAGGAAAAAGCATATATTCTATACATTATTTATTATTAGTAGTATCACACATAGCGATTTATTGAGGCATTCCTGATAACTTAGAACTTGAAAGTTTCCAACCTCCTACTTGAAGAAGTACTATATAGCAGCTAACGAAATGGATTCATAATGCAAATTTATGCAAGCTAATGCTAATTCCACTAGCATTTGATGTTAATATACACTGCTCACAGAAAGTCTTGGGATGTCTGCTTAATTCGGTAAAAATGTTGCAAAGTCATTGGTTGCATAACAAAAGTCCATTTACAATTGTCACATTTGCTCTTCAAACCCAGCAATGCTTGTAGCGAGCTGATCCTTCTGCTGTGGAGAACCAAAGTAAACTGGTAACTAGCTCGGTTATGGCCTGGTTCCTGTTTGCCAGTGGAAAAGTGTCATTTGTTCACTGGCTTTGAATACCCGCATTGCCTGGACGGCATCCCAGCCATAACCCCCAGTTTTGTGATGCTCTGATGTTCAGTTTATGGTGAGACCGGCTCACATAGCTGCTGACTCTGCTCTGTGCTCATTCTTGAAGCCGTGTTTCCATGGTGTTTGGCGGCAGTCCTGTTAAATGTCTGTCTCTGTTGGTAAGCTGTGACTTGTGATCATTGTTCCTCTTTGCCAATTCAGTTTATCCACATTTAAATAAGTATTAAATAATTTAGCATTTTTTCTGACTGATACATCTGCACTTTTCTCACCGACTCTTGGCATGTTTTGGACATTTCAGACTCTGTTAGTTGCCTCGTTTAGCTTTGAAAAGTCACACATCAAAGTGCTGACTGTCAGACCTCTGTTATATCTGACACACATTCTGCTAACTGGCACTCGGCCTAACATGACTCACCTTTGTAGCTCAGTAATTGTTATTTAGCTACTTCAAAGTTAAAGTTCTTTTCATGTGGTGTTTCCATTATATTATCCACCCCCTGCGTGTGGAAATCTGTTCCTCTCATGTACACATTACTGGAAACAATTCCTGACTCATTTTATGCCCTTTAAGCACAGCAAAAAATAACAGGCATACATTATGAAGACATGTGTTCTATAGTAAGTGCATTTCCAGCTTACTAAATAAGGGAATTTTTAATAAGCTGCTTTACAAAATAGATTTATGAACTTAAAAATCACACAGTACCACATGGCTCAAACACAGCTTCCGTGACTTCTGTTTTTTTCAGAAATGATATGTCAACACTGTTCTAGCAAATAACTGAGGATAATGAGCATTCATCCATTTCTGTAGTTACTTGTCCTACGTAGGGTCGCAGGGCACACTCACACATGCACACCTAGAAGCAGATTGGACTCTCCAATTAAGCATGTTTTTGGACTGGGGGGAAATCAGAGTTCCTGGAGAAAACCCCCCAACGACATGGGAGGAACATTCAAACTCCACACACAGATCCATGGTGGAGACTTTGAACCCTGGTCTCAGAGGCAACAGTACTAACCACTGTGCCACTTTGCAAGGATACAGTTAAACAGAATTGATCTTCCTGGAGACTAGCTTTCCCTCAGTCTAAGAAGAGCTGGAAAATTCCAGAAACTTGGGTCTTGTGCTGAGCTCATTCCTAGTCTGCCAAACCAGCCTAGTTTATGAGCATGCATAAATTAACCCTCTACATATTGCGGACAGCTTTAATCACACTGTGTACCACAGAAGAGGCTTGTTTACTTACATGAAGGGGGTCCCTCCGTCGCATTGAAAAGGCCACAGGATTTTTCTAGCGGTTTAGGCCACTGAGGAATGCCTCAGGGCGTGTTCTGAGGAGTCTGTATGTGATCAAAGGGTTATTTTTATTGTGATTGAATCCATTTCTGGTATGCAGCCACAGTATCGGTGTTTACATATATTTCCAATTAGTATCTGTCATAGTTTTTGAATTTTGCAGTTAATGTAATTCAGTGGCTCACATATTTCACCTGTATTCCTTACAGAAATGCTCTTGTAAAAAATGACGGGCTGTAACACTGATTTCTGTTAGCTCTCAGTGTACTCAATAGTCCTTTCAGAGATAAAATTAAGCCACTTGATCTAGTCTTAAGTTAGTAATGGTAGTTCTGGAGCCTGCAGTCTCCCAAGTTGCTGAAGTGGAGTTTTAGTAAGATTATTACTTATGCATTTGAAAGCTTACATAAACAGCACTCATATGGTGCTCTATGGTCTAGAAAATACTTCTGTGTTTTTATGGCTATTTTTTCCATATTTTGTCACTTGCATACTTGGTACGGCTTCTGTCCTTCTTGATGATGATGATCACTGCTGGGTCAGCATGGTCTGGAACAAGCTGCTGCCACGACCTTGAGGAACATTTTCACTCATATATATAAGCCCCAATTTTCCACTAAACTTTATAATACTCCACAATAAACCCTTTCCTGGAATTTTGAATAATAGCGATGGTGTGGAAATTGGGGATGTAGTTAGGTAATGGAATATTCCAGAATCCTTACCCAATTTTCAACGTGATACCAGGAAGCCTGAAGACCCATAGTGAAGACAGAATGTTCTGGAGGAATGCTGACTATATGTTTGACAGGAGTTGACATTAACTTGACAGCAGAGGTGGGCCAGAGAGTAAATATCCAGACCAAGATTATGAGTGTCACAATCACAAAGTACTTAATTGGTTGGTTGAAACAAAATCTTGGTCTGGACTTTCATTCTTTAGTTCTGAACTACCCACCTCGATAGTAACTAATAATAAATTTGATCACAGACTTGCTTGGATTATAGATAAATAGACATATGAATCCATGAGAAGCATCTAATGACTTAATAACACACACAAATCTCACTCATTAACATACAGACACGCACAGAGTTAAAGCTCCCTTAGTGACCACAAAGGCTTACTGACATTCTGCCATGGCCATCTCATCTGTTCTTGGATCTCACTCGCTCTAATAAAATATTAAGATGGCTAAAAGTTTCATCCGACACAGAGCCCAGTATGGAGAACGCAGTGTCCCGCTCCGAGATTGGATCATTCATCTGTTTCCACATCCCTAAAAGCTGGTGATGAGGTAGCAAACAGGAAAAAGTAGTCCTCCAGAGTGTGACAGTGAGGATGTCACCGGATCCTCAGGGGCCGCACACTGAGGAGAGAAGGTGCGGCAGAAACGCGTTGGTCCCACAGGGTCAGCCGGCATGCAGCATCTCGGGGGCAATTGGGGGTCAGGGTTCTTGCTGGGGGGCCCAGTGGCGGCATCAGTCTACTAGCCCCCTGCTTGCACAAAATAGGTGCAGAAAAGAGGACAGGGCTCCTATAGGCTTTGTGTGAAATCTAGCAGCAGCACATTCAAATATTTGGTGTTAGGTGACACCAATGGCAAAGAGTATAGAGAAGAAGGCGAAACAGTAGCTACTGGAGGGGGGTAGCAAAGGAGGTGAGTACCACGTACTAGGTGAGGAATGGGGTACAGCGGCAGACCCCAGGAGATCAAAGAGCTTAGGCTTTAACTATTTGGTCCTCATCAAGCTGGCAGCGCCCTCTGAGGGGAGAGTAGAGCAGACACTCAAGCGAAAGCTCAAGAGATCCCACGAAAAATGAGAAAGGAACGTGCCAATTAGCATTAGCTGCAGGTATTTTGCGGGACAAAGACTGAGGAAAACTCAAGGTTTGCTACAGGACAAAAGAGTGGCACGTGAGAAGCTCGGGATGGAGAAGAGGAAGGAAGTGGCATCAGTGGGATCTGAGCAAGTGAATCTGGCCAGTGGGCCGAACTGAGAAGAGAATCTCAGAGCTCACTACGGGATGGTAGCTTCTCCGAAGCAACCTCAATATGTCAGGGGCTTAGAGATGCAGCCCCAGGGCGGCAGGCTCTTCTGAGTACCTGATGAAGTCCCCACCTCGAGCTACAAGGAAAATAAGTGGCTGCTATGACAGCAGAATTCACAAGGGAATATTCACATGGGAATGTTCCTGGAAAGGATGGTCTAGGAATTACCTTATCATATGTACAGGTGAGTGAGAAGACAGCTGGAACATTCTGCTGACCTGACCATGCCTCAGCAGATCAGGAAATCCCTGGCTTCTTCTCAATTTAGATCATCAGTACTGAGCTTTAGGAAGCAATGGGCTCTTAAGGGTTTTCAAGAGGAACGCATGTGCATATCTGTGTAAAGATCTGATTGGATAAACTCAGGATTGTACTGCTGAGCAGAAGGCATTGCAATGCTTCAGCTGCATATTAACAGCCAGGCACAGTATGGGAAAGCGTGAGCATGCAAGGCCAATGTCATGGAGATGTTCAGGAGAGCGTGACAGCGGCCAGAAACACCAACCACACCCTCCTACTGTTTCCCACAGACGGTGGCAATGTTTATTACCACTCAGAACATACCAAGGTTTGGGCGCCCCCTGTTGGCCACAAACTATCACTACACTACGGGGGGGGGGGGGGGCAAAGTGACTTTTTGACGGGGGTCCCAAAAACAAAAAACAAAACCCAGCCTACAAATATAAAAGATTCCAAA
>JAODKC010000021.1:7050876-7069526 GCA_026777985.1 Mormyrops attenuatus
CCCCCCCCCCCCCCCCCCCCCCCCCCCCCCCCCCCCCCCCCCCCCCCCCCCCCCCCCCCCCCCCCCCCCCCAAAGTGACTTTTTGACTGGGGTCCCAGAAACAATAAACTCACCCCTGCCTACAGATATATCTGATGCCCATTCTCAATCCTTTGAGTCTTTATTGGGAGAGAAACTCAAATTGCATTATCTAAAGCATGAGTGCATGTATGTTTGGACAGATCACATGCAGCTCGTCCTCTGGGGCCCAGCGGTATTCATCACTGCTGCCGCGGAAGCAGCACGCTGGAGGCTAACCGCAGAGCGATCTTCACGAGAGAGAGCGAGAGAGAGAGAGAGAGCATGCTGCAGATGAACTCATAATTATAACCATTAATTCAGCAACTATGATTGTCTTGACGCCAATTTTTCCCAACACACAATGGTTTTAGGATGAGAGGTGCACATTGTGACAGTTTAAAATAGTTTGGCTGCTCACTGCACAGTATCCAGCACAGAGCGACACTGCATGTTGCACTGCATTCTGCCACATTTCCTATTTCTGACAATTCTTTCATTTATTTTATATTTATTTTAGCCATATTTTCTATTTCTGCCATTTCTTCAGTTTATTCCATATTTATCCCATAAATACATACATCTGCAGTTCCTGGACATATGTCTGCCTTGATGTTTTGTAAGTACCTTTGTCTTGTTCTGTGCTGTCTAATCCTGTTACATGTTACATGTTACTGACTAGATGGTACGAGTAAGAATTACTGTGTACTGATGCCCAAAAGGCAAATAAAGAATCTTGAATTTCTTTGATTATAGGAGCAGAATCAAAGACACTGAAATGAATATAAATGAATAGAGGCCCCCAAAGGTACCGTGGATTCTGCTGAATACTGCCGGTTTGAGCTCTGAGCCAGACCTGGAGCATGAGACAGTAATGGGGTTATGTCAGCATTAGCTGGCTTTGTCCCAGAAGACACTCTGTTTTAATGTCATCCACCTGTCCACAAAATCACTGCGAACTGCATGCCAAGAGCTCTTAAAGCTAAGAGCTTGCATTTATCTCGCTACGTGTCTAATATATCTGTGATTTCCTGCTCTCAGTCTGCCGTCTTATAGCTGTTGATATTCAATTACGATTGGCGGACTAATTAAAATTAACATATTAACTTTGGCAGTAACAACTGCAAATATGCTACATTTTCAAAACAAATTGTGAGAGAAATAGGGGGCAGAGTTTGTTTGAGACCACCTTAGTCTCCAGTGTGTAGTGCAGGGGTGGGCAATCTTATCCGCAAAGGGCCAGTGTGTATGCAGGTTTTTGAGATAACCTTCAGGTCAGCTGTTCAAACCCAGGTGTGAGGACTCTTCAGCCAATCAGTCCTCTAATTAGTAATCTAAATACGGAATTGCAACGAAAACCTGCATACACTAAATACATACAAACAAAGCTTTCTGGTTAACCCACCCCTGATGTAGTAGCTTGTGGTGTTCAGACTGTAGTGCGCAGCGCTCAGTAGTGTTCAGACAGCATTATGTAGTGCTCAGTTTGTAGCGTGCAGCTTATGTGTTACATACCTTGGTGTTCAGTCCATATCACTTGGTCCATATCACTCAGGAGGACATGTATCCATAGAGAGAGAAGCGCCGGATCCCGTCCTTCTGGACTCTTCCAGGAGTCCTGCTGAGTTTAACTCATTACTGCAGCAACCGCAGTGCAGTGCCACTGGGAATCTCTGGCCTGCCTGTGGCAATTAAGGGAAAATGATATATAATGATGAATTAAAAGGACATAGTTAGGATGAGACAGCATGCAACATATATCAGCATGTATTTCACATGCATGTAAAACGCCACGTAACAATCTGCTAATGCAGCTAGAACAGTGCCACAAACACCATGATGGACATTGGTCAAAGGCATCGAGAGAGTCATTGATGAATTAGCATCGCAGCCGTTAGCCAGTTCAGTGACATAACCACCCCCCAATCGGGCCTGCTTAACCAGGCTTTCCGACACCTCCTGCTGCTCCAGGCTGAAATTACACTTCCTAATTGACCCTCTTGTGTCTCTGCAAGAAAAAAAATAAGCCAAAATATGGGTTGTGGTCTATAATTGACACTCCTGATACCTTTGTAGAAACATAAATGAGCTCTCAGTAAACAGTAAGGCTGCCAGATGATTAATAGCTGGGCCTCAAGCCTGGCCGCCTGCAGCTGGGGATCACTCTGACATCACAGCCCCATGGTTCTCCTGCCCGCAGGATACCCACTCGCCACATACTTACACGGGATGTTATCAGACAGTCATTGCATTCCGCTCATTTGCTATGAATCAAGATATTTCTTAAGGTAAGATCAGATAAGTTCGTCAGCCCCTGCTGACGGTCCTTAAAGTCAGGCGTGTCGTTCATGCTGGGAGGGGCCCAGTTGACGCCACAGTTCTCTGCAGGTGGGAAGCATTATGACATCACAGTCCTCTGCTAGCTCCAAGTGTTATGACATCACAGTCCTCTGCTAGCTCCAAGTGTTATGACATCACAGTCCTCTGCTAGCTCCAAGTGTTATGACATCACAGTTCTAACTTCCCCCAAGTCTTTCTCTCAGTGGTGTGGATTTTCTGATTTGTGTAAATAGGATTCAGCTCTGCAGCTGAGATGGACCACTGATATAAAACATTAGCATCCAGCTTATGCTTTGGAACTCCATTCCCTGAACATAAACCCATGCAATAGTCGATTCATAAATTATTCATACATAAGACTCATCTAAAAATTACCAGGTCAGAATGCGAGTTATAGTATAATAATCGTAAGGCAAATAATTCAGTTTTTCAGTTGCTGTTTATGTGGATACAGCTGATCTCCTCATTTCATTATCTCAGCAATCTGGGAAGCTAGCAAACAGCAGATGTGATGTGAGGAGAGACCTGAGGCATACAGCTCTGCTCTTTGGGTGCTTTCCTGAGGCCCAGCATAAGTGTCCATGTAGGGAACCCCCGCCCCCAGTATTCACACTTAATCACCATAGAGTCGGCAGAAGAGTGACCAAAGACAATATTCTGCAGAGACTCCAGTTATGGAAAATGGTTGAATGGATAGATGGGTGAAAGGATGGATGGACCGTTGGGTGAATAGATAGATAGTAGATGGATGGGTGGATAGACAAATTGATGACAGGTACACATAACATTTGTTTGAAGCAGAGCCATTGTGAATCACTCTCTATAAAATTATATATTGATTATATAATAAAAATGTACAAAAATGCATAAACAATAGTGCAGAGCCGGATTTTTTCATTAATTTAAAATCAATCTCTACATATGAAAGGATGGTACAGGGTAAAGGACCTTCACTGGTGATGGACTTTCAAAAGAAGTTTCTGAAGAATCTGAGGCAGAAGTAAGCCTGGTGAGGCCTCAGCAGCACCTGCTAGTGGCCGTGGGTAACACATGTCCCAGCCTGTCACTTGTAACAGATACAAGGCTATGATGATCCTTATGGCCGTGGTGTGCAAAACTGGGGGGGGTGGGTTGGGTCATTCTCCATGCTCAGTAATTTAGTAAGGCTCCACATTGATTGAGGTGAGACGTGTCTCCCAAACACTGCCACTTCAATCAGCCACCACAGAAGAGTCCGGTCCCTTGTCAATAGCAGCAGCGACTGGACCCAGAGGCAAAGACAGACACACCTCAGCGGTACTGAGATATTCACTAGGACCCCACCAAAGGTCAACATGATGATGACTTCCCCAGAAACCAAGACCACATCGCGGGAATACGAGGATGTTTGTACAACAACAGGAACTGACTGGATAAGATGTGTATCCAAGTTTAGCCAAAGAACCATGCAAAGGTCCCCAAACATGCGGAAAGGGTGTTTCCCCCAGCAAGCTCGCGGAAGCTCTCCAGAGGGCACCTTACAGGCAACACAGGCTACACCCACTTCTGAAGGGGCGTCAACTCGCCAGCCAACTTCACTTTGCCTCAGACAGGGGGCACCAGCAGTGATGTTCGCCTAGGGCACTACATTGGCTATGACTGACACTGGGTAAGACCTGGGGTGAGCCGCCCAATCAGAGCGTCGTACAGGATAAAAGGCAGGGAGTGTGGCTTTTGGCACAAACGCACTTCCTTTCCACTGCCCGCTCATCATTCATCCTTACGAGGTGTGGGGGAGTGAGATGTTAAAATAATCAAAGCCTGTGTATTTATTTTATAGTCATTTAGTGTCTCCTTGTGTTTGAAAAGCTACTCATCAGCAGCATAGAGACGTTTTTAAGGACGACTGCGTAGCAGGTGAGGGAAGAGAGGATTTCTCTGATGTCAGTGCGGCAGAGAGATGGAGGACACCTCAAAGGCATCCTGATTACTAAGAGCTAGTTATTATTTTACAGCTATTATTATTGTTCCACTTTTTTATTGTTATTGTTTTGAATGCGATTACACTGGCTGGTGCGGTAATGGGCCAAATGTATCACTGAATATTACTGAAAGAGTTACACATTTAGAATATCTAAATGTATCATCGGTGATGCCGCATTGGCTTAAGCCAGCCATTAGTAAGACAATTTATGAATGTAATGAATTGAAATTGAATTGACTTCTCAGATAACGGAACTTATAACTCATTCTCACAAGTAGGGTTCCAGTTTAATATTCCGTGGACGCGGAGGAAATGGAAATTGTTAGACACTGGAAAAAAATACTTGATTAATAATGTGGCAAAAGCCTTTAATTGTTTTAATGATCTGCAGTCAGTTTTGAGCTCTGTAAATATTCCTCTTGCGCGTTGACTGAGTAACAGCTGATCCTACAGTAACATGGATATGGAGAAAGTGGGTTTGGACTATGGTCTGAGTTCTCCGGGTCTATCCATGCGAGAGGCTGTCATGTGATATTTCTGAGGCTTGCTGGCCCCAACACTGTCAGAAAATAAAAGAAAACTTTGGTTTTCTTTCATAAAGGAAAACAAAATAAAATGTTCTTTTAAAAAAGTCCTCTCAGTTTTTTTTCTATCCTGTTATTTTAAACTCACTTCAAAAGACTCCCTATGCTTGACGCTCTTTTGAAGTCTTTACTCACGTACAGGCAGATGAGGGCTTGGCAGCGGTGTGCAGGGGGGCCGGGGGAGTGTGTGGGGGAGCTGGATCACCTGAATAGCTAGAGCCAAGGTGCCCGGCCCTTGACAGACGCGTACGCTTCAGCTGTGGCTGGAGGTAACCATTACAGAAGTATGCGATGGTTTCCTTACACGGGGAGTGAATGGCAAGTTCACTGAGCACATGGGGGGGTTGTGCGTACCTGACGTATTTAAGGATCAGCCAAAGTGTGCAGAGCGTGTGCACTCACCACATCCTCAAATCATAAATCAATCATCAACAGGCCTTAATGAATAAGTACCCTAACGTTTAAGTCATTTTGTTACAGATTTCACTTTCCTTATCGGGATTATAAAAACTGAATGTGACCATCCTAAATACAGGGTATGTTTCATACACTTAAATGGCGAATAAAAATCTGCTCCACACATAAGGGAAACATTTTTTATTCTGTGCATGTGGATTTGAGTGGGGCACTCACAGGAGACATCTGAATGGGTTCCTCATCGATGGGCAGGCTTCCAATTAAAGCACGCAAAACACTATTTCACCTAAGGACAGAATGGGAATTAAAGGTGTAACTAATCAGCTCTGTTTACCATTGACCTCTTCACCTAGAAAGTCTTTGCCTGATTGAAGGGATGCTGCAGGGAACAGATGTTAAACGTTCACATTACTCCATATGGGTGACTTGGAGAAATGTAAGGTTATAGCGAAAGGCAGCCCACATGTAAAGAAGCCAGATATTGTTAATAGTGTTTTGGTTTGTTTATAGGGTTACCGTATTTGGGGAGACGAAGAAGATCAGATCAGAATATTAATTCATTTTCACACTCACCGACTAATCAGGTATCAATTGTCTCATAAATATTAGCAAGTTTTTTCTAACCATGCTGTAAAACTAAAATTTGCACCCGGGGAAACCCAGACGTATGGTATCCCTATGTGCTTACTAAGCATATCTCCTTGCATGCACTTTCGGTTTGTCTCATCTGTGACCCTACACCTAGAAATTTGCTGAGCTCATTAATTTGACCTGGGAAAAGGAGTATTACAGGTGTATCAGGTAAACAAGTGGAGATAAAAAGGCGAGGGGGCAGCATTTCATGAGAATGTACGCACCTAATAGGCCATGCCCCTGAGCAGCCCAGCCCATGATTAGCTCCGCCTCTGAGCAGCTCCGCCCCTGAATGGCCCTATCCCTGAGCAGCTCTATGTGGTGAGTTAGCAAAGAAGAAAAACAGCAAAGATTAAACAGAATCATCACTAATCTTGTACACGAATATGGCTGAAGAAATCATAAATGTAACCTTTAAGAGATGGCATGCCATCCATTTCAGGAGCTAGTATAATTACACCCCCATAAGTAGGTCCCTGTCCCAACACAGCTGAGCATATGCGAGACACATTTATCTGTCAGGAAGGCCCCCGATTCGATCCCATAACAGACTGCGTCTGCGGAGAGGAGGCCCCCATGGCCTCAGCATGAGAGAAAAGCCACGCCGTGACACGAGCGGAGACCGACCGCAGTGAACTCCTGACAAACACACGGTGACAGGCACAGGGGTGGTCATCTCTGTCACACGCAACACGTGACCCAAAATAGCCAGCCCTCTCCCCAGCTGGAATTACGTTCTGAATACTTCTGTAACTCTGAAGGTCTCTGAATAACTCGCACTCTGACAGGAACAGGGGGTTATAGAACTTCAACTGTAATACTTCACTGACATGGTCTGGCATAGACATGACCTCTTCTGCTGCCTCCATCCACCATCCAGACCCTACATGACCTACGCATCATATATCTGAAGTTGGCAATAAGACATACTTAGACTTTGAGTTTTTGAAACAGCATATACACACCATATACAGAAAAACTGTTTTATTTTTTCATATAAACCAATATCCACCAAAGAGAACACAGGAGAGGATTCCTGCCTGCACTGGAGGGGAAGAACTGGACGAAAATCTAGTTTCGCCTCCAGTACCACATCCAGTGCCCTAAGAAATTTGTCTGCTAATTACACATTATTGCACAACAGAGAGAATTTGTATCTCACTGGAAACATAAAAAGTGAGGGTCCGGAATCACAGGCAGGTTTGTGTCCCCATAGGGCAGAATAAAAGGGCTGCAGATGAATGCAGCCTCCCAGATCCCAAGGCTCACTGAGGGCATCATTTGAGATGTGCTGGTTTGCTCCCCCAGAGAGCACCACTGTCCACATTGTGAAGCAGGACAGATCTAAATGTAATACCAATTCAGCTTTAACAGCACTCACTGAAGTCCCGCCTTCCCTAGTGGCACGTAAATACAAGAGCATCACATACAGGGCACTTAAATCAGAGAGGCTGCTTGCATGTGTCTGTATGGGCAAGTTGGAGGAGGGGCGGCTTGGATCTCTGCAAACCTGCCCCCCCCCCCGCCCAACAGCATCTGCTCTCCTAAAGAACTGCAGAACTGCACTCCCTCCCCAGCTGATCAAATATTAATCAAAACAGGGAAACAGAGCGATTCTCCCAGTGTGAATATCTGCTAATGGTAATACACAGGTATCAGAGGAAGAGGTGGAGGACTTCAAACAGCACACGTGTGTGTGTGTGTGTGTGTGTGTGTGTGTGTGTGTGTGGCTGGATTAGCTTTATATTATACTATGGGGACCCCGCAATGTAATAAAAACCTTTTATTTTGATCTTGTGGGGATCACGAAAATCTCTGAATGCAATCAAAAAACTAAAAATGCCAAAAGTCTCGTATTTTGTTTGAGGTTATGGCTGGGTCATTGTTGGGATAAGCGTTTTCCCCATAGAAATGAATGGAGAGTCCCCACAAAGATATAATTACAAAGCTGTGTGTGTGTGTGTGTGTGTGTGTGTGTGTGTGTGTGTGGTGAGGCAGAATCAGGGTGACAGGACAAAGGTAAGCAGCCAGCCCAGCCCAGACAGTTATCAGTTATCAGTTATCAAAAAACTCTGTTTGGGGCATCAAAATGGGGCGCTTTCATTTGTTCTGCCCCCCCAACCAACACGTGCCTGATGGCCAACATCATTACCATCTGCTACAGTTTCAGAAATAGCAGTATATATGGAGCAGAAATTGTGTGTGAATAGTAACAACGGTACCAGTGGACTTGGCAGGGGCTGAACCCAGCATAGCACCCAGCTAACACTGGCTAGCAAAACTTTCCATTAAAGTGGTTATGGAGGGCATAGCACCTGCTACCACTCCCTAACAGAACTTCCCGTTCATTCTGTTAAGTTAGCATAGCACTCGCTAATACTGGCTAACATCTTCCCCCCACTTCTGAGTTAACATGGCCCCTGCTAATACTAGCTAACAGAATGCAGTCCTGGCGTAGTACAATTACAAAGTCAAATGCAAGCACACTGTATGTGACGTTTTAATCAGACTAAAAGTCTTTTATAGAAATTAGAGAAATTAACTGGTATAGTTCCAACTTTTAAATTCTGTATAGAAACTACAGAAACTGTCTTGTTTCTTCCTTTCAGTGTCATGATCACCTGCTGTTTAAGTAAAGCTCACTCTACTAGAGTGACCAGATAACCCAGGTCAGGGAGGGACACTTTGAGCTACTTCAGATTTTACAAACCACTTTAAACCTAAAATGCTCCTGTGCTCGGCTAAATACAATACTTCAGTTCCTCTTGTGCTTTGAATGGTTTGTTTCCTTGATCGAAAGACTCATCCAGCTGTGTCATATTAACGTTAGTGACACATGCATGATTATAAGAGACCGACCAATCAGCAAACAGCAAGAACTCAGTGCTTAAGTGATATCCGGCTCAAAATGTATTCCGTGACATGGATTACCTGGTAACCGGAAAAGGGTAGAATGCTCTCTCCGGGTCGGGGAGGGGGTCCTCCCCCAAGTAGAGGAGTTTAAGTATCTCGGGGTCTTGTTCACGAGTGAGGGAAGGATGGGACGGGAGATCGACAGGCAGATCGGTGCGGCGTCAGCAGTGATGCGGGCGTTGCATCGGTCTGTCATGATGAAGAAAGAGCTGAGCCCAAAGGCGAAGCTCTCGATTTACCAGTCGATCTACGTTCCTACCCTCACCTATGGTCATGAGGTAATGACCGAAAGAACGAGATCGCGAGTGCAAGCGGCCGAAATGAGTTTCCTCCGCAGGGTGGCTGGGCTCTCCCTTACAGATAGGGTGAGGAGCTCGGTCATTCAGGAGGGGCTCTGAGTAGAGCCGCTGCTCCTCCGCATCGAGAGGAGCCAGATGAGGTGGCTCAGGCATCTGCTTAGGATGCCTCCTGGACCCTCCCTGGTGAGGTGTTCCGGGCATGTCCCACTGGGAGAAGGCCCCGGGGAAGACCCAGGACATGCTGGAGGGACTATGTCTCTCGGCTGGCCTGGGAACGCCTCAGGATTCCCCCAGAGGAGCTGGATGAAGTGGCCGGGGAGAGGGAAGTCTGGGTTTCCCTGCTGAGTCTGCTGCCCCGCGACCCGACCTCGGATGAGCGTAAGTTAATGGACAGATGGATGGATGGATGGATGGATGAATTACCTGGTTACCCTACGCTCCACCCTACTATAAAAAGAGACATAACCCAGAAGGATGGTCAGTCTTCTGTGTTGAATAATCACATGTTAGAGAATATACAGTGGTACCTCGACCCACGAACAGTCCTGTTCACGAACAAATCAGGTTATGAACCAGATGTTCAAATATTTTTTGTACCGGTTCGCGAACCGTGTTTCAAGCTGCGAACAGACAAACATCCCCCAAAAGGGTCCATTGAAAACGCCCCAAAGAACGACCTGAAGAAATGTACATTATGCCCAAGAACGGTTGTGGGATGTATAAAAAACTTGTTGTAGATGTATGTCTTTACTATATCTCTTCAGAGGTCGAATATCTGAAAAAAGAAAAAAATAGAGAGAGACAGAACATTCTGTTATAGTGGTACCTTTCAGTGATTGATAAACATGTTTGTGATGGTTTTTAACAGTCACATATCTATACATAAAATTACAGTACTTCGTTAATAATATAAATTATTAAGTAACTCTTATTTAAGTGATATTTTCTCGATTCACACATAGTGGCAACTGCGTATTGATTGTTTACAGTACAAACAAAGAAGTCCATCGCCATACAACGCGTGGCATCACGAAATGTACATAAAAATTTCAGGTATATGAAAATAATGTACAGTATACAAAAATGAAATTACTGTTTGTTAGTCTTTTAATGTCAAATGTTTAGTTTTTTGGGGGGGATGTTTTGTGGTTTTCTTCCATGTTTTGGCATCTTTCAAGTGACCAGCTCGCCAACAAGCGTTTGCTCAGTTGTGTATTGGTCCGCCTTCCGTAAACGTATTATTTGAACGAATTATTTGTATTTACATTATTTTAAATGGGAAAAATTGATTCAGGGCGTGAACTTTTCGGGTTGTGAGCTGAGTCCTGAGCCCTTGGTACCACTGTATATAGGTATGACTGTTGTATCACCCAGTTGTTATGTGCAGTGACAGAGGTCTGCTGCAGAGTGTCAGATTTTCCCAAGGCAAAGCCAGATAAAGTACAGAGAGCGTCGAGTGACATTCCCCCCGTTAGACAGCCTTGCTGAATCAGGGGGGGCTTCTGCCCTTTGGCTTTCACAGGTGATGGAAAGTCCAGTCATCCATCACATCTCTATCCCATATGTGCCCATATGGTTCACCTGGTCTTCCCAAGCTTCACACTTTTACCAGAACATTCCCTCTCACAATGAACAGCTTGAAACCAGGAAGCATGTGGCCAGAAGAGTAAAGCATAATGAACACAGATTATGTTGATATGATGGTGTAAGAGAAGCTGAGGCAGCGACCAAGCCTGCATGAAGTTAATCCTCCTGAGGAGCCATGGCCACGTGGTCACTGGTGTGTTTGGGAATAAATATAACTGGAAAACCAAAAGGCTAGGAAACTCGGGAAGATTTCGCACAAACAATGGTACGTTTAGTCTATAAACCAAGTAGGATACCTAATCTTGCCACTCTTGATTGAAGTCTCCCTTGTCTAAAATAATCCCAATTTTGCTATCCCCAACTTTTTATCATGTCAGAACTTTATTAATCCCGAAGGAAATTGCTTACATTACGACTGCACAACACACAAGAACAATACAATGAAGTACTAAAGATTGGTGTAGCTAAATTAAAATAAAGCACTCTAATACAAATTCTATAAATAGAGTAGAATAAAATACTATGTTACCTCATACATAAGTGACTCTGTAATAAGTTGTTATAAATGTAGCTTGACTATATTGAAAATTGTTGTGAATGGTTCTATTGCACATATTAATAATTCAGTAGAATGAGCAGTATGTGTATAAGTATATGGGAGTTCTCATTTAATTTCCCACCAATATCAACAACACATTTATTCCTAAATCAAACATGAGGCTGATTATCACATTATACTGCAGGTTATTTTTCTTTGGACACCACAGTTACCGCACCTACTGTAAGGTCAGGACCATGGCTTCTGTGATATTTCTCTGTCCCCCATTCTCAAATCCCAACTAATCACAAACAGTTATCCAAAAACATTAAGGGACAAAAACCTTCCATGAGTAAACTCTCCTTTGGTTTAGGTAACTGGGATCTTGCCTGGGGTGTACACCAGCCTCCTGGCCCATTCGGCCTCGGACAGGCTCTTTGAGAAAGATCAGTGGTGAGAAGATGGTTGGGTGGATTCTTTCAGTTTTGTTCTTCAAATGTGAACCCTGACACATATTAGTACTCAAGAGTTGTCAGTCTTTGATCGTTAAAAGATACAGTTCTGAATTTGTAACATTTGAAAATGTCAAAGAAACCTTTAGATTGACAGATTTCTTTGTGGGACAGCAGGTTGTGAGTCTCCTGACAAACTTGTTTCCATGGTGAAAGCGTTTGTCATGTGATCATTTCTTTGTCCTGTTGTGACTGTGGCATTCTGGGAGAGCTGGCACCGAAACTGCTGTCAAAACCAGGGAAGGTGATGGGGGGAACAGAATCCTTTACTGCACAGCATAAAGCACCACTCCAATGTGGATTATGTGACAGACGGTCCATCGTGGGGTCATACCGTATAGTGTGTAATATACAAGCACCCAACAAAGTGGGTGCGTATGCACAGAGTAACGTATATGCATATATACTGTATAATGTATGTGGTGACTAAATATATTAGGGGATATTGATGTATCAGAGAGAAACTTTATTTTGCGGACCACAGACCCAAAAACACATAGCGCATAATTTCTTGTTATCTAAGAGAAGAGCTACAACCTTGTATGCCTGACGCAACATTCCCAGCTGCAGCTCTGGGAAACACGGCAATGACAGCGCATGCTGGAAGAGTGGTAGGGACAGCATGTCCGCATGGAATCTCAGCGAGGGCCTCCGTTTGCTATTCAGCCCGCGGATCTGCCATCTCGTTGTTGACAGAGCTTCTCGACAAAACCCATACGGCGGCCGGCGGGAATATTGAGTCCAGCTGAGGACAAATTTCAAGATGAACCTGAAATCAATTTGCCATCAAATTTTGCATTAGCCATGGTCTCTGTGGCATTTTAATTACTGCTGCCGCGGGCCAGCGCTACTAAGGATATTGACACTTAGCACCGTACAATAAACTTTATCGGCAAGCTTTCCCTGATTGCAGTACTAAAGTGGAATAACAAGCTATGTGTGGGTCATATTGCACAGGTGATGAAGACGTCACAGCGGCGGAGCTTACAGCTTACCCAGAATCCTCCAGAGGAACATGACAATAAGCACAGTGGGGGTTTTGTCATCTAGAGAAAGCTAGAAATACCAAAAATAAAATAAACAGCAGATTGTAAGACAAATGTCACAAGAACGACATCAGTTTCTTGTCATAAATCATATGTTTGATGGTCATAAACTCACTCCACTTCTTAATATATATAGTTTCTGTCACGTGTTTTACTGGACTGTATCGTCCTGCCCATTATGTCCGCCTGACCCTCCTGTTTCCTCCCGAATGTGGCCCTGATGAGCCACACTTGTTGCTTATTGCCCCTTGTTAATCTTTGTATTTAAGTCCCAGTTTGTCTCGTCAGCCCCAGTCCAGTCACTAAAGTCAATTCTCTTGTTAATTATGCTCTCCCCATACTAATCTTCTTGTTTTAACCCCTTGCGGTGCTGCTAATTTCCTCACTCGCATTTTTGATCCCAATAAAAACCCCTTTCAGTTCCCCTAACACTTGCCCTTGAGTCTTTCATGTGGCAAGACAAAAAAACAACAATGCTTTATTATTAATTTAGATGTGATGATAAGAGTTTTATTTGTGTTTCAATCAGTCACATTCCCTTATATATCTTTCTGTTTGTTTGTTTGTTATACTACTAATACCTATTAATACTCAATAAAGAAACGTAGCACTTGTGTAATGCATAAGACATCATATTCAACTGACTTAGCTCTGAGACACGCTCACTCTTTCAACTCCGGGACATCTCAGTGAATATGGCACTTTTTACACACAAACCCATGGCGCTTTCAAAGGGAGGGCGCTGTTATTGCTATTAATTTCTGCAGAATAACACTTTGTAAAACCCAGGGGGAGATTTTTATACTGGATACAAAATTATGAGTCAATGTGCTAAATCAATTTAGCAATACAGGCTGAGTGTGGTGGATAGGCACTGTGGGATGGGCGGGTGAGTGACTGTGGTATGTCCTCCTAGGGGACAGGCTCTTTACACGCTGAGAGGAAGAGTGCTCCCTGCTTAGAAACACATAGACACAGCTGGAATGGCAAGTTGGACTGCGGCGTTTCAGAGTTTTCGTTAGATGGGGGTAGATTGGAGATCCAGGTCTAGGTATGGGGGCGAGGGGGGTGCGCTTCTTATCTGGCACAATAAACATCTCGATAAACATCTGTAAGATTAACGAGGAAATATATGTACTCAGCAAGGCTCCGTGCACTGTGTGTCGTGACACATTACCTCTGTGACCATAATCAAAGTCATCTGCCGTGTCTGCCACAGTAGCTCTTTTGTTGGCCTGTACCACATGGGATAGACTTCATTTACTTTTTTGCATTGACGAGTCTTGGCTGCCCAGCCCCCTGTCAGCAAGTGCACCTAGCTAGTACCGGGTGGGACCCGCTTTATTAGGTACGCTTAGCTAGTACTGGGTGAGACCCATTTTATTAGGTTCACTTAGCTAGTACAGGGTGGAACCCACTTTGTTAGATACACTTAGCTAGTACCGGGTGGGATCTAGTTTATTAGGGATACCTAGTTAGTACCAGGTGGGACCCGCTTTAGTAGATACACTTAGCTAGTACCGGGTGGGATCTGCTTTATTAGGGATACCTAGTTAGTACCAGGTGGGACCCACTTTAGTAGATACACTTAGCTAGTACCAAGTAATGGTTTGTTTGGGTCCATGTCCTGAACACGGTCATATCTATCAAGTTTCTGACCCCGTTTTCCTGATCTTTGGTAGATCCATCATCAGATTAATCAAGAAACTATTAGGACAGTTTTATTCAAATTCAATTCCTCTATGGTAGATACTGCAAAGAAGTTACCGAAACATAACTAACTAACTAACTAACTAACAAAAGGGTAGCGGGCTTATTTTAATCTGTGCAGCTTTGGAGAATGTAAAGGATTATATAGCATCCCTTAAGGCTGTATGAAGTAAAACAGTGCAAGTACCTTAAGGTGTATTACATTCCCTATAAAACATTTTACAGTCATTATTTTATGACAGATAGACATTTGTAAAATTTTAGCTTTTGTGAATTTTGAGACTAATTTTTGGCATAAATATATTAGGTAGAATAACATAACTGGCAACAATGAAAAACAGATAAGATTTCTGCATCTGTATTATATAATACTTTAGAAGATCCTATCCTTTGACAGATAATACAGTAGCACTAATGCCCCCT
This sequence comes from Mormyrops attenuatus, assembly GCA_026777985.1. Taxonomy (NCBI): domain Eukaryota; kingdom Metazoa; phylum Chordata; class Actinopteri; order Osteoglossiformes; family Mormyridae; genus Mormyrops; species Mormyrops attenuatus. The sequence continues at coordinate 7,065,899 of JAODKC010000021.1, forward strand.
ACTGGTAAATTTTTATATCAAAACCAGCCGAAGGTAAAAGTATGTTGAAATTCTTAAAAAGATCTCGAATTAGTTTGGAAATTGTGGATCTGTGCCTATGTGTAGCTTGCCTCTCTGTACCACAGAGCACTGTCATTTCCCTTAGAAAACAACATGCTCCTGCGGATCAGTCATGACGCACACAACGCTTCAGTTAGCAGATGTCTTCAGCTGCAGCACCTTCTCTGGCTTCATCACTGTTGAGAACACACTGCCTCAGTCACCGTAGCATGTCGTGTAGCATGAGGCTGGATGGGTGGGGGGAGCACCAAGGCAGGGCAGCACCAGGGCCAGGTGGACTTGTGGTCTGGAGAGAAGCACCATCATGCAGAACCTGTTCTGCATGAACTAGGGACATGAAAGTTTCATTTTGATGGTGGATATCCATCAGCACAATACGGCACTGTGTGCTTGGCTGGCAGTGTTGCAGTTAGAGTGATGCAGTGAGTATCCCCCTACCTCCCCAGAAAAAAATGCAGTATGAAATTACATGGTAAAACTGTAAACTTGTTTGACAGTTTTACTATATATTTTCACTGTTTGACCTGCAACACATGGTTCTACTGCATGGTTCTACTGTGAAATCTTTAGCCAAACTATAAACTTAAACACCAGAAGAGGTGGTCATGAACTTCAAAGTAAAGCAAGAGCTCACAGTTCTACTATGAAATGACTTCTGCATGATTGCATTTATTGGTAAAACAGCATTAGAATCTGTTTGGGGCAGCTATACAATCTATTAATACCTTTTTGTTTGGAATAAATTGAAACAGGCCACCTCTGTGCCTGAAACATCTTTAAACTCTTTAAACAGCAAATAATCAGGTATTAAAATTACAAATTATAAATGTCTGAAATAAACATGCATGAGAGTTATCATAATTGCAACGTGTCTGTTTGAAACAGTTAAAAAATTTTCATTTATTACAAAAGAACAAATACTCTCAGCTACAACAAAGGAGTCTGGCTCTGGCACATTTCCAGCTGCACTTTATAAATTACTTGGTGGATTTCAAATTTTACTTTGGATTTCAGTTTTTGAACCTTTACAAGTTGGACACGCCGGGTCATACAAAGGTCTATGACAAATTTGTTTGCATGGATGTTCTTCATACTTCTCCATGTTGTTTACATTTTTGTGGGTATATCGAATGTGCACAGTGGGTGAGGACCATCGCAGTCAGTGCTCACGCAGACAAAATCTTGATGCTGCAAGCATTCGATCACAAAGGAACCATGTTTTTGCTAGTTGCATCGTAAATACTTGAGTGGACACGTCTGTGTGTACGCATGCAGAGTAGTATAGACAGGCCTTAGTGCTGCGAGTTCATGTGTGCAGAATTCTTTCCTGATAACTTAAAAACCTCCAAAACCAGGAGGGAAAAAACAAAGATTTTCAAATGCATTTTAGCACAGAAGGTAACTTAATCAAAACTTTGCACAGATTTCCTTTCTTCTCTTAAAATAGCCGGAGTAAAATCATTTATAATAACGGCATAAAGGCAGAGGCTTGGCTGCAAAGCAGCGCATCAAAGGAAACTCAGCACCCTCCTCCCTTTTGCTTTTAATTAAACGAGTTTCTGAAATTCAAAGACAGTCAATCTAAAATCCCTTTGATCTTCTAACCAAAGAACAGGCAACGCAGCTGAGTTTAAAACTTGTAATTCTTTAATGTAAGGCAACTCTTTCCACTAATGTTTAAAAAGACGTTTGGCTACTTAAATAGCTGGCGCCTGACCTCCTATCTGCATATCGCTGCAGATATACTATATCAATAAACCAGCATCCCCAAGCCCGCCAGTTCCTCATTCTGCGTGAATAAATGCACAGCCCATCTTCCAAGGATGATTAATCAACTTCCTCTATGCAAATGTTCTGAGAGGAGAATAGCGCTTTCGATCCGAGGCGGGAGAGGAACTTTAAAGGTAATGAATACTGGCAGATGACTCAGAGTCACGGTGTAAGAACGAGACGCAGAAAGATTTTTACATAAACTAGCAACATAAATTTCAAAGTTTTAATCATAGCCTCTGAGACAGGGAGCTGTTGGCTCTACTAAAATAGGTCAGGCTTCCACTGAAATTATTTGATCATGTAATATTTCTGACTTTTCATGTCACTGAAATAATATTTTTCCATGAACAGTTAGCAGCCAAATGAAATCGAGGTGTTTCTTTATGAATCCAGATGACTTAGTGCTGTTTTCTGTGATCTGAGTGCGTCACTGAAATGGTCATCAAATGGTAAGGAAAGATAACAATTTATTTATTCAGTAGGTGCCTTTATCCAAAGCAAAATACAAATGAGAAAACAGCATCAGTCAGTCCCTGAAGCACTTGGGGGTTAAGGGCCTTGCTCAGGGGCCTAATGGTGACATCACTCTGCTAAATCTGAGAGGTGAGCTTCTGATCACAGCCTGGAGGGCGAGCGAGTCCGGTGTGCTTTATTTGCTATTTGACAAGTACAGCTACTAGAATGCACTTTCTCACATATCCCATCATATTCCTTTGAGACAAAAACACACAGATATTTGTATTCATGTCTTTGTGGGAAATCAAACATTTCTATAGGCAAAACTTAACCCCTTAACCCCTTAACCCCTACCCAACCATAACCTTAACCATAAATAACCAAACAAAATACAAGACTTTTGATATTTTCAGTTTTTTGATTGCATTCTCAGATCTTTCTAGGGACCTGAAAAATTGTCCCCACGTCCAAATAACAGGTTTTTTCACATTGTGGGGGACATTTGGTCCCCACAATGTAATGTAAACCTAATCCATACACACACACGGCGAGGATGGGAATGGAACTGACAACCTTCTAATCACAACATATTATTAGCTTAATATCGTCAGGTAAAATCTACTCAACAATGAATCTGTGAAGGGGCCCAAGGCAGCCATTGGGTGAGACTGAGATGAGGAACTGTACCAGGCCAGAGATCAGAGGCCAGGAGCTGTGATTTCAGACCAGAGATCAGAGGCCAGGGGCTGTGATTTCAGACCAGAGATCAGAGGCCAGGAGCTGTGTTTTCAGAACAGAGGTCAGAGGCCAGGGGCAGAAATTTCAGACCAGAGGTCAGACGCCAGGGGCTGTGATTTTAGACCAGAGGTCAAGAACTATGATTTCCTGCGCTATCCATGCAGTTCACTAACAATAACAATCGCTAAAAGGATGACGGCTGTCACATTGATCATAACGTCCATCTTCCCAGCCAATCAGAATCCTTCATCATTTTTACAAAACTAATTTAATGAATGGATAGATTTACATCCAAATGCTTTTCTCACAATGAATGTGAGAGGCTTTCTACAAAGTATACCGATATTCCAGTTCAGTAACAATAATGAGTGAGTCCCCCAGCGAGCAGCTGCCAGGCGCTCGCTTTTACATGCGCAGCTACATGTCCCACACAGGAGGGGCACAGCTAGAGATTTTGGGCCCCATGAAAGCATATCAAATAGGGCCCACAACTAAACCTGGAGCAATCCAAGTATGTTCCAAATTTTTCGGGGCCCCTGTCACTCGTGGGCCCTGGAATCGTCCGGGCGGGCGGGGGGGGGGGGGGGGGGGGGGGGGGGGG
>JAODKC010000021.1:7082220-7116981 GCA_026777985.1 Mormyrops attenuatus
TTTAATAGGCTTTGTCTTAACACCTCCCATTATCCGACATTTTCGCTTATCCGACGTTCTGCCGGCCCATTTATGTCGGATAAGCGAGACTGTATTAGTGACCCAGTAGTGGAAATACGTAGGGATGACGGTTTTCTATGTTTCCCCTTTGTCAGAGGTGACAGTTTTATACATTGCCCCACTGTCACGGATGATGGTTTTCTACATTGCCCCACTGTCAGGGATGATGGTTTTATACATTGCCCCACTGTCAGGGATGATGGTTTTCTACATTGCCCCACTGTCAGGGACAGTTTCCCCTCTGCTAGGTAGTAATCTCATGTAAGGTTAAAAACGTACAGCTCAGGATGTAAGGGGTTCATCTAGAAAAACTGGGAAGCACTGGCTCTGAGAATCAGGCTCTTTCATTTCTCCAGTGTTTCCAACACTATCCAACCAACACTGCTGATGAACAAAATGAAGAGGATGGGGGTGGGTCAGTGCCTTTTATTCTGGACCGTCAACTACCTCACCAACAGACCACAGTATGTAAGAACACTGGACTGTGTGTTTAATGCAGTGTTGAGCAGTACAGGTGCTCCACTGGGAACTGTCCTGGCTCCATTTCTGTTCAGCTTATAAACTGTAGACTTCTCATACAACACGGACAGTTGTCACAAAAATTCTTGGACAACGCAGCGATTATCACTGGTGGTGATGAGCATAAATACAGGGGACTCATCAACGACTATGGTGGCGGCGGTAAAATTGCCTCCAGCTCAATGCTAATAATACCAAGGAGCTGGTGTTGCACTTTTGCAGGGCAACACTGCCATCAGTCAGTCCAGTGAGAATCCAGGGGATGGAGATTGAGGCGGTCCAATCCTATAGATACCAGGGTGTTCATCTCAACAACTGGACTGGGTATACAATGAGAAGGGCCAGAGCTGACTCTCCCTATTGTGGAGACTAAGGTCCTTCGGTGTACAGTTACCACTTCTGAAGTCATTCTGTGGTGTCATCAGCCATCCTCGGCGTGGTTGTCTGCCGGGACAGTAGTTTTGCTGCATTGCAAAGGAAGAAGCTGCACAAACTGATCAAGGCTGGATCTCTACTGGGGTGCACCCTGGACACCTTGGTGGTGGTGAGTGAGAGCAGGATGATGGCCAAATTCCAGGTTATCCTAGACAGCACCTCCTGTCCCCTGCATGGGTGCCTGTGTGCCCTAGGAAGCTCCTTCAGCAACAGATTGCTCCACCCGTGCTGCTCTGCAGAGCAGCTCCATAGATCTTTGGTAGCTGCAGCCATCAGATTCTACAACATCGATCAGCACGGCTCTCTGCCTCAGCCTCCCTGCATTACTGCACTATTATTATTATTATAAGGATCTTTATAGTAATACTTCATACTGTTGCTCTTGTTGTGTGCATCTGATCCTGTTTTTAACTTCTAACAGCAAAATTTACCTTTGCAAGATTAATCGAGAGTGATGGCAGATTAAAAGATAGTAGTGAGGACGGTTTTATACTGACTGTCCTGATGTAATGAAAGGGCAAGTAGAAAGGGATGGAGGGGTGTCAGGAGCGAGAGCTGAGGGTCAGGTCATCCCCTGGGGGGGCACCGAGGGATTCAGCACTCCCCTAAAACCTCAGCTAATAGGTTAATCTCATCCCCTTATTAAATGCTGTCAGACACACCGTGGACTTTACGAGAGCATCGCTAAGAGGTGGTGGTGTGGTTAGATATCTGCCCTTGTATCTGCATGATGACCACACCTTCCAAGCAAACGCATGAAGGCATTCTAGGGAATTCCTTAAAAATGACTACCTCTCCTGTGCAATTCCACTAATGAATATAGAGGAGAACACAGCTCCAGCACTGAAACCACTCTGGCTGAAAGGTCACTTTCACCAGTGAAGCGATGGAGGGCTTTAATCAGGGGAGATGGGGAGTGAGGATTCATTACCACTTCCTGACTGTGAGGCAGGGGTGTTGGGCGGGGGGGGTGCTGGCTGCCTGGTACACAGCGGCAAGCCCAGAGGGCAGCTGGCGGCTAGCAGGGCCTCAAGGGCCTCCCCGAGGGCCCATTGAGGATCCTGAGTGAGGACAAGGAGACCTCTGCTGAGGGAACAAGTCAGAGCCATCCACAAGTCACTGGGAAGCTGACCCAGGCGAAAAGGAAGTTGCGACCATTCAGGAAATGACATCACTGCATCCAGTTCTGTCATCAGCGTACACAAATGGCACATGGTCCAGAATCCCAATCCAAGAGCATGGACACAAATCTTATGAGCCTTTAGTGATCCCAGCAGAGGCAGGGGTCACTGAGATGAGACGTGCCAGCCATAAACACTCAATAGGCTTATTTCAACTGTGACACATTCCTTAACTGATTTCCAGCCATAAGACTTTCTCACAAGCTTTCACTTTCGCATTCAGAAACCACTTTCCAGATAATTCTTGATTTTTTGAAGTGTTCGTTTCTATTTGAACATCTTCGAGGAATGACAGCACCTCAATTGGTGTTAAATTAATGTTCGAACACCATCGCGATAACGTGAATTAGTCAGGGCCATACATTCTGTGATGATGATGCAGAGCAATGGAATCTGGAGGTGAGGCTTGTGATGCAGTGAACACCAGCGCCTCCTGGTGTCCAGGTGTGTAGTGAAGCTACTGGAAAAAGAAGTCACCAGTTATGCTGCAGTGACAGGAAGGAGCACAGGTTAATGCACCTCAGAGACATACATATGCAATGGGGCTCGTTTAATAATATCTGAAGGGTTTAAATAAGATGTCCAGTGGTTTTTTTATTGTCACATCATCCATATGCAAGTATGCAGTAGCATGAAATTCATCTTACAGCTACATGAAACTCATTCCTTTCAATTCAGACTCCAGCAGTTTGAAGTATGTTCAATCCAGTACATTCCGAGCACACGTGTGACAAAAGGCAGAGCCAAGTGCTCTATTAGGAAAAAGGGGTCTTTATACTCCTTAACAGGCATGAGCAAACGACAGCCACTAGCACAGAGATGCCCAGTGGCATTTCTGAAAATGTGTGAGTCAAAGAGCCAGTCCTGGTATGTTGTACGCTTAAGGAAAATAACCTAATATGAGAATACAGGGTGTTAGGACCTGACGTGGATCATTCTGAAACTTTTTTAGAAAGTTTTCAGAGGTTATGATTTATACATCAGAGAATGGTGGCCTGGACTCATTTTAATAGAGGGTGTAAAACGGTAATTCTGTGATTAAGAAGTTCAGGTGGGGGCTATACTCCATCAATTAAGGCTGCTAGAAATGCAGAGCTCACACTCACAGCCTCCTGGGTCAGAGCGGGTAATTAATGCTGGAACCTGATGAGGGAAACACCTACAAATCCCATTCTTTATATCAGTCATTGGCCCCAAGTGCCCTCAGCAGAATCCACAATAAAAACATCAGTGCCCTTCATCTGTAAACCTACATGACCCCCGGCCTCAATAGGTGGCCTATTGAAGTACTTAGGATAGGAGGATACGGGGCGCGGGGGGGGGTTGTCTTATAACTCTTTTTGGGAGTGAGAAACTGAGACCTCATAAAAGCGCTCCCATTCCTTACCTGACTGAGCTCATCACCACGGTACACATAGCTTAGAGGACGGGGTGTCCCATAAAGACAGAGTGGGGTGTGCCATCACGAGAGAGTTGGGATGTACCATTGAGAGTTAATGGGATATCCAATTAAAAGAGGGTGTGATATCCCATCGAGAGACTGTGGGATGTCCCATTAGGAGAGGCTGGGATGACCCATAATGAGAGGGTAGGATGTCCCATCGAGAGACTGTGGGATGTCCCATTAAGAGAGACTGGGATGTCCCATAATGACAGGGTGGGATGTCCCATTAAGAGAGGCTGGTATGTCCCATAATAAGAGGGTAGGATGTCCCATCAAGAGACTGTGGAATGTCCCATTAAGAGAAGGTGGGATGTCCCATTAAGAGAAGGTGGGATGTCCCATAATGAGAGGGTATGATGCCCCATAACGAGACTGTGGAATGTCCCATTAAGAGAAGTTGGGATGTCCCATTAAGAGAGGGTCTGTACATCTGTACCACCGCAGGGCCTGTACATCTCCCCAGCCTCATTTTTTTTTGGTTCAGCAGGTTATAAAAACTTTAAATCCGTAACAGATCAAAATAAATCCAGAAAACAAATTCATGTGAACCTTTACTTCACTTGCACTTCTGCCTACTTCCATTCCATTCTTTTTTGAAACCGATGAAAACGTGGACAGGTTCTCAAAAGGCACCAAGCTAGAACCAGCAATGCACCGGCACCAGCACCAGCACCAGCTCCGTGTTGATGGAAACAAGGCATCTATGTATAAGTATACAGCTAAGGGGTCCTCATTAATGTCTTTCAGTAATTCAGTCACCTTTGCCTCAAGCGTTTTTAAAATTTGAAAGGATTAGCTTCAGCACCATATCCTCAGCATCACTTAGGTGACACAATGATCATCTTGCAGAAGAGCCTCATGGCCTGTGATCAGACAGTGCACCCCAACCTCTAAAAAGGAGGACACCTGTGTCCAATAGGGAGGACTAAGGCTTTTACGTAGAGTGAATGGCATGAAAAAATAATTGTGAGCAGGGCCATTCACTACTTCCACACTTATATATGTGCAAGTATGTTTTATGTGCAATCGGGGGTGGGCGAAAGTAGTGTAACTGTTGACAGGGAGGCGGGTGGGGGGAGGGAAAAAGGAGGAGAATGTTTCCCTCATGTGTGAGAGGCTCTGGTAGTCTGTCTTCACCCCTCCCCCCACATAATATCTAATAAATCCCAGGAGATGAATCAAGCTTTGGTTTTTTCCAATGTGGAGCTCCATAACAACGAGCCAAATCTGGACAAGATCAAATTATAACAATATACATTATACAGACACAAGCGCACCACAAGGGAAATATCTGCATTTGAACATCACTCGAAAGACGAAATGGTAATTGCCTATGAAAAGGGGACGTGTCCCCCTCAGTCGGTAAACTCCCCGTCGGCTTGTAGTGACAGAAATGGCCAGCCTGCGTTCTGCTGAATTTCAAAAGTACGTTTGCATTAAAAGGCTGCAAAATGCTATAATAAGCAAAAGAGCTTTTGCTGAAAAATGTAATGCAACCATTATAAAACCAAAAGAGCAAATGTGCATAACAGAGGGATGAAAACCAGTGTGTGTGTGTGTGTGTTTGTTTGTTGGTTTCCTTGGGAAAACCTCCCTAATTTAACAACACCTCCATACCTCCAGCATTTAAGCTAAAATACAGTCGTGTAGATCAATATTGCTAGGGCTTAAGACACTTACTCAGTGTGCAAGACAGTATAATAGAATGACACTCAGAATAACACTTTAGAAATTTAACAAACTCTGATTACTAATGCATTGACTCCACGACTCATTATCAATTTTGTGATAGAAATTTTTAGAATCTAATTTCTGTGGCTTTCCCTGATATCGATTATACATTTGTACAACATAAATAATAAAGAATTTGTTACATAATATAGAAAAGCAAATAACCTACTGTATGCACTAGTTTATCCTTCAGCTACATGGGTCATTGATCTGATCATCGATTAACACGCCTTTTAATCACGGCGTAAGCCCCAGATTACTGGCTTTATTCATCATAACTGAATTTTAATTTTGAAAAGCAGAAGTGCGAGCATTGCAGTTTTAAAGCATATTGATTTTTCAGTTCTGGGGCAGTATAACAGAACATACCAGTGGATATCACAAAAAAAATCATAAAGGGCAGCACGGAAGACACTCACAAAGATAGCAGCACTTATGGATGTGTGTGTGTCAAAGGCCCCCTTAGTCCCCCTGTGTTTTATTTCATGCTCTCATTGATATACGATCGCCTGCCTCGATAAGTCACCGAGTCTGAGGATAGATCGTCACGTTCTTTTTTCTCCTCGTTCAGCGCTGACAGACAAGTGACAGACGTGCTTTCTTACCCTGACACTCTTTTATTACCAAGACAAAAGTGTCCCGATACAAATATCTTGCAGGCTCTGATACCATTTATCCATTGACTCACAGGGACACATCTGGGCGGTATTTCGTTAAAGTTCGTGCCTCACTAGACCTGAAAATGGGTTCTCCATATGCATAGATCACAGCATGTCCATACAGTTTTCTAGGGGGACACATAGAGAGTCCACGGTCATGCTGAGGGACTTGGTCCACAGCGATGGGCTTCAGAGTTGGACTGGAGTAGAAGCTGGCTGTTAGCTGTTAGGTCAATAGCAGCCATAAAATGATTCGCTTACTGCTATGATTGAGATTAGCTAATGTTCCTCATGGCTGATATGGGTCCGTTCTCAGACATGTCATCAAAGTAGATGACCACCCAAGGGAAACGGGCAAAGATGGAGACAGGAACTTCTGCAAGCTGCCAGGGGCATGGCTAAACCCAAATGGCATTCACCTGTACCGGAATGTTCTGAAGTTGGCCCTGAAAGCTTCAAGGTCTGACCATTGGGGTATAATGGGCTTTTCAGGTGTCTCTCATGGAGATAGAGATTTGTTTAGACTGTGAGCTGTGATTGTAAACAGCCGTCTTATTCATTTCTCACAAGGTTGGAGACCCGTGGAGCAGCACTGAAATCAGTCAGTAGCATCAACATCACAGTGGGTCAGTAGCTGTATGATAGGACATGGGAGCACACAGAGGAAGGCAGAAGGTTAAACTCAGCCTAAGTCACCAGTCACCAGGTACCAAACAGGTAAAATAGCAGGTCCTGTGGTAACAAGAGTGCATGGCACAGTGACAGATTGTCAAAGTGATTACACTTCCCAGCTGAAACCAGTTCCTAGCCCCAGAGCAACGGATGTCAAAATTCCCTCAGCACTGTCGGGAGTGCTGAGTACGACCTGGACCAATCCGAACCGGTGCCGTGGGGAACTGCGGCATCAGGCTGTAATAACTGAGACACCGGCTGTGCAGGCAGGGCTGAGGGAGGCAGCTTGGCTATTTTAGAGGCAAACTCAGCCAAGATCTTAATCTGAAACTCCGTTTGCCGAGCGTCAGCAAAAGGAAAATGATCAAGTCCTAGCAATCACTCTATGACTGACCCATTCAAATTGTCAAGTGGTCCCTGATTAACACTCTAGAAAGACAAGATCCCCGATCAACAAAAGCATGCTAAACTGTACGAATTAGCCACATACCGCCATATTGACTCATCTGGCTCCTGTCACTATCGCCAAAGCAGAATTTGGCAGAAAAACCTCCCTGCTTGAGCGTGAGCTCAGAGGAGCAACAGTGTTGGCGTAGATGGCATCCTGCCGCTCAGAGGGTCTGAAAACCATGTCATCCGTCTGCAGGCAGGTAGTGAATGAGCATGGCCTGTCTGAGGGTGTGAGCATCACAGTAACGCAGCAAGAGTCAGCCAGCTGCTCTGACGGGGGTGCAGGGCACAGGGGGCTGTGAAGGAGGCCAGGGGTAGGAGGAGGAAGGCTCCATTCTTCTCAGCATACGTCGCGGCAGGTGATGCGTCACACAGTCAGATATCTCTCCCCCACCGAACCTCATGCCACCCGAAAGTGTAACCTGTACGTATAGGAGTATAGATTAACATATGTGTGCATTGGCATGAGTGCATATGCGTTGGAAAAGAACTGAGGACAGTGGGTTCCTGTCACCCTGAGGCCTCTCTCAATACATGACTTCATATAATTTCATCTGTTTGTCACACACACTGTTCATTTCTCTCCTACACCTTGAGGGATTTTATCTTGGAGCTCCTGATGGTGGGCTGTTCCCTGCTTGCCCACCCAGCCTGACTACACATCTGCCGTCCTCACCTCCTTACTGCTGGACCGCACCACCCCTCCATCCTGCCAAAGGAAGCAGCTTCCTCACCTGCCTGTCCTGACATCAGCTGGACCTTCCGCATTTATACCTGAACTACACACAAATTTACTTTATAAATCGGGAATTTGCTATTTTGCACTTCCTTTGCCGTCCCCGGGAGGTAGGGTTCCCCCTTTGAGTCTGGTCCCTCCCAAGGTTTCTTCCTATTAGGGAGTTTTTCTTTGCCTCTGTCTGACTCTCTGAGAGCTTTGGGTGGGATAATGTACAGCACTTTGACACAATGTAATGTTGTGAAAATGATCTATACCAAAATAATCTGATTGACTGATTGATTGATTGACATGACAAATATTAAACTGTATTTAAACCCACAGAAACAAAGGACAAACAGCTTCTAGCTACCAAAGCAGACAAAACAGAAAACCAGGAAAACAGAAGTATGAGATGGTGCTCCAAAATTTATAAAAACAATTTATTAATCAAAAACAATCCATGTGCCTCCAGCAGCATTTCATGGTACTTTTGTTTTATTGAAAGAATTCTTTTTATTATGATAATCAAACCGCTGAATGCGACGTGGTCCCTACGCTGGAGGTGCAAATGTTCCATTGGGATGCTTTGTACTTAACATCCACAGCTAACTTTTATATGTACTCTCCTCACACAGGTCACATCATGAAAAGCCTGCTGGACTAGCAAGGAAAGTATGGCATGACCTGGAACATCCAGCAATTAACGGATAGCCAAAAAATACCAAAGGTGGTATGGAGCTTTCATCCATCCATCCATCCATCCATGGTCCCATGGCCCAGCATTGCATAGGGGCCCCAAAATACTACCATTGCCCCCCCTGGATGGGAGATGTATTTCTACAGATTGATAGTAGCAAGGTTGCATTTTGTCAGCGGCCCCATCATTTTGGTCTATGCCACCAACTCTGTGCCCTCTGGCGTCTCTGCATGCGGGGGCTTTGTGCGCTCTGCTTCACCGTAAACACAGAAGCGCATTTCTACATGTTGGCCAAACTTGTGGTTTCCAGAACTTATTCAGTCTTGTTTGAGTCTAGGCAGAAAGAAGAAAATCGTGAGAATATTCATTAAATCATAAAAACATTAAGTAATAGCAACCTTCTTTCTAAAATGAAGAATTCATCAACCTCTTCCATGTCAGACAGCATCTTGTGCAACCTCACGGAGGAGACCCTCCCAACATGGCGTCAGACAAAAGCACACACACTGCACAGGCCAGTGGGGGGGCACTGTTCACCCTTGCTGTCCATGCACATCAAACTGTGGCTTCATAAAGGTATCACAGGCCTAAAACAGAGACCATTTCTTAGGGGGGAGCATGTTGGAAGGAGAACAGACCCCCGCCCACCAGATCGGGAACCGGGACAAACAGATGGACGAGGAGGGACCTTCCCCAATGTCCTAGATTCAGATTCAAAGGACCGACATTTTTAAAGTGAAAAGGCAGCATTTGCAGAGGTCAGTACAGGTGCACAGGCTGATGGGTAAGAAGACACACGGACCTTTCTATGGATGATTACAGCCGTCTCCGCAGCGACCGCTCTGGGGACAGCCATAATGCAATTATAAACGTGGGCTTCCAATTCAATCTAATTAAGAGATATGAGATGAAGCAACGTTCCTTCCTGTTCAATAAGACAGTAAGACACGGCGCTGACCCGTTTCACAGCCACCGAGCCGCCTTTAATGGAAGCGGCTGTGTGGAACAGCCCAATAATGCAGTACTTTAATCTGCCGGACCCTCACCTCTGCCACTGCACCCCAACGGGCAGGCACTTAAGTGATCAAGAGCCTGTCCCCCCAGCCACCGCCGGGAAATGGACCCGCAGCTCACTGCTGTATCCGTGGCAGGTGGATTAATGGGGGAGGGGGGGTTACAGGCGTGTCAATACTGCCCAGGATGCCTCCATAGATGGTCGCTCCCCCACCCAACAGGCGAGCCCTGGGGCAGGTTTACGCCTCGGATCACTGTAGTGTTACTCTGCGTGAAAAACTCAAAGGGTGTGAAACAGCAAACAACTCCTTAAAATGGCGCCTAACACAGAGTGAAAATGATGCGAACGGTTTTGACCATGTACTCTTTGTCTGGCCGTCACCCTTCGCGATGTGCTGAAATCCTGCCTGTGCATGTGACTCCAGCTCGTGAGCAACCCCGAAAATAGGTTAATGTCCCGGCTCATTCCACAGATTACACAGAGCTTGTCTTTGAGAGCCGAGAGGAACAGAAACTTGGTGACCTTACCTTGACCAGACCACACGGAAATTCGTCATCAGCTTTTACGGCTGTATTTTATCATATACTTCTTAAAGAAAGGAAAGTGCCGGAAAAATGGCCGAGGCGGCGGCGGCCCATTCATCATCCTGTCACTCTTCTGACAACCGTTCATAAATACGGCCCAATCTCCACTCCACCTGCTCGAGTTCGCTATTCAGCCTTCGAGCGCTTCCCTAATTACACCCCTTTCTCTCACTCTGAGTCCTGCACGCACCCCAGCACCTTATCTCCCTCCCCCCCAATAAAAAGCGATGAAGGAGCCCCCAAACCCAAGCAAAGACCCTTAAACTCTTATATACACGCTGAGCGATTAACAAGGGTCAGGCCTCTCTCACAGAACAGCCAAAGTGCTTGTTCAGCAAACAGGGGCAGAATATGCAATTTCCTCAAGTTAAAGCTCCAGTAAATTGATTTTTTTTTCTTTGCCTGACACCATTCCTCCTGAATGGAGGCCAGATTATCTACTGGTCTTTCTTCTCCTTCGCCAAGATTATCATGAGTCAAACCCAGAAGTCCAGGCCAGGAGGAGGGACGACAAATGGGGCCTTTACTCACCTCTCTATTCTCCATTACCTCGGCTATCCCTACGGTGGCAGACTAAAGAGTCAGATCTACAGAAAACATTTATTTTTATCATACAGACAATTGTACTTTCTATACCAACCCTGTTCTTCTCAGTGCAATCCAGATCAGTGTGATTGTTCTAAGGAAATGGCTTAAGAGAGTGTGACTGGGGGAGGCTGAAATTCGATCGTATAAATGCCAATCGCATTAATGACGAGGGAGGGGGGGATCAAAGTTATTTAAATGCACGTTGGATTTGCTGATTCTGGGAAACAGTTAGGATGGGAATGACAGCCCAGACAGGAATGACAGCCAGATTGGGAATGGAACATCGGGACAGGAATGACAGTCAGAGGAGGAAATGACAGCTGGGATGGGAATGACCGGACGGGAATAACAGCTGAGGGAGGGAATGACATCTGGGCCAGGAACAGCCGGAACGGGAATGACAGTTGGGGGAGGGAATGACTGCTGGGACAGGAATGACAGCCTAGTCTGCAATGGGAATGATAGCCAGGATGGGAGTGACAGTGAGGGCAAGACTGAGAAACGTGTATCATCTCAGGTCTCAATGCATTTTTTAAAATCTGTTTCTACAGAATTCTGTGGAATAAATTATCTGACATTCTTTGCCCTGTTACCATTTAATGTCATATATTAATGATTGTTGCTGTCTATTAAAGTCTGAGTGTCTTTTTTACTGTTTAATTTTAATGAGTCAGCACCTTTTTCCCTGTTATCAATTTACATACTTATAATATATGTATGTGTATAAATTCTCCATCCATCCATCTTCCAACCGTTTCACTCAGACATGGTCATGGAGGGCCTGGAGCCTACAGTATCTCAGGCAACACAGGGCACAAGGCCAGGGGACAGTATACTAACTGAATTATCTAAAGTGTATATTTCACTCAGAATTACAATTACTATAATTACTGGAACCAAATAAATAAGTAAAGTACCACTGCAAAAGTTACGTGATGTGAAGACGATTAAAAATATTGCGTTTCTTTGTGTATGTGTGTGTGTGTTTGATTAGGTTTATATACATATTTGGTCCCCACAGTGTAATAAAAATCTGTCATTTTGACCTTTTCAGGTCCCCACAAAAATCTATGAATGCAATCAAAAACGCAAAAATGTGAAAAGCCTCGTATTTGGTTTGGTTACTTATGGTTAAGGTTGGGGCTGGGTAGGGGATAAGGTCACCATGTTGGGATTAGAGTTTTCTCCAAAGTAACGAATGAAGAGTCCCCACAAAGATGTGTGTATGTGGTGGTGGTGGAGGCTGGGGTGTGTGTATGATGGTACCATGAGTGTGGGGGTCTGGAGGATGGGGTACCATGAGTGTGGGGGTCTGGAGGATTCTGGGAATTACAATCTCTTTCTCTCAGTGTAACTTTAAACATTTATGCCATTATAAGCCAAGAAAAGCCTATTCATCAATTTAATTTCTCATCCTCTCCTGCAACAGTACAATTAAGGGGATAGCAGATTAGCATCAGAAAGTGATACAGATTGAAATAATGTGCCTCTCTTTCCTGGTGCTAAGAGAACTCTCCCCAATTTGTCTAGTCATTTCAGACCCATTTGGGGAGCGTGTGGACCCACAAAAGACACGCTGTGTTTCCCAGCAATAACTGTATCCATTTTAAAATCACTCACTAATATTGCAGAGCCAAGGAATAATACAGACCCAGCACTGGAGTGTGAATGTGAATGTAAATGTAGGTCAGTCTCCAGGTTAGCCCAGGGATCTCTGATTGAGTGTGAATCCCGTTAGAATGTAAAAATGTGGAAATTCAGAGGAGTGTTTGAAGGTGTTTTACCGCCTTGCAGGAGATGAGAATAAAGGTAGTTAAAGAACCTGGGGTCCAGCTTTGGAATGACTTAAATATCTCCGACGTCAGCATTATGTAAACTTTCTTGAATAATGTGCACTTTCAAGTCCTCTCCTTCATAATGACTTTCCTCTAAGTGAAACAAAAAATAGCAATTTAAGGCCTTTGTAAGAGAATGATATGTTTGTAGGAAGAGTTGTAGGCAGGATTTAAATTAAGCTCCCGACTTTACATATAACAGGATGGATTTTATTTTATTCTGGGGTGTTTATAGTCCTTAGGAAATTAAGCAGACACGATTTTTCCTGGGAAGTCTGCACTACGAACAATATCTCCAAACGGCTATGTCTGATTTCCACGTGAGAGAGTTTTTATATCCTTTGATTTCTTATTGATTTTAAAGCTCCATGTTTAGTTGAATTTACAATGTACACGTCAATGGCAATGAAGAAGCATGATTCCATTTATAGTCATACCTTTTGTTTACGTACATCGCGGCACATTTTACTGATACTGCAAAAACACCAGAAAATTTCAAAGTAAACCTGCTGCGATGACCCGTTTCTTTTTAACAATTAACTCCTTAATTATCTCCCAAACCCCTCTTTCTATGGCAGACATATAAATCTGGAACATACTACCTATTATTGATAACCCTGATGAGAATTTGTCGCTCTAAAGTGATTATTACTGGTGGAGTGTCCTGGGAAAAAATAGCCAATGTGAAACGGGCCTTAGAGCAGTTTAAAGGAAGGAGAGATTAATTAATCATGCTGCAGAGAGATGGAGCCAGGACTGGCTTTATTTTTTAATATTACTTCTGCACTGTCCTTTGAAAGAAAGAACAAAACACCGTTTTAGTAAGATCACTAATTAAGATCACCAATTTAAAGGGTTAGCTACTGCTTGTTTTCATTGGGGCCAAAATGTAATTTTTCCCTATGACATGTCACTTTAGCAATATTTACGGATGACAGAACCCTGTATTGGGTTATTTTGGGCCTCAGAATAATCCTTCCCTTTTAATATGATCGTCGTAAGAGGCACTCGTACAGCTGCAGAGCCTTAGGAAATGTGTGAAAGGGCAGATGGGTTCCACTGCGATCATGAACGGGCTGGTGTGCAGACACTACCCAACAGTATGCTGCTCCCAGTCACAGAGGAGGTTTTCCAACATGCTTAATGACTCACTTTCTGCTTGTGAGCTTGAATCCCAGCCAAGCTGACTAAGGAATCGCTTGCATTTGAATTTAAAAAATTCAAAATGTGTCATCTACAAAATTACCATCTGTACTTTATTTCCGCAGAGCTCCGTTTATATATCCCAGCTTTGTTGTTAAAACGCAACAAGATTTCCAGCTTCGGAAATCCAGAAATCCACTCGTCTCCGTTTATGGGACAGCGGCAGTGATGCCGATATTCCAGATTATTCTTAGAGTCTTGGCACACCGGCCATGCAGTAGGTGACCGCCACGCTCTCTGATCCCAAATGTGTGACTGTGTCACTGAGGGCACAGAGGGCTTAATGGACCGATTCTGTAAATCGCCAGAGTGGTGAAGTGACTTTTCTGTAGGTCGGGGCAGCAGGAAATCAGAGGCTGTCAATGAAAGCTCACTTGACAGGAAATAAATGATGCCTTGTAAACAAATTGCATTATTGCTTTAATTCATACGAGCTAATTAGATTTGTCAGGATGGAAATGTGAATGTCGGGGAATGGAGTCTATCGGACACAGAGGTTCAGGATAAATCCGTATAGACGGGGGGGGGGGGAGCTGATGTCTCTGTCTATGCCGTACCTGTAACCAGATTAAACGTCTCCATTATAACTGAGGATAATGCGCTCTGCGCCGAAGCTCATCAACATTTTCTTAATGTTCTGCACATAAATCGAATAACCATTTTAAATCAAGTCTGTCTACCATATTGGTTTGCCTTTTCCCACTGTAATGCAGACAGGGGCAGGTCGAGATGCAAAACAGACGCATTTGAAGACAGGAGATGTTTAGCTGCCAGCAGAGGGCAGCACTGAGGCATCTCAGCTTCCAGTAAAACAGAATGATACTAGGTCAAAATTGTAATCTTCTGTGGGTAAAATAACCATTTTAGAAATAATGTGATAATAGGTAACATTAGCTGGTCTTTCTATTTGAGCACATGCTGCTTAGATCACGGGCTTCCACAAATAGGACAGAAACCTTGCTTAAAAAAAAGATTTCAAATACCAGTGAAATAAGTTTGCAAGGACAAACCAGTAGCAGGACTGATAAGGTGTGGAAGGAAGGGGAAAAGGAAGGCCCCTAGTGCACATTACCCATAATGCACCAGCCATATCCTCATTAAGTTATAGGCTTAAATGCTTTAAAGCATGAAATTACCTCCATCATAGATTAACCTGGTTTTCAAATGAATGATCCATACCAAGCAGTGAGGTGTAGATTATGAAAATAATAGCGTGCATTGAAATGTGCCTGTGCTTGAGTACAATATGAAAGGCGTGTGCGTGTCTCAGTGATGGGTTACGGCTGAACTTTTTCCTCAGCGTCCCCGATTATTTCCAGGAACCTCCCAGCTCGGCCTTAAACATCCGTCCCCAGCGCTGTTGAACAATCCCCACTCTCCAGGCTGTCGGACACATTGCAGCACATCGCTGTCGTTAATCCTGGGCTTGCGGCTGTTTTTGGAGGGACTCTCACATTCACGGCTAGAGTGAATTAAAGGGTAATGGAGAGACACCGCTCTTCCATGTGCGGTTTGATTTCTGAGCACCCGTCTCATCCAGTACGCGCTGTCAGAACTCTACTCTTTCAAATAGAGAGAATTAGGAAACTTTGGCCCAAATAATAACTGTCCCGTCCTCTGTCTGCCCAGATGGAGAAGGATGCTCAGGGCATTGCTAAGGGCCATTTTACCTTTGACTCATGGGGTTTATTTGCAATTCAAATGGCTGCTTTGGAGAGCTTGGCCACCTCAGTGACGGGGTCATAACTACTGCCCCAAAAAAGCCATCAGGACATTCACAGCTTCTTCTGGGCAATTACACTGGGAGGGAGGGGCATGCCCTCACCAAGGAACAACAGAGAGACAAAAAGAACACCAATCAGAGGCGTTCTTCACTGTGCACAACCAATCATTATAAGGAGCATCATTTTCCCTTAATTGGATTTGACGATGCCGCAACTGATTTGTGCGATATGCATACCCTAATTCACTAGTCAATATCAATTCTCTTACAACATTTAATTGCTTAATTGGTTGTGTGCAGGGTGACCCATAATTAGCGCCTACACCTGTTTGATCCTGGGGGTAAATGCAGATGTGTGACAGCCAGATTCCTGGCCATGCTGGATTGGTTTATGGCTCAGGGAGTCTGTGATTAAGTTAATTTTTTATAATATGCAAAATTGACATGATGCTTTAATTATCATTTGTACAACCACATTGGAATGTGTTCATTTTCATAAACCCCCTCTTTCACCTGTCCCGTCAGAGACAGAGGGTGCTAATGCGCTAAGCCAATACCACACCCCCGTAAGGGGTTATCGTTGGGTTTGAACCCTGAACCTCCGCCAGCACCTCGCCTGCTGCACCACTCTGCCACAGTCAGTGTGTTGATATGGTAACAGACAGCTGCCCCATGCTGCTTGGGACAGGCGAAATGGGCCCCCTGACTCTGAGCAGCATAAGTGGTTGGAAGGTGGGGGTGGCAGCCTGCTGCTGCAGGGAGGAGCAGCCAGGAAGCGCTGTGGAGGCAGGTCAGCTAGGAGCAGGGCTGCATGCAGACAGGCACTGCATGGGGCAGCGCATTCTGGGGCCTTCACTCTCCAGGAGGCGGGCCCAGTGCCACCACTCACTGATGGAAGGTTTTCATTGATCTTCCTTTTGACTGACACCTGCTTGTTATTTCTTTAGTATGATTATGAATAATGTGTTTATCGCATGTGTTACTTTCAGATTTTTGCATGTACTGGACTCTTGGAACAGTTTTCAATTTTGATTAAAAGTCAGTTTAAAGTTTTAGAATGTGTATCAAATGATGTGCATAACAAGAAAGAAGGTGGATGTAAAAATGTGCGTGAATCATTAATCACATCCTCAGCTATCAGGCAGCCATATGGCCGAGCAGCATGTGATCCCAGTAAACCTGCTGATTCTCAGTCACTGGGGGCCGTTACACGTAATTCCTGCCTCTCTCTTCATCTCACCTTTGTGTTGAAACCAGAAAAGTGCACTGGGGCAGAATCCTTTTTTTGTTTCATTGAAAATACTGCAAATTTGAGAAATGAGTGGGAAGTTTTCTTAGCAGCTCTGGGAAGGGAACTTCAGCGAAGGGACCATGAATCCGGCTGTAACCACCTCAGAGAGAACATCTGCAAACATCTCTGAAGTCATCAGTACCGGGAAACTCCCACCTACTACCCGCCTACTTTGCACATTTACACTACACACATGCACAAAATCAAACATAGTTTATACATTACACACACACACACACACACATATATATATATATATATATATGTGTGTGTGTGTGTGTGTGTGTGTATTGAATTTGTATTTATGTGTAGCACCATGGGGGCCCAGGGGAAACAGTATTTTAACACACTGTGTGCTTGAATATGAGTGTGTTGACAATAAAGAACTTTTAAATCTTATCAATCAGCGGTAATGGTCACTGTTTATCTCTGAGTGAAACTAAAGGGCTTCTCCCCTTGTAATGATGAAAAGCTTCCATATTACCTAAAGTGCAGCATTCACTCTTTTAAACAACCGTTCTGTCTTCATCCCTACATGCCTGCAGTGTTGTCCTCTCCTAGCTCGTTGCCCCTTTACATTCCCTGAATGATATTATGTTGCACTGGGCATTGATTGGAGGCTCAGCCAAGCTGCACTTATGCCTAGTCGACTCCTTGACAGCTGAATGTTTATAATGTGCTATTTGCCTCACTTGTACGTCGGACGAAAAGTGTCTGCTAAATATGAATGTAAATGTATGTTTGTTTCTTTTCGGGTTGTTTTTTTCATTAGAAGCTCCGCCTCCAGCTCACCCCACACCCTTTAGGATTTAGTTTTATAAGACTAAGAGGACTGCATTAATCGTGGGAGGTGGCAAGGACAAGATTTTGGCTTTGCATGTACAGCGCCCTCCATAATGTTTGGGACAAAGACACATTTTTCCTTGATTTACCCCTCAGTTCACCCATACTTTAAAATTCAGACAATTTGTGATTATAGTGCACATTCTAGACTTTAATTTATAGCTATTTGCATACATTTTGGTTTTACCATGTAGAAATTACAACACTTTTTATACAGAGTCCCCCTCATTGCAGGGCACCATGATGTTTGAGACATTTGGCTTCACAGCTGTTTGTAATTACTCTGGTGTGTTTCATTACTTCATTAGCAGACTTAAGACATACCTTTTTAATGTGGCTTTTGCTTCAGTTCTATTTTACAAAACTATTTTTTTTAATCTGTGAGCTTATCTATATATGTGAATTTTGTTTATTACTTATGAATGAATGTGACATTTACATAGCACTTTTCCAAACACCCAAAGCAATTTTTCAGAACCACCACCCCTGTGTAGCCCCCCACCTGGATGATGCAACGGCGGCCATTCTGCACCAGTACGCTCACCACACAGTAGCTGAGGTGGTGAAGGGACAGGAGAGAATTCACCAGTTAGATATAGGGGATGATTAGGAGGCCAGATCTGATAGAGCCACAGTGGGCAATTTTGCCCACCCCAAAACTTCTTCCAGCAGCCCAACTTTCCCAGTTGGGTTCCCATCCAGGTACTGGTCAGGCCCAAACCTTCTTAGCTTCAGATGGATTATCTAGGCTAGACTCCATATGTTTTGCATATTGGGTTATTTGCATATTTATATATTTGTCTCTTTTATTACTTGATTTTCCTCTTTTATTTTATTTACCTTAATTTTTTTTCATACTTTCAGTCATCTTACTTTTAATACTTGACTTATTTCTTTTCATCCCAGAACATCTCATCTCATTTATCTCTATTATTTTGTTACTATTACTTGTCCCTAGTGTTCTATATCTATTTTTATCCTCCTTTTACATCCCACCATTTATACTTTTATTTTGCAGTTACTTGTAGTTTTTCTCATCCTTTATTTATCTTTATTGTATTTATCTATCCATCATAACTTTATCCATCATAAACAAGCAGGAGCTGAAGGTGGCTGCAGCAGAGGCCTGGCAGAGCATCACGAGAGAAGATGCTCAGCACCTGGTGACATCTATAAATCACAGACTTCAAGCAGTCATTGCAGGCAAGGAATATGCAACAAATACTAAACATGACTGCTTTAATATACCTACCATTGCTATGTCCCAAACATTATGGTGCCCTGAAATGAGGGGGACTCTGTATAAAAAGCGTTGTCATTTCTACATGGTGAAACTGAAATATTTACAAATAATTTTAGTCTGGAATGTGCACTTTAATCACATCTGAATTGTTCGATTAGAAATTTTAAACTGTGAAGCAGAGGGTAAAATCAAGGAAAAATGTGTCTTTGTTACAAACCTTATGGAGTGACTCTATATCCGTAACATGGAAGTAACATGTAACATTATACACACATTATACATGTTATTTATTTATTTTTTCAACACACATTCTAGTTAGTTATTTACGGAGCCCGGGGGGGGACATGAGAGGAAAAAAAAAAAAAGATAAACATTTGTGAGATCTTGCAAAACATTAATAACTGTGCTGTGTCCGTTTGAAATACAAAAGATGCAATTTTGGCCTATTTATCGACTAATAAGTACAGTATAAACGTAAACGATACAGACATGTCCAGTTAAGTGTGCTTTAAGCATTAAACTCTGGGGGACAATGCACATCATGTAACTTTCATATTATGTGTTATTATACACACTTATTTATTAATAATTGCACTATGTCCATTCACTGCCAGTGACTATAAGAAAGACAGCTTGGCTATTGATCATAAAGTGCGCACACCACCATTGAAATATTCATAAAAAATTTGACCGTACATAAATCTGAAAAATGGGTGTTGTTCGCTTTTGTTGAAAGATATGGCAGCCGGAAAACTGAATAAAGTTAATTTTACCGCAGTGCCAGAGTTAAGGTTTAAACCCGAACCCACTTTCGTGTATGCCTCCCTGATATTCTCGATTGATGATGTATACATGTATGGAAATGGAATTTCAACACCGCGGTAAAGTTAGCTTTATATGCAGTTTTCTGGCTGTAATATCTTTTAATGTGTTTATATATATATATATATATATTAAAATGTTTGTGTGCGCACCTAATGTTCAACAGCCCATCTGTCTTGCTTAAAGTCACTGGTGTTGAATGAGTATAAATAAATGAGTATAAAAAAATATAATATGAACACATGGTAGTATGCATTGTCCCCCATGGTTTAATGCATAAAGTTCACCTAACAGGACATGTCTGTATCACTTTGGTTTATACTTATTATAGGCATACTTATAAATAGGCCAAAATTCCATCTTTTGTATTTCAAACGGACACAGCACAGTTATTAATGTATTGCGAGATCTCGTAAATGTTTATGTTTTTGTTTTTCCCCCCATGTCCCCTCCCAGGCTCCGTAGCTATTGTGTTCTGGCACTGCAATTATATTTAATTACATTTTAAATACAACTATATTTTCACTTTTTAACACATCTAATCTCTCACTTTAATCCATCCATCCATCCATCCATCCAGCATACTTCCATACCCACTTATCCAGCACAGAGTCACCGAGGCTAGGGACTCCTAGATGTGATGTCACCTAATATGTCGAGTTGTTGACTCTTTCATCTTAATTCATTCCAGCAGCTGTTGCTGAATGCTGCTGTTTTCTGGATTGTTCTGTCAATCTGAATCCTTCATGTCACTTTGCCTGCCTCTGTCTCCATGGTTCCAAGCTCCCTGAGATACCCGTCAAATCGCATAACAGCGCCTCCCAGTGCCTCGTCACAATCAGCCTCACCATGGCACAGATGATTGCTCCATAGATCATTACGTGTGATAACTCATCATGACACGATATTAATGGCTGACTGATCCCCCCGTGTAATGAGCCGACACAATTAACTTTATCGCTCCCCTTCAAGCGATATGTACAGACGATTATCCAGCGCAGTGTAGAACAGGGGGCAATGCAGTGCTGCAGTGGTTAGCACTGTTGCCTCACACCTCTGGGACCTGGGCTTGAGTCTCCACCATGTGTGTGGAGTTTGCACCTTCTCCCCATATTGTTGTGGATGGATGGATGGATGGATGGATGGATGGATGGATGGATGGACCATAATCATTACTGCATGTGGCCGTATCCAGGGTAATCTCCAGTTAACAAGATTGTGTCCAAACAAAAGCCTCTCAGGAAAGCAGAGGCCGTGCTGTCGGGATGGCGAGATGAGCCCAGCAGGCTGCCGTTGCAGTGCATAGAAGGTTCCGCGGCTACCTGGGTGCCTGATCGATCGATTGGCAGATCGACGGGTGATCAGGCCCTGGGAGCTGGGAGGATGCTGTTTTCTCATGATGGGGATCAATCGCTTTTGCATCTAACGGTGAAGAGAGTTGAGCTCATTATGCAGGCAAGGTGATGTGGGGGTCTCACCCTGTACCTCCACCACCCCGCCGAGGGGCCTCAGGGAATGGGGGGGGGGGGGGGGGTGTTCTTTGATGGATCTGTCAGTTCTGCCGCTGACAGACGCAGCACCTAAATAAGCACATTTAATGAGGCACCCATCATTTCAGAACCACATATCCAGCTGTTTTGTTCTTTGCTCTCTGTGATGATACTTTTACTTAAATAAACCGCCGCATTTCATGCACTTCCATGAATATTTTTTACGCTGTAAAACATACCTAAAAATAACTTAACTGAAAATTATTTTCCACTCTCTCCTAGGCACACGATGGACTCCCAACCAAGCATGTACAGCGTTGGAAAGGGAGTGAAAATGTGGACTTTCTGTTCAACCGCCTGCTGAATCTGTTATTACTGCAACATGATGCTGCAACGTAACATTTAATCAAGACCCAGTGCCTCAAACTGTCTTGACGTTAGCTATCACAGTCCATACTCAGTCCATCTGCTTACTCTGACATGTTACACTCAAACTACGGTCTGGTGTAAGTTTCAGTGTTAGTGTGTGAATCTGTTTCTGGTCCAGGAAGGTTTCTGTAAGTCAGGAATCAATGCAGATGAGAGCCCAGTTAAAACAGGATAAGGGGCACTATCTTTAAGACTAGGAAAAAAGTTCTAATCGTCCAGTCGTTTTTCAATGGTGGATGAAGAATAATTAATGGTGAAATGTTAATTAAACACCCAGAGTGATTAATTGGAAGATGTAATTAGGATCAAGTGCTTGAATTATTTGGAAGGAAGTGGTCCGGGAGACTCGACACGCTGCCCTTCGTGAATCCTGTGAGCATGGTAATCACTTTAGGGGAGGAAATAATACACGGCATTTGGCTGGGAAACGTGCTCTGACGTTACTGGTGTGAAGCAAAACTGGTTCATATTTTTAGGCAGGTCTATAAACAGCTTGTGAAAACGCCTTACTTAAAAAGCCAACACACGCCATGGAAACCTATACCGCACACACACACACACACACACACACACACACACACACACACAATAATGTGAAGTATGGGACAACAATGACAGGCGGCTGTTGTTAATGAACCAATAACCACCGTGGTGCCTCACCAGTCATGTAGAGAAACATCTCAGGCTGGTCATACAGGGCCAAGAGTGGGAGAAGCGACAAGATGGTGATCTCCAGCTGCCCAGCAGAACTAAAACTGGATACAGTGAAGAGGCACTGAAGGTTTCAGCCATGGCTGTGTCACGAAATGCATGGAAATGTTCAGTGATTTCAATTACAATGATTACCATCCATCCATTTCCTGAAACTGCTCATCCTATTCAGGGTCACAGAAGGCCTCGAGTCTATATGTACAAAGCAAGAAACAGCCCAGGATGGGGCACCAACCCATCACACAGCACAGTCACACAGGCAAACTTAGGGGCAATTTGGTAACTCTGATTAATCTCAGCAGGTTTTTAGATTGCAGGGGGAAACTGGAGTACCCAGAGGGTATCCTACAACGACACAGGAAGAACATACAAACTCCACACACAGAGCCATGGGAGATATTCAAACCCTGGTCCTAACAATATGAGGCATCAGTGTTAACTACTGCGCCACCTCAACTGATTACTGCTTACAAAGAAACATCATTAAAAATGAAATGTAATTTTAAATGTCATATTGAGGCATCATTTGTATAATTATTCACATAGAGGATTAAACAATGTAAGAAAGCAGATAGTTTTACTGTAACAGGGTTTTCGGTGTGTGATGTTTGTAATGATTAAGTTATTCAATACCAAGTGCTCTATTACATACGAAACACGCTGAATGAGCCGTATGTGTCTGACACTTCTGTGTAAGACCACCACTATAACATCAGTAATTCCATAATAATTTATCTTGTAACAAAATTCAGGGTTTTTACATGAGAGACAGACATTGGCTCAAGGCCCTTCAGCCAGCGCCAGAGTAAAGTGTCCCCCGAATATTCTGCCTACGCACATGCTTTTGCTGGCCTGCCAGAGCCAGCACTGCCCCCTACAGGCCACTGCCTGGGATTGTGCCATCACGACGTCAATCCCACAAGCGTAGCTTCTTGGCCCCTGATGACACATCAGGCCACTGCTCTCCAAACAATTTAAAGACTAACGCCTCCCGGTGGCAGAGGGGAAATCAGCCTGCTCCGCATTTTCTGCTGACGGTGGTGTGGCGGGTGGGGGCTCTGCTCAGCTAGCAGCAGCATGCTAATGGGCTGGACCCCGCCTCCCTTTAACCCGCCCATTCATGGTACATCAGATGTCTGTGGAGATATGGCCGCGTACTAGAGCTGCAGGGGGTGTATTGCCTTTGGCGAGTCATGCTTCCTCTCTGGTGTGTGATTAGGTCACTCTGCTGACGCGGGAAATGCTGATGGCCGCGGAGAGAGATTACAGCAACTGCAGAAGGCCAAGGCAAGCCATAAGTCTGACAGTTGCTTTGCATATATGATGTCCATGTCCAAAGAGCAGAAGCTTTACAGAAGTGTAAGAAACTGCGAAGGGGTAACACCGCGGCTCACACTCGGCTGTGAAACACGCTCTGTACTGGTGTGAAGCAAAACTGGTTCATATTTTCAGGCACGACTATGAACAGCTTGTGAAAATGCCTTCCTTAAAAAAACCAACACATACTATGGAAACCTACACTGCACACGCGCAGAAACTGATACTGCATGATACACACATCGCGAAGGCAGTGGAAACTCACAGTGGAATACTGCATGTGCCATGGAATCCAGTACCACACACGCACAGAAACCGTACCGCATACGCACTGAAACCCACATCACGAATGCAACAAAAACCCGTACCGCACACGTGCAGAAACCCGTACCAAACACTGCAGAAAGCCGTACTGCACACGCCGCGGAAACCTGTACCATACACCGCAAAAAGCCATACAGCACACACCACGGACACCCGTACCACACAACGCAGAAAGCCGTACCGTACACACCACGAAATCCTGTACCACGCACCACAGATGGCGCACCGCACACGCCGCGGAAACCTGTACTGCACACCTCAGAAAGCCATACTGCAGACCTCAGAAAGCCGTACTGAATAAGCCACAGCAGTACCCTAAGGCAGAACAAGCTGAGCAATATTTCACATATGGGGAGCATGCGTTATAGAGGTTAGTGTCAGACTGTCTCATTTTACGCGCAGAACAAGATAACCAGGCCAATATTCACATGATACAGCAACATACAGCACACAAGTTCATCAAAGGTTCAATGTGGCACCTGACTTTCATACGGTCCAAATTAAAGCTTTTTAAAATCTTTCTCTGTACCGCTCATGTTAAAGCTCCACAAACTAAGCTGGTGTAGCACACGGCGGTGTATTAATTACAGGCATCACAGAGGCACACATCTCCAGCCATGAATATGTAACGCTTTAAAATGAGCCACACTCACACACAAGCAGCCCAGCCGCGAATAAATACTCACTATCCATCACGTGTGAAAAATTAATGAGACCCTGGAGCTGCGACTATGGCTTCGCCAGCCAAAGGGCACCGAAAAATGATTATGCTTTATTTTAAGAAGTGGGTCAGAGAGTTCATAAGTTTGCTGGGAACATCTTGATGGTTAGGAAAAAAGGGCATGGGGATGGCACTCTTCCTTCAGAAGAAGGGTGTGGGGTCAGTGCTGTATCTCCTTTAGAGGAAGGGTGTGGTGGCAACGCTCTCTCCTTCAGAAGAAGGGTGTAGGGTCAGCGCACTCTCTCCTTCAAAGGGAGGTTGCGCGGTTGGTGCACTCTCTCCTTCAGAAGAAGGGCGTGGGGTCGGCGCTTTCTCTCCTTCAGAAGAAGGGTGTGGGGGCAGCACTCTCTCTCCTTCAGAGGAAGGGCGTGGGGTCAGCGCTTTCTCTCCTTCAGAAGAAGGACGTGGGGTCGGTGCTCTCTCTCCTTCAGAGGAAGGGTATGGGGTAGGCACTTTCTCGCCTTCAGAGGAAGGGCGTGGGATCAGTGCTTTCTCTCCTTCAGAGGAAGGGTGTGGCGGCACTTTCACTCCTTCAGAGGAAGGGTGTGGGGGCGATGCTCTCTCTCCTTCAGAGGAAGGGTGTTGGGGCGACGCTCTCTCTCCTTCAGCAGAAGGGCGTGAGGGCGGCGCTCTCTCTCCTTCAGAGGAAGGGTGTGGGGGTGGCGCTCTCTCCTTTAGAAGACTGGTGAGGGGGCGGCAATCTCCCTCCTTCTACTGAGAGCATGCAACCAAAGTATACTGCATAGTATACTACAAAATATACTGCAAAGCACAGTATAGAGTATACTAAAAAATTATACTACTAAAAAATATTACAAATACAATACAGAGTATATTACAAAGTATACTACAGATTATGCTACAGATTATAATACAGATTATACTCATTTTGTCATGCCTTGCTCATGCCAATCCTCCAGTGTGCCATGCCCCCCTCGCTACCTCGTGTGGAATCCTGATGTCATCAGCTGTTTCGAGTTGTTTTCATTAGTCCTGTGTATTTACGTCCGCGTTAGAGTATGTTTCCCCAGTCCAGTCATTAATGTTGTGATGATGTTTATTTGTTTTCCTGAGTGTTTCATCCGCATTAAATCCTGTGTTTACTCCCCGACTCCTGCGTCTGTTTCCCCGGTCCGTGCCCCAGTGACTCATGACACATTTGCAAACTAACCACTGAATGTCACTGAAGTCCAGGATAGAGTCACCTAGCTCTTTACACCAACGCATGCACTGTTACAGGCTTCCATCCAGCATGTGTCCATATGGCCATGGTAATGATTTTTAGGAAATAATTCACAAACCCTTCATAATACGATCATATTTATCAAAATTATGCACATAATGGCTATATTCTTGATCAGACAACTGCAGTTATGCTGTGTGTGACAGGTACAGTGATACACAGAATGTATACTGATTTATATGAAGCTCACATGGATGCACTGAACTCTATACACACACTTGACACATTGCCGGCTCTGCTTCTTAACTGTGTCTTCAAATAATTTTCAAAATCATTTTTTATTATACATTTTCAAAACCGGACAGGTAGGACGACGAATAATTTTAAAATAACTTCACTGGGACTTTCAGGAACAACCACACAACTGAAATTTCTGGTTGATGCCAAAAGACATACGCAAAGCCTCCCAAGAAGATCTATCAGATTTCCAAAGAAGAGCAACATTCCTGTTATCCTTGTGTGATTACACTTTCCCAACTTTCAAAACAAAGTGGCTTGGATAAGCAGAGAAAGGGATCATAACATATCATAACGTGCGTTTATCTTCTGCACTGTGCCCCACTCTTTGTTATTTAATCCAAATGGGTCAACTTTCCTTAAGAAAAATCTCACCCAAGATGAGGTGCCACTCTCTTACTGTAAATGTTTATTATTCCAAGAGTTTTCTTTAAAATGCGATGTTTTTACTGTAGATACTCATGTGTCTTCCAGTGTTTAATCACTAGGCCGAGGCTTTCGGAGGGTTGCCAGAAGACATGTTTGAGATGAAAGCGAACACGATATTCAGCTCAGACTGGAAACCAGCTTAACCTGGTGAGAACATCACAGAGCAGAGAAGGTAGGATTCGAACCCCACTGTATCACCAGTGAGATGGGTTACCTTTACCGTGCGAGGCAGTGAGGCAGGACCTGCCATGTCCTGTGTTCATCACCATCACCACAGTCTGCTCAACTAAGCGCAACTGTCTAGGTGATTAAATCCTGCCACCCCCCCCCCCACCTCCCACCACATACCCACACAAAGCGGCACAGTGCTTAGTACTGTTGCCTCACACGTCTGCCCCCACTTTGCAATAATACCACTTAGAAATTTCACAAACGGACTTAATGCAGAGGTGGCATCCTATGACAGTAATAAATTCAATGAGGTCTTCAGAAAGGCGCCTTCTTTCACAAATATTATTAAACATGACTACATGGCTAGGTGTTTGATATTATATACCTGTGGCAATTGCTCTGACAACTGAATTCACTGATTAGGCAGTGTGTCCCAATTCTTTTTGGGACACACTGCCTAGTCCATTGATGTGACTCTTTTAGTGAATCCTATGTTTGTCAAAACCTGAGTGTATTTTTTTAAGGGTTCATTGCATGCAGATGTTTAATGTGGATAATAAAAATAATGCAGACACGCGTGATTAAAAGCAGGATACCAACGTCAGGCTAAATGAAGCCTCAGCTTTAACGAGTCTTCATGACGCCTGCCACACCACCCAGAGCCTAGACTTTCAAATTTATTTCTTCAAGCTATCTGGAAAACCTTTCAACAAATAAAGATTTGAATGATGTTTTCTTGACTCTGAGAAGAAATACAATGAGACCATCATTACCCACCCAATTAAAGGAATATTATTTGTGCAAAACCTGAAGTCCACCTGAGCTTAGGGCTGCATGATTCTGAGTAAAATGGGAATCAGGATTCTTTTTTGACTCTGAATCGTTATCGTGGATTTCTCTCACAATTCTTGAGCAATATATTTCTATCTTCATTATTTTTTTGCATAACAAATTGTCTTTATGAAGATGGAACGACCAATATGAGATGCATGATATATCGGTTAACATACTGATATTGCTGCCTGATATTTAAATGAAATTAAAATACGTAGTTAGCAGCAGGAGCACTAAAGACATGATTACTGAAATAATGGAGATGATTACATAGGATTATGGAGATGATTACATGGGATTATGGAGATGATTACATTGGATTACAGGTTTCCCAACCCCTCGCTCTGTGGATCAGAACAGGTCTGTGGTCAGTATTCCAGGGGGGCGCCGAATACTGTGGTTTTGTGGAAGGACATGTTAACTTCTAAAAACAAACTATTCATTTCCAATTATGACCCTTAACATTCATGCATTCCGTTCGCATTTGGAAAAAAGTGGAAATGATTAAACTTATGACCCCCCCACCCTCATTGCCGTTTTCCACAGGCATCAAACGTTGGGAACCCCTAGAGTGGACAGTCAGCCATTTTCCATAGAAGGTTTTCATCAGCTCATTCCCCATTCGGCCATGGCCTCCACCCCCTTGCGTCCACCCCTGTCACAGAACAGGAAGCAATGTAACATCCTCTAATCTGCTCCAGCAAGCGTGGCAAGTTTCATCACTTTTTCTGAAGAAAAAGAAAATATTCACTTTTCCACTTGTGACTGACTTTTCCTTATTGTACTGCACTGTAACTTGCAGTATTACAGTATATTCAAAGCTGTCTTGAGTGAATTTAAAAGGATTTTAACATGTAACACTTCTTACTTTCAATACTTAAGTGCTTTTTTATTTTTACTTGAGTAGTACTTTACTGGATGACTTTTACTTGAGTAACATTTCTTAAGTACTTAAGTACCAACCTTGAGTACTTCGTCCAGCACCACTAACAAGCCAATTCTGGGTGTCAGCCAGCTGTGGGATCCTAAAGAGCAGGAATGCAGAGACACATTGGGCCTCACCTCCTGGATTGGCAAGACTGAGTGCTGACCTAAATATTACTGGGAAAATATTGACATTCTTGAAAATTTGCAAGCCATTAGAGCTTGAGAGACGTATTACAGATGCGTCAAGCAGAGACTCGGATTTAGATATTTATTCACTGATGGTTTATAATTCTTTGTTTTTTGTAAATAGATGTTGAGTTCATGACCGAGTTCATGGCATCTTCTCACATCTCAGAGATATAGATTGGCTTGGTGAGGATGCAGGGTCCCATTCTCACATGAGGAGAGGTGTCTTCACTCTGGAACATCCAGATGCTCCAACCCTCGCCTGACACCACAATACCCATCCTAACTATCTTCATGCACAGGATCTCCATGAATGTGATTGAAAAGTATCTTCAGCTATGGGGCAGAGCTTAGATACCATCGATCCATTTTGTCAATGCTTATCTTAGTGAGGGTCACAACAGTGTCTTATACATTTTTTGCTTAATTATTAATTATTAACTATGGTTTTTGTTCATAAACCAATCACTGTCCAATGTTCTTTCTAACAAACGGCAAAGACGCCTTATTATTATTATTATTAATAATAATAATAATAATAATATAACTGCATAATAAAAATAATATCAGAGATAGATACAGGGTGTCTGGGCTCAGCCTTAGAGATGTGGTGACGAGCTCAGACATCTGGGAGGAGCTCAAAGCAGAGCTGTTGCTCCTCTGCATCGAAAGGAGCCAGCTGAGGTGGTTTTGGCATCTATCTAAAACGTTTCCTGGACGCCTCCCTGAGGAGTCCCAGGGACAGACCCAGGACATGCTGGAGAAAAAATATCTGTCATCTGGCCTGGGGGTGTCTGGGTATCCCCTCGGAGGAGCTGGAGGAGGTGGCTGGGGAGAAGGAGGTCTGCTGTCACAACCCAGAGCCAGATAAGTGGTAGACGATTGATGGATAGATGAGAGGTGTGTATGGAGGCTGCAGGAAACTCCCACACAAACAGAGCATACAGGCATGGACACCCAAAGAAGTCCCAGACATGCATACAGATGGACACAGGCACAGGTACTGGAAGAAGACACTGGAACAGATGCACACAGAAGACAAAGATGCAGACTCGCTTTGCAGTCGGAATGCCAATCTCTAAAGTTGTCTGTTGTATCACACTCAGGGATGGGAGATCACATGATTCATTAAGGTGACACCAGGAACAGTACAGTGACACTGCTGCAGTTGATGTGGATGCTGTAGAGCTACAGGAAGCAGCATGCCGCCTGACTCTGAGATTCAGGGCATTGCCCGCTATACTAAGGAGTAACCCTTCCATATGCTGAGTCACAGAGGCGTAATCATGGACTCTCAGGCCCCCCGTCCTCTCCGGATGGCTTATCCTCCTTTGCCTCCAGCTGCTCGCTCTCTGGGGGTTTATGGCTGTCCAGGATCCCATTCCTGAGACATTCCAAACTTTCTCCTGAATGTTTATCCTGTTGTCTGTGGGGCGTCGAGCCAGCTGGCATGTCACTGTGCTCAAATAAAACAATGTAATGACTCAGGCACAGAGCAGAAATGTACAAATACTGCAATTAATTAAATAAGCAAAGTGGAGCCTGGAATTACCTCTGCTTTCAGAAAATTCTTGCAGAGCTAGCACAGAGCCAGCACGTGCCTAGTACATATCCGGCACAGATCCAGCACAGACGTAGCACAGAGCTGGCACAGAGCTAGCCCTGAGCTAGCATAGAACCAGTACAGCACAGAGTCTGCACAGAGGTAGCACAGAGTCGGCACAGAGTCAACAGAGAGTTGGCACAGAGCTGAAAAACATTGTGCATCACGCGTGCACAGAGCTTGCGCAGTTATCACAGAGCAAGCACACATTCGGCACAGAACCAGCACAAAGTCAGCACAGAGTCAGCACACAGCTGGCACAGAGCCAGCAGAGATCAAGGAATGGGGGCTCCCTCTGCCATAATGCGATGATTACAAAGGCAGCACAGTGATTTTAACAGAATGAATGAAGAATCTTATATCAACCGTGATGAAATGTTCAAATAATGGCTGTAACAGCTTGATTTGCCTTCCAGTAGTCAGTGACGGCAACCTCTCCATGTAATAACACGTAAATATAAATCTGCAGCTGATGATGTCACAGGTGGAGATGGTGGTCATATGACATCTAGGAAGGCCTTTCTGAAATGACCTACCCTTAACCCTCATCATATCCCGGGCAGCACAGGGACTGCCAGGCTGGGACGAGAAGTTTTTTTGTCTTCTTACTTACAGTATAAGAGGCTTCATTACGGAGCTCGTGGCATTAAGTGATATGCTCCAGCAGAACAACAGGATAAAGAGCAGCCCAGGTTGGTGCTCCGCATGCGAGAAGGGAGGGACGGAGGCGGGAAGACCTTAAGCCTGATCGGGATTCATTGCTCATTCAGAGTCAGCCGACAGAATGTAGTAAGGATGATCCCGAGGGGCTCGTGCTGTTGAGGGCAGCGCACTGGGGGTGGCAACGTGTAATGCAGTGGAGGGGGCACCGTGCCCATCCTGCCGCGACCGCACTCATCTCCCTGGCCTGACTTAATGTCATTATCCGAGCCAGCGAGGCCGCGCTCCTCCCACGACCCTCTAGGGGATGCTAATTGGCTCCAGAGCTCCCCCTAACAACGTGGCAGTCTGCACCACTGCTCGTCCCGCTAAACCCTAAACAGCAGTTTGCAAACAACACCAAGGCAGTAATAAGTGGCTAGGTGGGCAATTAATATACTTACAAGGTGCCTCGCTTGCATCGTTATGTAAAAAAATGCCCGTTTGGTGAAAATAAAATACTAGGAGTCATTAATATATTCCGTTAAGCGGGGAGGCGGGATCCCGACTAAGTAATTAAAGTCTTTAGGGGTTCAGTGATATGGCCCCTTTGGGGGGGAATTAAAGGGATTTTAAAAGGGAATCGAGGCAAAATTAAATATAAAATAATATATACACACGGTCACGGATCCAGTCATTAGCTGTCAACTTAGACTGCCCTTATTATACAAAAAACACGCCCCCTTCCCGGGGGGGCACAAGCCATGCCCTGTCAAGGCAGATGGCACCCCTACCCCCCATGATAAGACCTGGATCTTAACAAAGTAACAAGGGCTGTGTGCTCATGCTGAGGGAGCCTGAACACAGTACCAGTCATGTAAGGGGCCTGGGCATGGTATCCAAAGCCTGACATGCAGGTATGTGCGGGGCCTGAACACGGTACTAGCTCTGTCACGACTGTGTAAATACATCTGCTGATGCTTCTGGGCACGTCATCAGTGATGTTCCTGGAATGATTGGATGTTTCGGGTCTTTCAACATCATACACCCTCCTCCAGGTGACCCAGCTGGGGCTGATCAGACCCCAGCTTGTGTCTAGATGGCTACCTAGCTACCACGACTCCATGGTTCTCCTCTCTTAAGCCACAGCCATCTCGAGGCCCTCTCTGCCGCATCGGTGATACTGTGGATGGCTCTCCTCTTATGCTCTCCAACGATGCCTAGACTGTTTAAGGCACCGGCCAAGGAACGGGCTGCGAAACCTCTGCAGCCAACCTCCACTGGGAGGCACCTCGCCCTCCATCCAGCCTGCTGATAGTCGCTGACCAGTCCTGCGTACTTGGAGAGCTTCCTCTCAAAGGCTTCTTCCCATGGGACTGTCAGCTTCAGCAGCACGGCTTGCTTGGTAGCCTCAGGCACAAGGACAATGTCTGGGCGAAGGGTGGCGACAACAATGTGGCTGGAGAACTCAAGGTCCACCAACAACTGGCAGTCTCTAGCAGAGGCTCTTTTGGCTGGGGCTGCCGGCTCTCCAGCCCTGACAAAGGCGATGGTTTTCTTGGAGGGACGAAACTGCTTTGCCGACTCAAGTCCTGTGCTGATGGTTTCAACGATGGTCTTGAGGACTTGGTCATGCCTCCACCGGTATCGACCTTCTCCAAGTACGTTATCACACAATATATGAACATGACCTTGGTCGCTTTTCCCCTCTCGATATTTACAAGTTTACAGACGTGTTTGTTTACATAAGAATGAATGCCACCCACACTTTAGCCAGTCGTGCTGCTTCCGCCCTCTCGTCTGCTCTCTGTGCTGCAAGTTTTGACCTCAGGCAGACGCGTTTGTGTTGTAGTGCCAGACCTTCCACACCAGACCACCGGGCAACCATGTACTTTGACGTCAGGCCTGGGGTGGCGCTGTAGAGCAAAGCTGGTCTTAAAAGATACATTTACGAAGTGTGACATGGATGTTATAAGAATAAATAAGTATTTTACTAAAACTAACCATGTACACAAGGCAGGGTTATAAAGATTAATGAATTATTTCCATAAACTGAAACAAAATAAGATACGAAAATACAATAAAAAAATATAACTGAACAACTATAAATATTGGTTCCAAAACCAACTGAACCAATATAAAAACAAACACCAAATTCTTGCCATTACTACTTTTAAAATAAAAACTAATGAAACCAGATCAAAACTGAACAAGATTTCAAAAGAAAATTAAATAACACTAATGAAAAAGAGTACAGATGTGTTTTATTTTAGTTTGTAGCCACCTGGGAATCTTTATGACCGAGCAGAGAGGAATCATATAAATGCCAGTATTTCTGGACTTTTCAGTCAACCATTCTTGAAATGCATGAGTCCTTTTCATTCTGATCATAGACAGTAGAAAAGGTGTTTATATACAATCTTGGGTCCAGCTACTTTCTGACTTCCTGCTGCTTTTCAATAGAACATTCAGCATATAATCATGTAGCAGCATGTAACTATACCGTAACAACCTAAAAATTTTTAGCAGCTGTAATATACACTGCCTGGCCAAAACTTTGCACTTTAATATTTTGTTGGACCTCCGTTAGCTTCAATTATGGTGCACATCCATCATGGCATTGTTTCCATGTGCTTATGCAACATTTCAACATTTTTTCCATTCAGATTTGCATTCATTTCTCGTCGAGATCTTGCATTGATGATAGATGAATTGAACCACTCTGCAAACTCTTCTTCAGCACATCTCAAAGACTTTCAATGGGGTTAAGATCAAGACCCTGTGGTGACCAATTTATGTGTGAAAATGGTTCCTCACGCTCCCTGAATCACTCTTTGACAATTCGAGCCCGATGAATCTTGGCTTTATCGTCCTGGAATATGCCCATGTCGTCAGAAAAGAAAAAAAATTCATTGACAGGATAACCTGGTTATTCAGTAGATTCAGTTGACTTCACTTAATTGCTGCATAACATTGCTGAGCTGTAATAATGATCCAGTCATGGTTCTTAAGTACT
This sequence comes from Mormyrops attenuatus, assembly GCA_026777985.1. Taxonomy (NCBI): domain Eukaryota; kingdom Metazoa; phylum Chordata; class Actinopteri; order Osteoglossiformes; family Mormyridae; genus Mormyrops; species Mormyrops attenuatus. The sequence goes on from JAODKC010000021.1 coordinate 7,116,211, forward strand.
TGCTGATTTGAATTCAAACAGTGACATTTTTAGCCAGGCAGTGTACAGTGTACATTAATAACATTGTAGCCGGTTATTTGGGTTCGCCTGACTTTAATAAAGAAAATAATAAACGGAAGGAACAGATCCGTTAATGTTCAACTCAAGTGGCTGCCTTTTTACTGCCAAACATACTCCGACTCCCACTCATCACAACCCGGAACCTCTCCTAACACGTCCTCTATCCCATAACAACATCCCTTCACAATAAGACACCTTATCCAACATGAACAGTCTGTTACAACATCATATGATTAAATGATTATATTGTTCCTTGTTATCATATAATGTTTGTTATTAATGTGTGTTAAAGCTGTTGAGGTATGTTAGGATGTTAAGGTATACTTACATGCTGCTTATGAATGTTCTATGGATGTATTATGAAGGTGCACTGAATGTTCTATGAACGCATTATCAAGGGATTATGAAGGTGCAGTTAAAACATTGTATAAAGAATTACCAAATAAAGTGCTTGAAGAATAATAACTTATAAAAAGTGAAAATCCACCAAGACTCTATGTAGGTGAAGATCCTACAAATCTAGAGCACCTCTGAATAACAGACACTCTAACAGGGACTTTACAAAACAGGGCCTGTCCTCTCCGTGCAGCCAGCTGCGCATGTGTCTGTCTGTGACTGCGGAGAGGCTGTGCTCACAGGGCCTGTCCTCTCCGTGCAGCCAGCTGCGCATGTGTCTGTCTGTGACTGCGGAGAGGCTGTGCTCACAGGGCC
>JAODKC010000021.1:7122125-7143551 GCA_026777985.1 Mormyrops attenuatus
GCTTTTTGTGCATTGGCTTGAGCAGAGGCTTCCTTCATAGACATCACTCCTCTGCAGTGTATGTCGTATTATGTCACAGGACACAATCACCCCAGTTTGGCTTTAGCTAACTGTGACAAACTTGCATGGTGATTTTCCTGAACTCTTCACATCACAAACGCTCATGTTGAGGTGTTAGCCTCCATAGAGGTCCTGGACGGCCGTTTTGAATTCCTGAATCACTCTGCTACTGTAGTCCGACTGATTAGCAATCCTTTACTAATTCTCTTGTAGCCTTAACCATTTTTGTGTAAAGAAATGATTTTCATTCTCAAGTCTTGTGACATTTATCTTCTATGTGGTGCCATTATTGTCAGCATTGAATGAGAGGAGATTTTATTTCTTAAATACATCATTAATTATCTAGCGGCCACCTGTGTGATGACTTAGTGGGCTCATCTATTGTTGAGTTCCTCTCAATTAGCATTTTATCCCTAAGACATTCACTGGGGTGTACTCATTTCTGCACCATGGTCTTAAATCATTTTGTTAAAAAAAATCCCAGTGTTATAGGGAAAAATCAATGAACCAGATTTGCTGGAATATCTTTAGAATTTGGTGATCAGTATTGACACACCACAGCAACAAAATGTGTCCTCTACATTTAACCTACGTGCGACATTGTGACATAGCAGGGGGCAGCTAATTCAGCGGCTGGGGAGCAGTGCTAGGAGGTGGTACCTTGCTGTTCGGGGATTCAAACCAGCAATCTTTCAATTACACGCGCGCTTCCCTAACCATTAAGGCATAGGATCCCATAGAAGCTGTTGGTTCAAAAGAGAGACAGATCATTTTCTAAGTAATTTTTTGGGGTGTACTTATTTATGCTGGGTGCTGTACCTAGAAATGACTAATCTGTGTAGCAGGCAGGCTGGGAGACGCACTAAGAGACGCACATGTGGTGGCACACATTGATAAGCAAGCGCAGAGCTGTCAGGCACGACCTTCAAGCCTGTTCCACTTCCTGTCATACTTCCCCGATCAACATGTTTTCAAAACCAGAGCATTCATAAATCCATGCAGAGTGTCCCGATTTAAACTGTGAGAGCCCATGTAATGATATTTATCTCAATGCTGTTGTTGTCCTTCATTTACTGAGCAGCTCATTTTGATCCCATTCTGCCTCAGGAAGTGTCTGAGCTGCCATGAGAGGATTCCTCGTCAAAACCGTGGGGCGATCATATGCGCAGCCCGCATTCTGCAAACAGTCATTCTCTCTACAACAGATGTTTTTGCTTCAAGACAGACTGAGCTAACTTATTTAGCAACAATTAAGAAATACGTGGGATGCAGGGCAGTCTTCCTCACTCTGTACTGTAAAATTACAATGTCAGGGGGTCACGCTGACATTTGCTCTCCTTTCTGCCCCCTGCCATTGGATCTTCCTGCCATTTATGGTGTAACAGCCCCATCAAGTGGTCAAATAACAAAAGGTGATTTTTTTTTCAGGTCTGAAGGAATGTATTTTCAGCTCTTATGTCTAAGTCTTTCCTTTCTCTATACCACATATTATATGTCTACATGTTAATATTTTCTTTAACACATAAAGATGACAACATTCCTCAACCCCCTTTTTTGATGAGATACCACAATTACAATTGCCACACTCCAACATTAAGTGTTTTACCGGTAGGAGCAGCAGACAAGATGCCCCATTCCTGGTTAAGCAGTTTGCAAGCTGTGTTTTGGTGGGTGTAATCATCACACTCTCTATCTTTTCACCTTTGATCATTTCCTTGATATTATATCTTCAGTTGCAATCATTTCTCAGTTACACATTTTGTGACTCTGACAGCATCACCTACGGAATGATTGTGGCACAGTTTATAGATAACCTGAGTCCATCCCTGTCACTTGTGATGAGCTCTGAATACAGTATAGAAATGAATATAGCCTTATCAATTCCATCAGCCAATGCAAGACTTTCTCCAGCAAGGCAACTGTGAACAACCTCCTCATACTCTGACTCTGATCTGGTGAGAACTTTCCATCCTGCCCCATGGGCATGATGATGTGACTCCATCTGATTTCAGTGATGCATCACTTGAAAGGAACAAACTTCGGTTTATCTGGTTTACCCAAAAACTGTAATTTCATATTCTCATAGTCAGTTTTCAATTTTCTCACTATTTTTGGCTTCATGCAGGTTTTGTACTTTTGCATGTTTCATAGATGAAGCTAGGTAAGACAAATCGAACATGACATCAGGCCGACTCTGTCTTGTTGTCCAAAGAAGTTGACCAAGCTTAGGTCCAAGCTGATCTACTTCAGGGCTGCGGGGGTTAGCTTCTAGGGCTCCTCCCTGGAATATTTTCTGAAAAGCCTGGAATCTTTTAGGTTTTTAAAATAATTTCACTCACTTGTCTAGACCAGCAAATCAGTGGAACAATAGTTCTGTTACTGGGGAAACATTGGCGATTGTAGGTCGGCCTTAACATTGTCATGGGGGAGCTTTTTTTTCAGTCCCCACAAGGGAAATTTTTGTAAAAAATCTGTGATTGCAATTAAAAAACTAAAGATGGAAAAAGACCTGTATTTTGTTTGGCTACTTATGGTTAAGGTTAGGGCTGGGTAGGGGTTAAGGTCGTCATTCTTGGAATTAGGGCATTGCCCATAAAAATGAGTGGACAGTCCCCACAAAAAACATGAGTACAGGTGTGTGTGTGCTTGTGTGTGTGTGTGTGTGCGTGTTTGTGTGCGTGTGTGTACTCTTCCCCTGCTAGTTTTTTCTGTATGTCTACAGCTGTGGCCAAAAGTTTGTCTGTATTTTTAAGTTGTAATTTAACCTGTTTGAGTAATGTAAGTAATCTACTTTAATGTTTAGTTACTTCACTGTCTGAAACAGTAATGTTATTAAAAAATATATATGGTACATTTGACTACTCAAAATCTGGAAACCTGGCTTCTCATTTACACCTTTGTGCACTATAGTATGACATGCCTTGTTTCCATCTGATTTTTTAAGTATTAAATCAGTCTGGTCCAGGGCAATGTCACGTTTTCTATATAGTTGGGTACCTGATGTGTACTGAGAAGTTCATATTTGCCTGATTGGGCATATTTCCGGGCCTGATTGGGAGTGGAAAGACGCGTTTGTTTCATTTTCTGATGAAATACACACATACTATTACTGAAGCTGCCCAGATATGTACTTTCCTCAAAGTGGTAACAAGTCAGTTGAACTGTGTTCAGTTAATACGAATCGAAAGCCAAATGAAGTTCTGAAGGTAAGCCTCGCTAAATGAGTCCCCCTACAGGCGCAATCGCATCATGGCATTGGGCTGCGCAGCATTTAAGGTGGACCGGACAATGCGAATAAGGAGCCAACTTCAGCAGGACATTTGAATCTGACACGCCGCTGTCGTCACCGATTTTTGCGACATACGTCAGTTAAATGAGTGTGCTATTATAAATGTGCTACCATACATGCTGTGCAGACCATAGATATGTCAGATTTTCTAGTTCTAGTATTAAAGTTTTAAAAGTTACAGCATTTGGCACCAATAGACTCCTTTTTAACCAAAAATGTATCCAAGTGTCCAAAACCTCTCCAAAGCAGCAACTGTATTGTTATCATACAATCAATATTCTACTAATATATTAAAATTTTATAAAAATGCAAAAAGGTATCATTTTCAATAAATAAATGAACTAATTTGCGGGTAAGATCACTTAGTTACAAGTTCAAAACCTTCAAACTGCTTTATGTATTCTCTAATGTGCAGTTTCCAATATTTTCCATCATAGTGGACTTGTATTTATATTAACTAATGCTCTTTTTATTGATTTTTGTCAGTGCAGTGTGATTTGTGCAGTAGGTCAGTACATTTTGAATACTCCCTTTTCTATGATTTAACATCTCATGGTAGTATGCATATAGCTGTAACAATAAAAACAAATTCCTGTAGTAAATAAAAGGGCATTTTAGCCTTAGATATTCCTTATTTTACTTATGCCCAGAATGAATAGCCCATTTTGAGACTGATAGCCTGATTGTCGTATCCACATGGACCCAGACGCTTAGTACAGCTCTGAGGCTGTGGGGTGGTCCCTTGTGTGTATAGCCACCTCCTCGTCATGTGATGACCACATGGCATTTACACAGGATGTGTAGTTTCTGACATTTGCATAGCAGGAAGTCGTTTCAAAGTTGCAAATAATGAAGACCAGCATCTCCGTCTTTTTTTATCAATGTAACACCTCATACACTAATTAACACAGAAGTTGCCTCAACACACAAATCCCACATATGTGCAAACAACATAAAATAAACATGCCGATCCATCTACATACAGCACAAAAACACACTCACATCACAATACTTGTGTGAATGCTATCATAAAGAAGTATTATTGGTAATAATGACACTGCAGTGACACTGACAGAAACACTATATTCTCTCCTATAAATAAGATCACCTTACCATTAAAAGTATGACTTTTAAATAAATATCATTAATTACTATTTATGATTCTGGCAAAACATCAGGTGACTCAGGAGGGGGAAGCAGGGCTTTACTGTTGACCTTAACTGGGGATTTAGTCGGGCAATGGAAAGAATATTTTGTGGATCTCCTGAATCCCACTGATATGCCTCCATTGGAGGAAGTAGAGCTGGATGACTCAGAGAGAGACTTGGCATCTCTAGGGCTGATGTTACTGCTCTGGGGATGGATGAGTTCTTGAAAGCAATTGATGGTGTGAGGCTATCTTAGCTGACACGCCTCTTCAACATTGCGTGGACGTCGGGGACAGTGCCTTTGGATTGGCAGACTGGGGTGGTGGTCCCAGTCTTAAGAAAGGCGACTGGAGGACGTGTCCCAACTTCAGAGGGATCACACTCCTCAGCCTTCCTGGGAAGGTCTATGCTGGGGTACTAGAGGGTCTGTTTGTTGGTTGAAACTCGGATCCAGGAGGAGCGATGTGGATTCTGTCCTGGCCGAGGAACAGTGGACCAGATCTTCACCCTCACAAGGATACTGGAGGGATTATGGGAGTTTGCCCAACCAATCTACATGTGCTTTGCGGACTTGGAAAAGGCATATGATTGTGTCCCTCGGGGGGTCCAGCGGGGGGGTGATTCAGGAGTATGGGGTACGGGGTCCGTTGTTGAGGGCCATCAGGTCACTGTACAAAAGGAGCAAGAGCTTGGTTCGCATTTCTAGCAGTAACAGAAACTCGTTCCCAATGGGTGTTGCACTCCATCAGGACTGCCGTGTGTCACTGATTCTGTTCATAACTTTTATGGGCAGGCTAGAGACCTGCAGCATGCACTGGGGCAGGTTGCAGCTGAGTGTGAAGCAGCGATGAGGATCAGCACTTCCAAGTCTTAGGCCATAGTTCTTGAGGAGTTTAATTATCTTGTGGTCTTGTTTGAGAATGAGGGAAGAAGGGAGAGAGTGATTGACAGATTGACTGGTGCAACATCGACAGTAATGCAGATGCTGTACCATTCCGTCGTGGCGAAGAGGGAGCTGAACTGGAAGGCAAAGTTTTAGATTTACCAGTTAATCTATGTTTATACCTTAACCCATGATCATGAGCTTTGGGTAGTGACTGAAAGAATGAGATAAAGGATACAAGCGGTAGAAATGAGTTTCCTCCGCAGGGTGTCTGGGCGCAGCCTTAGAGACAGGGGGAGGAGCTCAGAGTAGAGCCGCTGCTCCTCCGCATCGAAAGGAGCCAGTTGAGGTGGTTTGTGCATCTATGTAGGATTCCTCCTGGACGGCTTCCTAGGGAGGTGTTTCAGGCATGTCAACCGGGAGGAGGCCCTGGGGCAGACCCAGGACAGGCTGGAGAGATTATAGTTCTAGGCTGACCTGGGCACACTTTGGTATTCCCCCGGTGGAGCTGGTTGAGGTGGCTGATGAGAGGGAGGTCTGGGCATCCCTGTTCAGACTGCTGCCCCCATGACCCGACACTGGATAAGCATCAGAAAATGGATGGATGGATGGATGAATAATGTTTATTTTTTTTGTTTTTTATTGCAAGAACAGAAACTTACACAATATGGGCAGGTAAACAGAAATTGCATAAGACAGCACTAACAGCAGACCTCCAGTATCAAACTACCATATGACTAGACATATACACAGACATGTTTATATGTCATAAACACAAGTTTATGTGTCAAACACACAACTAATCCAAGGCATCAGGGAGAAATTTTAGTAGATTCAGTAAGTTTTTTATTGTTCAGTAAACTTATTGATTTAACTAAAGACTTCAATTCCAGTAAGAAAAGTGCTTTTGAGCTAATCTGGCCACACAAAGTTTGGAGGTCTGTAGCTATTAACTTTGCTGACAGTTGGCGACTTCTGCACACTGTGCATCTCAGCATCCACAGTCTCCGCTCTGGGATCTTACATGTCCTACCAATATGTGGCTGAGTTGTTGTTGTTCCCAATTACTTCCACTTTGTTATAATACGAGTTTATAATTTTTATAATACGAGGGAAACCATGGATCCATAGTGCTACCCCCCTGCACTAACACAGACTGGGTGAAATCCCCCGTGAGTCCACACGCTCCACAGGATGCGCCATTGTCGATAGCATGTAAACAGACAAACAAAACAGCAGCGATATCCACTTCCCCAGTAAACCTGCAATATATTGAAATGATTACAGGTCACACCGACAATGAATAACCCCGCGAATATCCCCAATGTACCTCCCTAACCATTAAACCACCACTGCCCACGAAGTGGTGAGCTGATTCACCTCATCCTGGGGCTGCTGCTTGAATGGTCTCTAGGAAAAGAATTCAGTCACAGCCAGGCAGGTAGGGAAGGAAAATGGGAGACCCAAATGGCAGTAGAGAGGTCAGGCAAAGTGTATCTAATTTGGCAGGCAAGGGTCCAGTTCAGGGTCCCAGTTCCAATTGGGTTGAAAGCCAGTAAAATCAGTCCTATATAATGGTGAAAGAGGAGGAAGCTCCCAAAGGCTGTCCCCCATCCCCTTCAAGATGTGTGCGGCCTTTCTGAGGGTGGCTGCAGCAGAGCTACTCTCACGGAAAGCAGAAGGGTGTTGTGCCTGTTTGGATGGAGCTGCTTTACCCGCTAACCCTAACCCTCAAAAAGCTGGAGGACCGCTTGCAGGGCCGGATGCAGTTTAACGTCATACGCAGGACAAAATATTTACAGTATCACTGCACAACATCCATCATGATAAACAAGTTATTTTCTTAGGAAACCTGCCACGGAGAAAGGTGCGGCCACTTTGGCTGCCATCATATAGTACAGTTACGGGTTTAAAATGCGCCCCGGACACATCAAGAAATTTATTTCTGCATGTGGTCTTGGACTGGAGCTCTGGCTTTTTGGCCTTCGATCAGCTGTTAAAACTCGGCAGCAGATCGCGAAAGCTGCCATGGTGCCGGGGGTAGGGAAGGGAAGGGAGGGCTGTCATGTGGAGATGCCGCCTTCTGCCGGTATTTCATTACGGTCAGCTCTGTGAAACGGACCTGCAGCTGGGAGCACAGCCATGGGGAACGGGATGAGCAAGGTAGCCTAAACATAATACCCTAACTCTCATATTCCCCAAAGAGGCCTCCACAATCGGCGTTTTGGTTTGATTTGGTGTCTCCATGCCTCTCTAATACCTGCCCAAACTACGCGTGCTGTGCCGTATATAACGCTTTGCGTTTCATGTGTTGAGTGCACTTATGCGTGTATATGGCTGATCTTGGGGCTGGTTTTCCTTCTTAACCAGATTCATGACCAGATAACTTTTGTTCCAGGTTCTGTTTAAAATACCTGTATAATGACCAACAGCTGTTATTTTTCTTTTAATGTTGTTTCCCTTTGTTTTGGTGCCTCCTTTCTGCTCCATGATGCAGCTCTAGTGTCTATTTTTACCCCTCATATATGGAGGATATTAAATTGCGCTGAATGATCCGCTGCTTTTCTCCTCACTGCCAGATAATATAAATATCAGTCTCCTCTCCCCCCAGGTCATTGATGGGCTTTATCTTGGAAATATAAGAGGTAGGATTTATTTTTTCTGAATAATATGCAATGACATCTGTAAATTTCTTCTGAATATCCTTGCGTTACATTGACCTCGATTTCCAGTTTTCCAGTTTCCTGATAAGTTATGGATCTTTTAACACCTGCTTTAGCTCAAAGTTCTCATTGAAGCATGGCAGCTGCAGAGATCCTATTCCACACTGCACCCGGAATTGCCAAAGCACCACCTTGCTCATACATGATTCGCTGTTTGGTGCAAAATAAGGTCTCTTTTCATTGGATATGACTTATTTCCAGATGAAACCCGACCCACACGAATAGTTCAGTGCTGACACATACTGTCCGTTACTCTCTGTGACAGATCAGGTTTTGACAACACAGGACGGTTATAACTCGTGTCAACGGCTGAAAATAGAGGAAAGGATCAGCCTCACTATCTGAAGCTGATTAGACGAAGCTGCCAGCCAAAGGCTGTGCCGTCTGACCAAGGTCGTGGCTTTGGTTTCAACACTGGACACACGCAGGACTCACTGGGACACGAGCCTACCGTCCATACCCAAATTTACGCCCATGCATTAGCAGTGAAACGGCTGTCTGCATGCTCACACATATCCATGCATGAATATGGTACTTTGAATTTCACTTTCTAGAAAACTTGATACTGGGATGCAATGTGTTTTTTGCTGATGTCTGTAATGTATCCTGTCAGTGTTGAAGCCTTTTCCATTTTCCCCAGTCCATGACTTTGCAGTTTGTGCCATTACATCGTTTTTAAATTAACCACTCCACCCACCGCCATGTGAAAATCATAGTGCTGTTTACATGTTTGTTTACTGGTATCATCTTTGACCAGTGCTCATCCCTAGTGTGTTTATAGTTACTGGAAGATGTCTTTGTATATTTAAGTTTTGTGTGTGCTTGTGTCAACATGTCTGCTTATTAAATCTGAAACCGAGTAATTACTAATAAAATGTATTGTACATTCACAGACTCTGAAAACACAGAGAGTTTATCTGATAATGGAATCACCCACATCCTGTCTGTGTACAACAGTGCCAAACCAGTGATAGAGGTGAGAAGAAAGCCCACTCCTTTGCAGTAGAGGGTGCTGTTGTGTTGCTGTCCAGCTGCTTATCTTCTCTGTGAGGAATAATGATGAATTTAATTCATTAGAAACAATGTAACCTATTTTACATGTGAAACAGATACAGGCCATTAAGTTAAATTCTGCACATCACTGGCCATTTTGAGGAGAGGTGTGCTAAGAAAATTTAGTTCACACTTTCTGAAACCACTTAATCCCAACTAGGGTTGTGGGGGGCCTGGAGCCTATCCCAGGAACAATGGGCACAGAAAGGGACCAACCCTGGGCAGTCACCAACACACTGCAGGGTGCGCACACACACACACAGGACCAACTGAGACTCACCAATCAACCTATCCTGCATGCTTTTAGACCGTGGGAGGAAACTGGAGCCCCCAGCCAAAACCCACGTGAACACGGGGAGAGCGTGCGAACTTGACACAGAAAGGACCCAGGACCGAACGCAGGACCTTCTTGTTGTGAGGCAGCAGTGCTAACCACTGCCCCCCCACGCACTTAATAAGTTCACATAATTAATTAATCTTAACAAAGTACAATGGGGGAGTGAGGGCGATATACCTATTCCAGGAAGCATAGGGTACAAGTTGGTGTATAGGTATAGATTCTGGCCCCCCTGACAAAATGTCACCCTAGGTACCCTTCCAATACAAAGATATACAGGTCCCACTGGGGGTAGTGCTGGGTCTCATTCAATTTTACCCCAGGAGGTAGATTCTAGGGCCCCTATACACTGTACAGTGCTTGTCCCCTGAATCTGCCAGGGTAGACGGCAGGCGTACACCCTGGATGGGATTCTGCTCCATTACAGGTCTATTAGAAACTTGTGCTAGGAAACAGAATCTCCGCAAATGCTGTCATTTATCTAATGTAAATTGTAGGCTTAGCCACAAGGGGGCAGTAAATTTGTTTTTAATCCTTTATAATAATGGATTTGTAGGAGCTGTAGTGTTATTGAGGGAGCTCATAGAGGCAACTTGAAGACAACTTAATCACACAACAGAGTAATTCAATCTGTACTGAAAAAACACAACAATGAAAAGAGGGTATAATAACACAATATTCACCCATTTTCAGTCCACTTCTGGTGAGCACTGTGCCTAGATAATACTGTATAATGACTGCTCCATGATGGTGATTCTCACTTTGTCGCCATGATTACACGTGGATACAGATACTTGTCTTCTCCTCCAACAGGGCATGACCTACCTCTGCATACAGGCCTCGGACTCATCCAGTCAGAACCTGTGAGTGTCTGCTGGGGGGGACACATAAAGATTTCGGTTTTTAGATCTTTGAACTAGAAATTATTTCAGTTTTTTTTCCCAAGATCTCTGTACCTCACATCCACTTGGTTCTATGCTGAGGACCCACATGCTGGTGCAGTTCAATTACCAAGGCAGTCAGTAGCAGCCTGTGAGTGACCCTTCAGCTGGAGGGTGTCAAATGGGCATCTCCAGCACTGCAAGCCACTGAAAATGCAGCTCTACCAATCTAATCATTCTGTCTCAGTCTGTAAATCACAGGGTTACATCTGGTCGGCTTGTTAGCAGTTTGTAGATTATTCATCTTCCTTATCAGACACTGCGCTCTAGTGTACTGATGATGGCGAGCAGTGTCATCATTCATAGGTGTTCCCACCATATGCCTTTTTGCTGAAATGCCTTAAGCCCCAAGGTGACAGAAAAGAGTAAGGGGGGGTGGCCAACTGCTGGCCCTGATGCCCCCTGGGTTACATATTGCTTCCTACCCCCTCACCCACCTCCCCAGGACAGCGCCCCCCTACTGGGTTACATATTTGGAACTCATGAAGCTCCCCCTCTGGAACAGCCCCCCCCCCTGCTGTGTGATGCCCCTCGCCCTCCCAGTTACCCCCAGGTGTGAGTGGGCGTGCCACACTGCTATACTCGGTACTTGTTTATTAGAGTGCCAGCTCTCCACCTCGGCCTCTCTCTATCCTGCCATTTTTAATATTTCATTCCTTTTAAAATTCTTTCTGCTCCCAGCTGAACAGGAATGTTTTGCACCCATTTCACAATCACAGCATGGCGCTTAAATCTCCCCAGTGCGGATGGAGTGCGTTTCTTCAGACCTCTCTAAATCACCGCAGCGTGCTCCGTTTCCATGGCAGCGTGGGAAACTGTGCAACTGTTCACCACACTGCTGTTGTGCAAGAACTTGCTGATGACATGTGAAACTTCAGCCCTGGGCAGGATAGCAAAGTGCCCTGCCCCCCATCATCAGACAGACATGTCTTGTGTGCTTTTTTTATGTTTGTACTTTAGTAATAATTATGGAACAGTTTTCTGCAAATGAATCCTTTCACTGGGGAGACTAACAGTAAGCCTGTCTCTGCTTTGTGCTTTATACAGAAACATGAATGTTAGTGTTTATCGTACCCCTTCTTCTGAGACATGCAAATGTTAGTAGGGGGCACCATTCCCAGCGTCCTTCATAGCCTGGCTGTAAGCGGTGCCGTGCCCGCTGTCCTTCTCAGCCCGGCTATAGGGGGCGCCGTGCCCACTGCCCAGCACTAAGCGGGCCTGTGCCCACTGTCCTTCACAACCCGGCAGTAAGCAGTGCCGTGCTCGCCGCCCTTCACAGCCCAGCTATAGGGGGCCCCATGCCCACTGCCTTTTCCAGCCAGGCTAAAGGGGATGCCTTGCCCATCACCCTTCACAGTCGCGCAGTAGGGGGCCCCATGCCCACCGCCCTTTCCAACCAGGCAGTAGGGGTCGCCGTACCCACCACCCTTCACGGTCGTGTAGTAGGGGTCGCTGTTCCCACCGCTATTCACAGCCTGCCATATCTCCTGTTTATCCGCAACTTTTTTTTTGACAGGTTGCAGCATTTCAAAGAGTGCATCACCTTCATCCACGAGAGCCGGCTGAGCGGAGGGGCCTGTCTGGTCCACTGGTGAGGTTCTGCAGCCGCCTGTGTGGCCTCCATGACCCAGACATAACCAGGCACACTGATACCATAGGGACAATAATACCCCGCACTCCCCTCCCCATTGTACATACAGCATACACACCCCACACCTACCTGGCAAATAGCGACAGTCTCCGTGCCTTAATCATCTTGCGATGGTTACAATGGAGATGATCCTGTGACCTCACAGTCCCAAACTGGGGCTTGTGGGTAATGCAATGACACTGGGGACACACCAGAGTGAAGTATGGGGCTGCATTAGTGGGTACAGAGAATAGTGCAGGTTTAAGTCAACCCTTAGTGTCGAGTCACCCTGGATTAAACCAGTATAACAAGCAGCATTCCTGACAATTGCACTGCAGCATGTTCAGCACAGTTCTTAACATGTTAAAGCATGCCAAAGGTGCCCTGTGCGTTGCCTGATCCTTCGCCCCGCCCCCGGGCCGCAGCCTGGCCGGGGTCTCCCGCAGCACCACGCTGGTATTGGCCTACCTCATGACGGTGACCTCCTATGGCTGGGAGGACTGTCTGTCCGCCGTCAAGGCTGTGCGCAACTTCGTCGGACCCAACTACGGCTTCCAGCAGCAGCTGCAGGAGTTCCAGAGGGGCCTGCTGTCTGAGGTACGGCCCAATCTCCAACAAGCTATTTTATGCCTGTTTACCCCCGCCCCTGAGCTATGCCACACTCCCAAACCTCCCCCCCGAAGTATGCCCCATCTCTCCCAAACCACTCCCTTTTTGGCTCTGTCCCAGAGATAGGATATACCCCCCAAACCATGCTCCTGAGGTACACCTCATCTCCTGCACTATGCTCTGTTTGGCCCCGCCTCTGAGCTAGGCCCCGGGGGCGGGGGGCGCGGGGGGGGGGGGCGGGCGGCGGGGCCCGGCCGCCCGGGGGGGCCGCGGGGGGCCCGGCCGCCCGCGCGCCCGGGGGGCGGGGGCGGCGCAGGGCGTACGGTATGTATGGGTGGTACGGTGGATGTGGGGACTAGAGTGCGTATGGCGGGTGCAGGGGTACGGCGGTATGGGGGGTACGGCGGGTGCGGGCGTTACGGCGGGTGCAGGGGGTACGGCGGGTAAATGCGGACCAGGTTTTCTGTTTCGGGGCCCCACTCAAAGAGTTTGGCTCCACCTACCAGGGCTGACGGCTTTATCTCAAAATGAAAACTTGCCAAATATTTGCGAGGAGATGCTGATGCTTTCATCAGGTTTTCAGCCACATTGGGGTTTTTCCTCACAGTCCTGACCCCCCCTCGCAGTCTGGCCGTGCCGTTGTCGAGCCTAATGGGGATAATGTCCACCTTGTTCTCCTCTCAGCTGTCTCTGTCTGCCCCAGACCTTGTTTGCTAAATCCAACGGCAATTTGTTTTGATTCGGGCACTGAAAAGGTCACCCGAGGTCCTGAGCAGCCGGCACGGTCAGGCCCTGCGAACTCTGCGCTTATCTGCCTCCTTCCATGTTTCATAGCTCAGCCTAGAAATATTTTTACTATTACTATTTAGCTGATGCATCGTGCTCATATTTGGTGACATCAGGTCTCATCCTGTGTCTAACGCAACACCTGTGGTCCCACAATGCTCTCCCAGTATAGGAAACACAACAGGGGGTCGTGGTTGGGGGTGTGACCTGCATACCACCTCCGAAGCTGATTCGTTGACGTGCAGATGTCCGCTGCACTCCTGCTAAACTGTAGCTCAGCCCCGCCCCCCCGCAGTGACTGACATGAGCTTTACCCAATGACATTACATGATTATTAATCCTTCACTCACAAAGACAAAACACACCATGAGCTAATGATAAGGTCGGCCCCTCTATGTAAATTATGACCCCTCTAATGCCCCCACCTTAAGAAGGGTTAACAGTGCTAGAATTAAATAACCTAAATCTAAAAAGAAATTGATATAGAAAACGGTATAGACCTTTCATAATGTTTCCGTTCCATGCTAACTTTTTTCCATCCTATCATAACTTGTTCTGTCCCAAATATTAAGTTTCACCAGCTGGGTCATGCAATGCGGGGGTGTCCTCTGACACAATCTCCTTTGCTGTTTGTCAGGTGCTGTAGGTTTGGCCATAAATGGCAGCGAATGTTAAGAGGAATGCAAGAATCATATACGGTGACTGAATAAGAAACGCTAGGGGCTGCTGGAGTTTTGGGAGCGATGGAGGTGCGGCGGTGTCAGTCCAGCACTCTTCATTTCCATGAACCCCCTGGAAAGTATCCAGACAGAATTTTCTGCCCTGTAAGCAGTTGGATGAAGGATAACACAGCGGATTTCACAATTCTCACTGCATTTGTCACGCACTGTTATAAATAAAACGTTTTTTGTTCTGTTTTTCAAGGCAGTGCTTGTGGATAGATTTATATAGTCGCTTGTACCCTGCACTGTGACCTGGGTTTATCACAATGTCCATTTCGATTTTGTGTTTCATTGCTCACCTATAACATGAAGGGGGACGGGGTCACATGACCTGTACATGAGCTAGACACACATAGATATAGAGTCACTAGAGGTGACATGCTACTCGTGCAGATATCAAAGCAATCTACATTGCCAAACAGAAAAAAGAAAAAGCTGTAATCTCTCCTTGAGATCGGGGTAGAACAGAGTGCAGGCTACAGTCTGGAGAGCTGATGGCCTCTAACTGATCTACACCGTCATGTGACCGTGACAGCGATCTCCTAAAGTCAAACTGTGCAATTAATCACTTCAACAATTTGGCAATAGGGGTATAAGCCTTGGGATTTCCAAACTTTTTAAAAGACAGGTTAATGAAATAAAGATGCCTCCGATTCAGTCACAGAAAGCAGGACTTGTCACCAATGGCGAGGACTTCTGCAGGGTCATTATGGGTAATAAATAGAAGCGGCCAGGGGACACTGTTACGCTTGAAGTACAGTCAGGTTTTTTCCCTGATCATGAATACAGTATACAGTCTAACACCAAAGCAGGTCCTGGCAGATTAAGGCCACTTCACCACTTCTACCAATATTGTAGTCCTGGTTATGTTTGGCTACAATCGTTCCCAGAGACACATGCACTTGAGATGGAAGCTATTCCTGCATCTCTATTTATATCCCTCCTCTACTGGTGCGGCGACGCACGGCATCAGTGCGTGCTCCCACACCTGACCTGACCTGACCTTTTCTGACGGGCACCTTCAAAGCCAACCCTAGCTGTTAACTTACTGAGAGGCTCCAGAGGGTCCTGTTCCCCAGTGTGGCTTCCTGACATGGCAAGGCATTTACATCAGCTTCAATTTTGCGAGCGATTTTAGCTGAAGCCCCAGACAAGAGCTCTGCATGTCTGGTTGCTCATGTTTAATTCTTTTGCTCCAGGACGGGATGTGCCGCCGGTGGACTGCCGACGAGGTAGCAGGAACGTGACAGCTGTACCCCTAACAAGGCAATGGCTAATGGGAACAAACCAAAATGAGCACTGCTGAATATTCACTGACATGGGCGGGTGTGATAATTAAAGGAGCATGGATCCAGCCGCCAGCTTGCTGTGCAGGAGCGCAGGAGAGGAAGAAAGTGCAGAACATGAACAGGGATTCAACACTGCCTGACAGCATCAACAACAGCAATGAGAATGCAAATAATGGGGGGGGGAGAGTTATGCTACTGGTCTCAGGGTGTATATCTAATGGGGGGTGCACCTCAGCGGGTCAGGATGCGGCATCTCTGATCAGAAGGTCAGTAGTTCAAAGTGTTTTTCAATCTGATTTATGTTATATATCACCTTAGCAGCAGAGCCGCCCCATGGCGGTGTGCATGGGTGTGCTGTAATCATTGGTGCCTCTTTACATTAATCAGATTATTAATTAGGTTGTAACGCTTTGTAAATCATTAATAGACAATTATAAAGAAGTTATAACACCGTTTTCTTTTTATTAATGAGTTACTGCCATTTATAAGTGGCAAAAGGGAACCTTATTGTAAAGTGGCACCAAATAATTTATACAGAATAATATATGAAACAGGGGAAAAGAAAGAAAGAAAGAAAGAGAGAGAGATAGATGAAGGAGAGGAACCAAAATCTCTCAATAAGGGAGAAAAAAATCACCTCTCACCACCGGGCCCTTGAGTACGGCCCTTAATGTCCAGCCGGCCCCCGCGGCTGTCAGGCCGCTCGCTCAGAAACAAAATGCAACATAAGTGGGGGGGGGTTTACATGTGCTTCTCACAGCCAGATGACACCTCCCATCCAGATTTTATCCCACTCTGGGAAGGTAAGAACAGGAACTGGCTCACAGTTGCCTCAAACCAGCAGGGGGCAGCAGCTATGGGATGTGTCATCGGAGATCCGGGCTCTGACCCCAGGAAAATCTCCTCGCTGGAGAGGGTCAGCTATAAACAGGGCCCGATAAAAATAACAGACGCTCATTTAATTTCCCTTGTTCTTAAAGAAACACACACTGCCTCACGACGTCAGGTTGTCCTGCCTCTCCCGTCTGTCTCCTCTCGGGAGGGACTTTAAAAACGGAAACATCAAACACTATTTGCATGAGGAATCCACGCTCCTGTCAGTGTGCCAGTGAACGTAACAGATTCTAGAGCTGGCTTCCATTCGTAATTGCAGTAAAGGGTAACTTAGCATGGTTGGGTAACTAATTAGCGGAATGCTTGGACGCACACTTATATTCCCAGGTTTAATTCTGAGGTTTATATATAAAAAAATTGCCTGCTTTGCTGGACAGGCAGATGTTTTGAAACACTTCCCGACCCTGAAGTTTAAATGTGATGTAATGTGTCCATTTTGAAAAAGAAAAGCAGAAAGAAAAGCATTGATCATCGGCGTTTAGACACCGCTACAGGGCTCTCCGACATTCATTATCAGGGGCGACTCTCTGAACGCTGAACGTGCCTCGGTTGGCATGGAAACCACTCAAACAGAGACGGACGGACTGAGAGGACCCCTATTTGGTTTAGCATTGCTGTGTTTGGTTAAGATGATATGGGTATAGATATTTTAGGGCGTATAGACAATAACCCTGTTTGCTCAGAAAAAATGAGAGGAACATAGAAAAACCCTCTTCTGTGTTCAACTCAAAGCCATTTGCTGAAAATGCCATTTCACTGTTTCCCTCACATCCAACGGGAGGGTCGCATTTACAAGGACAGAAAGGCATCAAGGACATCCTGACCACTGCATCATGAGTTTGCTTGGTCCCAGTTGAGGAAGCAGGGAGGTTTGGGAATTCTCAAGCTTGCAGCGGAGCGACGATGGATTGAGTCATTCCCGAACCGAATCCCGCTCCTCTGTCGTCCATCAGGACCTTCTCACAAAATGGAGGCTCTGACTTAGGAATGAATGCCTAAGAGACGGCTTCATGCTCATTCCCGGGATCCTGCAACCGGCTCAGTGCCTCGATGGCCGTCTTTGGAAAAGCCCACAAATTTACGACAAGGTCGGTTAGTGGGTACGCAATCTCAGTCTTCGCCAAAGTCGGTATCTTCATTGGAGGGCCCCCGCTGCTCAACTGAAAGATGGCGGTACCATTCCAGGCAGTACCTTCTCCGGGGTCCTGGAAGGAGTCTCGCAGTCTTCTGGCTTTGCGGAAATTCCTCTAGCTAAGCCTTTAGATGGCAGTAAATTTCACTGCGTGCGGTAACCAAAGTGTAGTGGTGAAGGACGCAAAGCCGCGCGTAGGTCTGCAAGGGGCCTTAATGGGCAATAAAGCTGATTGAGGGGCACGGTCCACACGCCATCCCAGGCTCATGTTCACCTGCTGCGTCTTCACCTGGTGGCCATGAATCATCCGCTTTGCCCCCCCACTCTCCACTGCTAGCATGAGATGGCTAATCAGTATGTGAATATGTGAATATCTGTCCTCCCTTCGGTTAGAAAACAAGCCCCCCCCCCATAGCTCTGAGTGGAAACAGACAGCATGACACAGGAGCGAGGATTTTCCTTCTGAGTTCGTAGCCCCAGGTTGGGACACCGCAATCATGCGGTTAGCCACCAGCCGCTAACCTCCTTGTCACAGCATGCCACAGCGGGCCACGCCGTACGCACCCAGCGTGAGAAACTGTCCAGAAAAGCCCCAGTCGGCTAACGTGATGTTACGTATCGCTGTCCTCTCAGGGTTATAGATTGTAGAGACTGGTGAATATGACCGGCGAGGAAGCGCTGTGATGGCCTCGTGTTGGTGCGCATCTCTGATTGTCTCACACACAGTTTGGAGGCGACATCCCTGTTACCAGAAGTGTACATGTGTGAAGCAATAGATTGTGGGGGGGAACAAAATAACTGCAAAGCCCTGGATTGTATGTGAAAGGATATAGGTCTGGATCATGTCACGTGTCTTTGATTATGAACCAAAGCCCTGTGCTTTAGCAGCATATGACAGAAGGCAAATTTACTAAATCCCTTAAAAACAAACACCACAAATTATGTGTATTTGAAGAGATTGTGACCTTCTTCTTCTTATTAAGATGCAGTGCTATCCCTGCCCTGACACTGGAAGCGTGGGTTTCTGCACTAGCAGGGTGATACATCCTGCATAGTCAAATTTAGCCACTCTGCAATGCCCATCTCTCCTCTGCCAGTCCTGCGGCTTTCACGAGCTCAGGCTGGGCAAAATCACCCGGCATGAACTGGCAAGCTTGTTTGTCTGGTTTGCCTCACGCGGTGGCAGTGAGGGTAAGTTCCAGCCCAGTGAGCTGTCAGGCCCACAAACACACTGATGCGCACATACACATATACACACACACACACACTCACAGACACACACACACACACGCACCACATTCAAATGCTTCCGCTCGCACTCAGGTCACTGACATAACCAGTTTGCGTAAAATGAACAACACTGGCGGTTCAAATAAGGTTCTGGCAGATGCCTGCATAGAAGTGCATGACCCTGATTGGCCGATTGCACCTTGATGCGTGTAGAAAGCAAGATGACGGCACTGGGCCTATTTTTCCACACCTAACAGAGCCCATGGTGCCCCCGTGAGGCCACTGCAAGGCTGATGTCATCCCTGCCCCCCACAGATGGGGCAGAAAATTGCCTGGGTCTAGAACTGGTGACTTCTGTGTAGCTTATCAGTCATTGTGCTTGTGAGGATGCAGGTTTGAATCCCGGTCAGTCCCTCACTATGCATTTTGGAACATTTTAAAATACCACCATGAAGAATTAAGATAGATTATCAGATTAAGTAGTCCAATTTACTTCCGTTAATTGACTTAATTAAAAAAGAAAACTTAATAGTAAATTAAAATACAGAGAAGTTGACTGAGTGTAAATACTATGGAACGTAAAACCACAGAGGCTAACAGCCACTGTAATGAAAACAAGCTGGTCAGAGGGCAAACTGGTACAGTCCAAAGTCATTGGTACAGTCCAAATTCATTGGTACAGTCCAAATTCATTGGTACAATCCAAATTTCTTGGTACAGTCCAAATTCATTGGTACAGTCCAAATTTCTTGGTACAGTCCAAAGTCATTGGTACAGTGCAAATTTATTGGACAAGGACATTAAGAAGAATTTCCATTTCTAATAGAATCTGACAAAAAAATGAACAATTCAGTCTCACAGCGCAGCTGTCGCTTTATGACGAATGTCGTGCAGGTTTAATTCACGGCCAAATGCCATTTTTCACAATCCGATTCATGACCCCCCTTTTTCATACACAAGGGACCTGTTATCTGAGGCTAGAGGCAGAGGGATGGCAGCTAAAGCTTCTGAGATAGAACTTATAAACAGAGCACTAGGATTTAACAGGAATGGTGACGTGTTGGGTGTGTACTGTAGTATCGACAGGGTTGGCAGGATAGTGTGACGGCTCACATAGCCAATAGCAGTGCTTCGAAGTCTTAATCTAGCCGTCAGCATCTGTAGTAGAGATCACTCTATGGCGTGACTCTGTGGCCAGCCCGATCTGCCTAGGATTAAAGCTGCTTTGTGAAATGCTTGCCTAAAATTCTTATCAGCTAATATTGTGTTTGAGCAAGGTGATGATTGGCCTTCAATGACCTAAGTACATGAAGAAATTATTGGCTGGGATGATGGCCTGTGTGAAGTTCAGCTCAAAGGACCTTGGGAGATATCCAGCCAGCATGGTGGTGACATGACTTGCCTTTTGTGGACAGGTCAAAGGGTGGAATAGTATTTTTTTTTGGAAGACCTCATGCTCTGAACCATTTTTGATGCGTTTGCTATAGTGATGATACTCTGCCGACAGCAAGAAATAAATCATTATGGGCTGAATGAACAACTCCGTCGGGCGTCATTCAGAAATCCGCTCCCTTGCAGTGCTAGATTCTGCACAGATGGTTCACTGTACTCCATAGTAAAGTGATATACACAGTGTGGGCCTAACAACGACCGGCCAGCAGGAGGCAGCATAACAGCCGTGGGTTGGGTAATCCCTTGTCCTGCCTTGGTGAGTGATTTCCTGTCCACATAACTGGACCCCATTAGCTTTTATACCTTGTTTGGAGGGCGGGTTGGGCAGGAAAAGAGGGGAATTATGGGAAAGGTGGGGAGTAATCCGCTCAATCTTCTGAATTATCTCAGAAACAGATCTCCCTCGATGTTTATTTGAATTTCATTCTTTGTAAGGGGATAAGGGCTTTAGAAATGTGATGATGAAGGAGAGCCTCACTTGCCGGGACCTGTGTCTCTGCCGTCCCGGCCTCATGAGCACACTGGCGGTGGCTGTGCCAGATTACACAGGCCTCCTGCAAAGGTAGTGGCCTTGATCCGCTACATCTGCATAGCCTGCTCCCCCGAGGGCTGGCTGAAGCCTTTGCCTGTGTTTTCAGACAGGAAGCTCTTAGAGGGAGCTACAGACTGCATAGCCGGGGGCCAATCAGTTTGCTCTAATCTGGCACAAGATCTCACACAGGGGCCGATCAGTCAATGGTCATTTAAATTCCCAACCCCTGTGTACTTCTGAGACTCACATTTGATCATTTACATCCATCCTTCTGGAAATGTGACTATGGGCTGGGGGGGGGGGGTGGTTGAAAGGCTTGGTAAGTTCCAGTGATGGATTTCACTGCGAGGCAGAAAGTGACTTACAGCGAACATGCTGTATAGATGAATGCTGGTAATATGCGTGCCATGGGTATTATAGTCTGAATCATTACTGAACTACACGGCTGATGATGTTCTGCGTAGAAAGCTGCACTTTACTCCACCTGTTTTATCTTCCTGTGGTGGTTTGTTCCTATTTTTCACGGGGAAGCGCCGGTTAAGCGACAAAGATGTATTACTGGGTGAATTTAAAGAGATCCGTCCGAACGTTTGTCTCAAGACAGGCAAACACTGTGCGCCCCCCCGGTCGCGTGTCAGAGGGTGGGGGGGGGGGGGCGGGGGGGGGGGGGGGGGGGGGGGGGGGGGGGGGGGGGGGGGGGGGGGGGGGGGGGGGGG
>JAODKC010000021.1:7149309-7160163 GCA_026777985.1 Mormyrops attenuatus
TAGCAAATAATTTGTCATGTAGAAAAAGGCAGAAAATGAATTTCTACCAAAAACAGTGATGGATCAGGTTAGTGATGCCGGACTGCTATTATTTTGCACACAACTGTATATGAGCATCGGCCACATGGTCAGATGTCGCTTTTAGATGCAGTGGCTGCTGGGTGTATGGACATCCATGCGGAGGACATCCAGAGTTGGATAAGGCACTCAAACAGATTTTTTCCTTGGTGTATTGCAAGGGAAAATATTCGGTGTGGTGTCGATGAAAATTTATGGCCAAATGCAAAGCACCGAATGGATTAGGCCAGGTCAGCAGTATACGTGACTGTATACAATGAAACTCTGCTATTCTACGTTTTTTGTTTTTTTTGGTATTGAATGTAATGTACTTTCAGTAGGTGGTTGTAATGTATTTTTCTTTTCCAGTGTATTTTGCAGCTGAATTTATTTACTGTATTATTTGTTTGTATTACAATGTTCACTGTAAGAAATGTCATACCTTTTTCTTTTATTTTGCAATAAACATTATGTGAAAATATGGGATACAACAACACATCATACATATGCATTTTGCAGTGCTTCAAGTCCTTTGTGTTTTTTCATGCATTGTACTTTGCATGACAAAGTCGTCTTGTGAGAGAGTACACGTGCTTATGGCAGTAGGAGTCACTTTTTGTTTTGGTGGTTTTAGTGCATTTTGCACCAAAAGTTAACTGATATGCTCAGGTGCATGTTTGTAAAGTGCACAGTGTGTAATAGCAACTTCACCCCTGCGGGTGGGGTGTGGCTCAGCCGGTTAAGCCTCTGTGTCTGTGATCAGGGTGCCAGTTCAAGCCCAGCCTCAGCAGATTAGTCAGATGTCCATGAGCTCTTGAGCGAGACCCATATCCCCCAGCTTCCTGCCCCTTCACTGCCAAGCTTGCTCATACCTGCATTGAGAGGAAGATGGGGCACAGCAAATAGAGAATTTCCCTACAGGAATGAATAAAATACCACTATTCAATTGTTCTGCTATAGAAAATTGCTCTTACTCACTTACTTTCTCTCAACTTAAATTAAACTAATACAGTTGCTTGTAATGTATGATGACGGACCACTTTCAGGCTTTATAGCTCTGACCTGGGTGTTTCATGTCCACCGGAAAACTGAAATTCACCTACTAGGGTATCCTACCTATGAATCTGCTTCTTTTATTCATGTAATTCCATATGATGGTATTAACAGAGGTGGGGTACTTCAGTTAAACCCTGTGTCTGCTTTCTGAAATCTTCTTCAGTACCGACTCCACCTAACGTACTGTAATGGACGTTTTAGGGAAGTCAGATTTGAGCTCCTGATTCAGCAAGAAGCCATCATGATGAGCTGAATACTGTAAAATTCACACCAAGCCAACCCCATGAGCACTAAATATTGGTTTGTTGATAAATAAAATAAAGAAAAAGTAAGCATGTCCGGAAAAGAGCAAAGTTTAACATGGTTACGGTGCGAGTGCAACTGTGCATTGAGGTGAACATGTGTCCCTAGTAGTCAAAATATCTGTGTTAATTCAAAATAACTTTCTACCTTTTCATGTGTCTGATGGTGTTGGCAAATATCTAATGCTGATCCAGCAAACATGTATTTCATATATAAATGTGTTTATATATATTATTGATATAAAAATGTTATGACTGGGAGGTTGTTCCAAAACATGGTCAGATAGCCTGATTTAACAGATGTATATATAGGTTTTGAAAATAATCAAGTTTTTTTTTTTTAGAAAATCAAAACCTGCGGATCCCTAATCTCAATTGAGAATCACTAATCAATAATTTACTACGATATACTGCGGAAATAAAGTACAACTTCGCATGTAGTTGTCTCATACAGTGTGTATGTACTTGAGTGAAAAACTCTATTTCGCATTTTGGCGGCGAATGTGTGGGAGGTTATGTAATGTTGCGGGGAAGCATAGCTTTACAAGAAAAACACAGGCAACAGTTTTGTACAAATGTCTGATTGTACCCACTCTTCTTGACTAAAAGGTGCTTTTAACCAGTGAAAATAGCAGAAAACCAGGAAATGCAGCGGAAATACTTTTTTAAAAAAAAAAAGAGAGAGAGAGAGAATAATGAA
The DNA here is from genome assembly GCA_026777985.1 of Mormyrops attenuatus. Lineage (NCBI taxonomy): Eukaryota > Metazoa > Chordata > Actinopteri > Osteoglossiformes > Mormyridae > Mormyrops > Mormyrops attenuatus. The sequence continues at coordinate 7,151,425 of JAODKC010000021.1, forward strand.
TGCAACACGCTTAATTTCATTTCTTGGAAATGAGGAGGTTTAGCGGAAAGCCGTACTTCCTCCGCGGCCGGAAGACGCTCCACCCCCAGCTGTGATTTCAGCGCTATAAATAAATGACAGCGATGAGGAGCCCATGTAATGCAGCGGAGTTTGGAGCAGGTTATGGTAATACAATCATTATTATGAAAGCATCGGCTCTCGCTATGTTACATGCCTATGTCTGTGTGCCGCATGTCACCTAAAACGCTGCCATGTGCGTGTCTCTGTGGCATACAGGTTGCTGTGAAACCGGGCTCACGCCGCCTCCGTCAGTGGCTCATCGAGCAGGTCCACAGCCGCTCGTACCCGGGCCTTTCCTGGGAAGACGAGGGCCGCACCATGTTCCGCATCCCCTGGAAGCACGCCGGAAAGCAGGATTATAACCAAGAGGTGGACGCCTCCATATTCAAGGTAAGGAAACCTGTGCGCAGCTTTTAAGAGTTAGTGGTAAAGTAATTCATCAGTGTGAGACGCACTTTGTTAACGCGAAGCACATCATCACTCATTTCTATTTTATTAAACAATTAAAGTATTTTGTTTTTGTTTTTCCAGTTATTTCTGTGTTCTTTTAAATTCTTGTTACATTCTTTTGTCACTTGTGTTGTTTTTAATGGTTTATCGCCTGTATAGCACTTTGGGTTTAACTGTTGTTGTTTTAAAATTGCTCTTTAAATAAATAAATAGATAATATTGATAAAGTCCAAATCTTATTTACTGCACCAACTCGTCATCTGCCATGTGTTCCTTTATAACAGGGCTATTCAACTCACGGTCCTCAAGGGCCGAGTCCTGCTGATTTTCCAGCTTTCTTTTACCTGTGAGCCTGGTGTGAAGCCTGTAGCCAATCAGAATCAGTAATTATTATACTAACTACTGGGAGAACTGAAAACATGGCCTGGATTTGGAATCAAGGTCCAGATTTGAATAGGGCGGCTTTATAACATTATCCTTAAATAAAGTTTTACTAATATTTCAATTTTCTCCTTTGTTAGAGCAAGTGAAAGCTGCTTAATTTTCCACTGCTGTGACTTCTGCCAAGTGGCACAATTTTAACAATATAACTATTGTCAGTTCCTCCTTTAGCAGATAAATATTCATGCAAACCATATAGGAGATGTTTCACTGGCAGGTTTTTGGGCAGTTGGTCTGTTTAGTTGTGCAGAAACACATGCCACCTGTTGGGGGTGCTGTTCAGCTGAAAGTCTGGTCTCTGTGCTCCTCTCCAGGCCTGGGCCATATACAAAGGTAAGTTTAAGGAGGGGGACAAAGCTGAGCCAGCTACCTGGAAGACCAGGCTGCGCTGTGCACTGAACAAAAGCCCCGACTTTGAAGAGGTGGGCGACCGGTCTCAGCTGGACATATCGGAGCCCTACAAGGTGTACAGGATCATCTCAGATGAGGAGCAACGATGTGAGTGGAGACAGGAGAAAGAGCACCCATATGCTGTCACACATCCATCCATCCATCCACCCATCCACCCATCCATTGCCCAGTCCTCAGCTGCCCCATAAATACACACATAAGTATTCATACTTATGAATATAACTGCCCTGTGTTGTCATCCATTTCATCAAACTACATTATATTCTCTAATACTCTCAACTTACGGTTGTAATGTGACTGGCCATTTGGCGCTTACCTTAAAGGTCAAAGGTCGCCGCATACAGCCCGAGTGCAAGGAGCAACACTGTACACACCAATAAACAAAATGATGCATTTGGATAAAGAGTAATGGGACAAACCGTGGTCACAGTGTGGTGTAGAAGACACAGCACAGACACACGGCGTTAACGGGACAGCAAAGGGCTGAGAATGAATTTGAAGTAAATAATAAACTAGAATTGGGCCTTAGTGTCATGTGGACGTTGGATCTGTGCTTGCGATTTACAGAAGACGTGCCCATTCCCTGCAGGCAGAAACTCAGCCAGCCTGAGGGACAGCTCGTGTGCGGAGGTCATGGACATGCAGCACAGCGCATCAGAGCTGCAGGAGCTCATGGAGGAGGTGATGCCCACATTCCGGCCCGAACCGAACCGGCTTATCAAGGATGTTCGTTGGAGCTCATGTGGCTTTTTAAGCTGTCCATTATGTGTCCAACATGACTAATTATGGGGGCACAGTGTGACTCAGCAGGTTGGGACACTGTGCTGGTTCAAATCCCAGGATCAGTAGAGGGGTGTCACTGCCATTGGGCAGGGCCCTTAAACCCCAGTGACTGTCTGAGCCTGCTGTGTCAAAGATGTATTTTGCTTCGGATAAAACAGTCTGCTTTGTGACTGTAAAAAAAAATGTAATGAGACAATTACGGTCCTTAATGTCATTCCCACCCCATGCAGTCTCCTGAAGATTATGTGGGCATCCTGACAGAGAGCTCCTCGCCGGCCTGGAACACCAGTGCCATCCCGCCCAGTGAAGACCGCTGCCTGCCTCACTCGTGTAAGAACATCGCTGAGTCCGAGCCACACCCCGCCATTTCATTTATGTGCATGTTCACTTTTTATGGGTGTTAATCGAGCCGTTGTGCTATTGTTAGCGTCAGGAACGGCTCAGCCCGAAAGGGGAAGTACAAGGCATTCTCAGAAGACCTGCTTTGTAGCTTGAAAATCAGATGTGTTGACCTCAGCTTGGGGTTTCTCGTCACGGCAATGTTGGCTAATCTCCTTGGCCGATTTGCTGACACCGGCAGTTTTAATTTGGCCTTTGCTACATTTTGTGTCGGTGTCACAAAAAACAAGCTTAATGTGGAATGAGTTGGCCTGTCAGTGACAAATTTCTTCGTGACACTTATTGATTGTCCTTACAGCCCTGCCACATCCGATCTCCATGCCAGCTTTTGATGAAGGTGGGTATAGTTCTGTTATGATCATCCTGCAGGGGGCGCTCCTGAGTCCCAAGCCTGCCCCCTCGCTCACGCCCTCTCTGTCCTGTCCGCAGCCCCGTCAGCAGTCACCATCACCTTCTTCTACGGGGGGCAGATGGCAGGCAGGGCATTGTGCAGCCACCCAGAGGGCTGCCGCATCACCCCCACGCAGGAGAAGCGACCCCTGAGTGCTGGAGGCCTGCAGAATATTGGCTTTCCCCCCATCGGTGGCATCGAGGTCGAGCGGCAGCGCCACCTCACCCAGAAGCTCTTCAGGCATCTGGAGCGCGGCGTGCTGCTGCAGGCCAGTCGCGACGGCATCTTCATCAAACGCCTGTGCCTGAGCCGCGTCTTCTGGAGCAGCACCTACGCACAGGGCGGCCCTGGGCCTCGCAAGCTGGCGCGGGACTCCGTGGTCAAGATCTTCGACACCAACCAGTTTCTACAAGGTAAAGGGCTAGGGAAGGCCGCTGCACCGTGATGGCATAACCGGCGCTCGGACCGCGGCACTGAGGCCCAGATCTGTGCTCCCTTGCAGCTTTGCAGGCCTCCCGGGACGGCTTGTACCCCGCGCCAGACCCCACCGTCACCCTGTGCTTTGGAGAAGAGCTTCATGATGTCAGCAGTGCCAAGAGCAAGCTGGTTGTGATTCAGGTGAGAAATAAGGTTGGGGATCCTTTGGAATTTTTCCGATAGCAGTACTAGAACGATACTTTTAAAACGCCACCTGAACTGGCAGTTATGAAAAAAAATAAAGCAGAAAACAAAGGTTAGTGACATCAAAGAATAGCTTTTTTATTTCTAAGGCAAATTTGAACTTAAATTTGAACAATATATTAACATATCGACTTAAATATAAATAAATACAAAACACATAACCAATTCACATAAATAAAACCTCCCCCCTTTACACACAATTGTTTTTAAACATTTGTTACACATCCTTGTGTTGGAATCCTTTCCAGTGAAATACAGCCACACTTCAGACCATTTTAGCTTTTGCGTTTTAACCGTATTTAAGGTAGGTATTGGCTAATGGCAGGCATGACATCAGACATCAGAGTGACATCAGAGCAAGTGTAATGTCAACTAGAAGCAAAGGCTCTGTCGCCTGAGCACCAAGGTCATTTTTAGTTCAGTTTGTCAAATGAATTTTTTTTTTTATTAAAAACTATTAAAATCTTTCAACTCCTTTTAAGTTTACTTTCCTAAAGTTTTTTCACCATTTTCTTATTTGTCTGTGTTTTGCATGTTCATAAGTAAGTTTTAGTAAGTTTAATTATAGCTTTAGATTATTTTTAGAAACAATTCCGCAGTCCAGACTCCATTGTGCTTTGCTCTGGATGCCCGCTGAGTACCGCCGTCTGCAGCGTGACCATAAAAATATTAAATATTTTTAGGACTCAGTCGTGTTGTAGCAGTGTCCATCCATCCAAGGAAGAGACTGTTAACTCCAACAACAACAACCAGCAATTCAATTCAGTCCAATTTTATTTGTGTAGCGCCTTTTCACATTACATCGTCTCAAAGCGCTTTACAGCATCCCCACGCAAAGCCCCCAGTGAGCAAGCCAGAGGCGACAGTGGCAAGGAAAAACTCCCTAGATTGAACAAACCCTAGGAGGAACCAGGCTCAGAGGAGGAGCCCAACCTTCTGGGGCTGGCAGGGAAAGTCAATTGATCAAGATGGCAAAGTCCCAATTCACATTTTCCCAGTCTTAACATTTGAGTCACAAAGGATATCTTGATAAGTCGGGATCTCCGGGCAGCACACCCCAGGTGGAGTAGAGGAAATAAAATGTGCAATTAGACAAAGTAGGGGAGACTAGAGGCAGTGCAAACAGTTAGGTGAGTGCAATATGTAAGCTCCGGCAGAGAGGTAGGTGGGAACACAGGCATGGGGAGTCCCTGAAATGTCAGCCCTCCCAATTCCACAAGGGATTGTGAAGCTAGAGTGACAGCACCGACAGTTCAGTTCATCCAAAGCCAATGGCACTGATCCCTACCCAGCTCTACACCTCACACTATAGGTCTAACTGGGAGTGAGCAGTTAGCTAGAGCTAGAACTAGAGTCCCTATAGGCTAGACTAAGCAAGTGTGTTTTTAGTCCAGACTTGAATATTGAGAGTGAGCCTGAATCCCACACATCCGGTGGAAGACCATTCCACAGCTGAGGAGCTCTATAAGCGAAAGCTCTGCAGCCTGTCGTAGCTCTTTCTACTCCAGGTACAGATATCCTGCTCTTTGAGATCGAAGAAAGCGAGGAGGGTTGTATGAGGCCAGCAGATTGCTAAGATATTTTGGTGCAAGGCCATTCAGTGCTTTATAAGTTAATAGCAGTATTTTGTAGTCAATACGGGACTTAACTGGAAGCCAGTGAAGAGAGCATAGAACAGGGCTAATATGACGACATTTTTTAGTGTTTGTAAGAACTCTGGCTGCTGCATTTTGTACTAGCTGAAGTTTATGTAAGGATCCATATGGGCAACCAGAAAGGAGGGCATTACAGTAGTCCAGTCTGGAGGTTATAAAGGCATGTATTAGTTTTTGTGCATCATGAAAGGAGAGCATCTTCCGAAGCTTGGTTATGTTCCGTAGATGGTAGAACGCAGTTCTGTAGTAATACTTTTAATGTGAGCATCGAAACATAAATGTGAGTCAACCAGAACACCAAGGTCTCTGACCGCTGTGTTAGGTTGGGTAGGAAGACCACCGAGGTTGAGGTTGCCTAACTTATTTCAAGCAGCCTTGGGTCCAACGAGAAAAAAACTTCAGTTTTTTTCTGTGTTTAACACAAGGAAATTAATTGCCACCCAGCACTGGATATCTAGTAGACAGTCTTCTAACCCAGAGAGCTATGATGCATCACCTGGTTTAACAGATATGTGTATCATCACCGTAAGAATGAAACCCAAGACCACGATTTCTGATAATGTTACCAAGAGCATATATACTGTAAAGTGAACAGTAGCAACCTGCTGGCTAGATTTCATAATGAGTTATAAACATGTCGCGGCCTCGTTCTTTGAGGCCTCTTCTAAGTGGTGGATGGCCAATGAAATCCCTCCTCCTTCACTATGCAAAACGGCTGCTCAGACAATGGAGTCATCTCCGTATTACTACTACTAGTTATGTCTTTAATTATACTAGTGCTACCATTGAATACTGATAAATTTTAAATATTGGTCAATACTGACACATCAGACCAATGCTGATATGTCGATTTTTAACAAATATTGGCCACCACCGATATTTTAACCAATATTCAATTGAGTTCAATTGTATTTATTTGTTTTATCGTGCCGTTCACAACAGTCGCCCTAAGCCACTTTACATGGGTATATACAGGGGATATCTTAACAATAAAACAATTATCACAAAAGCTGTGACTGTGTCAAGTTCAATAAGGTAATAATGATACAAATAAAAAAATTCCAGTAAGAAAAAAATACAATATGGATCCTGCAGCTAACGCTGATTGTACCCCTAGTAGTCCAACCTTTCTGTATACAACCTCTGACCATGAAATAGGTAATTCACTTACAGATCAGCAGTGGAACTGGTATTTTTCCGCATGGCAAATGTAACATTTTCTTTGGATTTTACATGTTTGTCGTTTGCTGGCGTATATGAAGTCACCTTTAGCCACTTCGTTTGGTGAGCGTGACTGGCACACGAGAAGCACGGCACTTCTGATTGATGAGAATCAGTTTTACACCCTGGGTCAGACGTGCTTCATAATGCATATCGTAAATCGCAGTCTTTGCGATTTACTAATCACGTTGTTTTAAATTGCAATTTCAATTTGAAATCAATAAATCATTCCGCCCTACCATTTAGCCCAGCCCTAGCCTGTCTTTGTCATCACGTTGACTTAAATTATTTTGCCTAATTTAATCATTGCCAAAACAAACGTTAGCCGCATCATTTTACATAATATGGTACATGATAACCACCTTTGTCGTTGATAATAATATTATGTTAAGGTATTGGGTGTTTTAGGGCTGAACAATATTTCTGGAAGGTTCACATTGTGATACTTGACGTTTTTGTGATATTTAGGAGTTGGAAATTAACTATATAGCCAAATAGAACTTATCTACCAAGAGTCTGTCCAATAAGTTGGTGGTGAGTTGAGCTAACAGACACACAGCATTGCCTACAAATAACTTGTTTTTGCTCAATATTGTCAAATATTTTTGTGCTAGAGAAGACAAATGTATTTTCGTGGCCAGTTCTTGTTCACTTATGTCCTCTTAACTGATTTTTAATTTCTGAAACGAGCCACACAGTCCATGTGTGAGCACAACAGCAAGGATGAGAGTTGTGATGATCGTCTCGGATGGCACACGCAAAGGTCATGTGAAAGCAACAGCGGTAAACTGTAGACTTGACTCTTTTTTTTTTTAATGTATACTAGAACCATCATTAAAATTGCAAAGTTTGCTAAGTTCCGAGTCAAAATGTTTTAGTCCAACTTATTGATGGTTTGAACCCAGAAGAGTATCGCAATTCTTGCCATATGATAGGTGCACGTGTGTGAAATGCCGTATTGATATTAACACCACACATGATGTAAGCCTATGTGCCCCTATGAGCACTGTTTCACCAGTCGTGTGCGTGACTTTCAGTGGGTATATTATAAATTTTTGATTACTCAATGAATCGTCAGATTAATCGGTTTATTACTCAATTATTGATATCAATAGTGACAAGTCTAATAAGAACAGAGTACCTGAAATAAGCGTAACTTATTTTTGTCAGATATTCATGTGTGACATTACTAGGCTATGGCCCACCAGCAGATACTGAGATCTTTCAGGAAAGGCTCCTCACATGCAATGCCTTATCTGCTCCATGCAGATCACGCCCATGAAATGCCAGCAGCTACTGGACACTGTCAGCAGCCACAGCTCCTTACAGGGCAGTGGAAACCCAGAGCTTCCAGCAGAGATCCATAGTGAGCAGAATGCACACATCTTCCAAGACCTGTGTGCCTACAGTGTGCCGCAGCCGTGCATCTGGGAGCACCAGCCAATCACAGTGTGAGCGTGCCGTAACCTGCCAGAAGACCGGATGACTCAGGAGCTCCATACCAAGGCTCTTCCTCAAACTGTAATTAAAGCTATTGATAAAACTAATATATTGTGAAAAGCTCAGTACATAGAGTATATTCTAATTCCCAAAAGGTTGTGTAATGACCAGCTACTCATGTTACAATAAAAGCTTTATTTTCTTTAGCGTGTTGGATGTAATTTTGAAGATTTCAGTGTTTACATGCTTGATGGCCTCCATTTAACTTTACAGGCTGTGATTTTCATTCTGCTGTGAAATAACCTTTAAGAGGTCAGTCAGGTATTGGACAATGAAACTGAAACACTGGCCAATAGTGTTTCAGGATTTGCACCTATACAGTATATGTGCACATTGTGCAGCCTGGTGGCCAGTCTTCACTGATTGCACATTCCATCAGTAAGAGCAGAGTGTAAAGGTTGAATTACCAAGGCAAAAGCACAGCTGTAAATAAAATATTGTAATGCACATAACATAATGGGAGACATACCAGAGTTCAAAAGAGGACACATTGTTGGAGCGTGTCTTACTGGTGCATCTTTGACCAGGACAACAAGTCTTTGTGCCGTGTCAAGAGCCACAGTATCCAGGGTAATGTGGACATATCAACACAATGGACAGACCACATCCAAAAGAAGTAACTGGATGCAAGAGCAATTTTTCTGAAAGACTTGTCCGGGTACTAATCCAGATCCATCCATCCATCCATTTTCTACCGCTGTTCCGGGTCGGGTCGCGGGGGCAGCAGTCTAAGCAGGGAAACCCAGA